>VXAV01009314.1:106154-127528 GCA_013399715.1 Alectura lathami | reverse complement strand
TCCCTTCCCTTCCCTTCCCTTCCCCGACCCCTTCCCTCTATTACCTAAAGCTGACTTCTCCCAGCACCAGCCAGCACAGCATGTTTGCCCAGACCACTGAGGCAGCAGTGGTGCCAAGGCCAATGTGTTCAATAAATCAGTGTCAGTGATTTCTAAGCTGTTCCACCCCTGTCTGTCCTGTGCAATATTCTTCCTTCTCTGGAAAATTTTTCAGGTCAGAGTTAGCAAGGTCCACTTTCTGCCCTTAGAAACATCAAAGGCCATTGTAGATTCAACTCCTGCCCCTTGTAAACAGGAGCAATTGCAGACAAGTTGAAAAGAATTTACTTATTTAGGAATATACATTTTTTAATGGCTAGAATATATTTTTAATGGCTAGAGTCTAGATTTAGCAGTGCCCATCCCTCCCCGTGATACAAGGTGCCTAAGTTGTTACCGATGGATGCGGTATTGCAAAGCGCTCCTGTCTCCCAGTCTCACAACTCTGGTGCTCGGTGGAGGTAACCCTGCTGTTGTTTCTGTTTGGAAGGAGCTGGCCAGGAGTTCCCACTTTGCAGGCTTCTATGACTGGGTAAAGGTAAGAATGGCCACGAGATGCCCCCATGGGTAAGTTCTGCAGAAGTGAAGTCACTGTGAATGCTGCTGTTAGAGGAAGAGCAACTCCATTTATCTTCATTAGAGAAAAATGAAACAGCAGCAAAGGTGAAATCCTTACAGAGTAGCACGTAGAAAAACCCTGGAGTTTATGACAGTGAGGGTTGTGAGTGCATTTTGAGGGCCTTGTTTCTAGCACAGAAGGAAGCTGCGGCTGTGACACTTTCCATAGTTATATCATTTCTAACTCCTGCCCATAGAGAAGCAGCATAACAACAGCTATTTTCCAAAAGAGCAAGCTTTGAGAAGTTAGACCACTGCGTGTTACTGTCTCCCTGTTCCCAGTGCGGCAGCAAGAGACACTACAGCTGCAGCAAGTCTGTGGAAACACGCTGAAAGTTCATCTGTCCTGTTGAGTACATCGGTTTTGCTAGGAATAATGTCAGGCCCTCCCCTACAAGTGATGCTGGGGATTTACGGATTTGACTGAATGAATTTGAAGATTAATTGAAATATGAAAATAGAGCTTAAAGCAATAGATTTCCCCTTGACAAACCGGTGTCGGCTGTTTTGGCTAAACTGCCAACTGATTGCCAGCAGCACTTGTTTCAGACGTGCAGGAGAGCCTGCCGTGTACGCACTGTCTTTCTGCACATCCCTTCCACAGGACTGC
Organism: Alectura lathami; assembly: GCA_013399715.1. Taxonomy (NCBI): domain Eukaryota; kingdom Metazoa; phylum Chordata; class Aves; order Galliformes; family Megapodiidae; genus Alectura; species Alectura lathami. Next base: position 126,261 of record VXAV01009314.1, on the reverse strand, counting down.
AAAAGCAGGATGGCTGTTGGTTATATTTTGCGGGACAGATGTGGCACTGGCATGTCTTATTTGTTCATCTTTGTGCTTTGGACAACAGAAATCTCTCTTCAGCATCCCAGCAGGAACCAATGTCACTGTCCTGGTGCCATCAGAGGAAGCTATCAAAAGCTTGAACAAGAGTGAGAAAGATTTCTGGCTGACCCCCTACACGCTGCCATTTTTAGTCAGGTACGAGGAGAGTCCTGCCTTTGCTTTACGACGCCAGGCAACAGTGACAAAGCTATGAGCTGGATTTCTGCTTGTGCATGCTCAAGAAAGAGTTATCTTGAGACAAATGTAGAAACAAGGTTAAATATATAGCAGGCAAAGAATATAGTAGGCATTTGGAACATAACTGAGCTCAGGTAACTGGAAATGGATTTATTTTTCATGTATGTGCAGAGAGATTTTCTCTGTTACAAGGATGTGGTTGGGGTCAGGACGAGCAATTCCTTGTCATTCTCACCACATGCGTAGCAACTTCACGTGAGAGACGTGTGGATGTTGGGTGGTATGACCTTGTTTCCCTGTTGTTACAAACAGCACCCTAACCATTCCTTTACCTGCCTTTGCTCCCTTCAGGGCCCACTTTCTTGAAGGTGTCTTCACTGAGGAAAAGCTCAGAAAGTACGACAGGCCGGAATTACCCACCCTCAACCCACGGACCAGCTGGCAGATAAACACTGAGAGTGGTGTAAGAGCTTCTTGAATAATGCACATGTACCGGCACCAAACTGAACTGCTCAGGAACTGCTGTATCCATTGGGGAACCTGGATGGGACACTGGTGCCTTCAAACTCAGGAGTCTTTTAGAAATTGAACCCAGATTAATCATGTGCAGCCTTGAACAAGCAATGTGTCTGTTTTGCATGTGCCTGGTGATTACTGATGCTTCTCCTTCTCCCTCTGATGCTTTTGCAGGTATTCACCATTCAGAATGCAAGTATAGTTGTCAGCGACATCCCTGCCAGCAATGGCATTCTTCACATTCTCAGTAAGGTGCGTTGGTGCATGTCATACTGGGAAATACAGACAGGGCAAGTTCGTGTTGCAGCATCTGCGATGGAGGCAAGGAATAATATACATATGGACAGCTGCAAAGAACTATAATGACAAAAATACACTTGATTATCACAAGGTCCTGACAGATGTTTCCTGTGTACTAGTGCTTAAAGAACTTGCCTCTGGGACAAGCAGGAGGGGAGTTCCTCTTCTCTTGGCTGATAGAAGAAGAGCTAAGACTATTGCAGAATTGTGCTAAATGAGGCCATTTCTACTTGCTTTTATTGCAAGCAAGGCAGGATTGATTTCCCGCAGACCCTCATGGCCATGCTTCCTGCTGATCTTGTTTATTCTGCAGGTTTTGTTGCCACCTTTAGGAGACCTCCCACCCAGTCTTCCCGGTCTGCAGGAGCAGCTCGATACAGTTGCCTCATTCAGCACATTCAAGGAGCTCTTAGAGGTAAGCAGCTGGTGTGGGTTCTGTTGTGGCTGTCAGAATATTCTTTTGGGCAAACGCCCATGGTACCCTTTACAAGTGGGCCTAAACTTGGACCAGCTGGTGAGCAAAGGAACACCACCTGTTTCCTACCATCCCAAAGCCATCTTCTAGGAAGGATCTTTCAAGCAGCCAAAGGATTATGTACTTACAGTTAGATCCCTGTTACTACAACGGCAGATGACCTGCCTGCTGCAGGAACCCACGTGCTTGCACAGGGCAGAGAAACCTAGAGGCTTGTTCATAATGAAGAAATTGCACTTGGGTTAGGCCAGGGAGCAAGCAATTAGACACGTGTGGCTGAGTAGAAGTTGTACATCCGTTTTTCAAGCATTTCCTCTAGTGCTATTGCCTTTGTAACTGATTTCATACACAGTTTGGCTTTAGTAAGTACATGTGTAACTGCTAATGTTAGTGTTTGGCGGTTTTTTAGCAATACCAGCTCACCGGAAAAATCGAGTCCTCCGAAAAATATACAGTTTTTGTTCCTGGAAATAATTCCATCGAGGAGTACTGCCACGCTGCCAATGTGACACAGTTGGTAAGCTCACTGCTTGCTTGCAGTTTGAATATGTATTGTGGTGTTTGCAGAGACGTGTACTGTCAGATCATAAACTTGAGCTCAGAAGATTTGAGTATGGAGAGGAGGAGCATATCTAATGCTAAGAACTAGCAGTGTGGCAGAGAGAAACGAGGGAGGGTTTTCTGGGATGTTGCAATGTGATCTGAAAAGTCCATTTGGATTCCAAATGCAAATTTCTGAGTAGATTTGCATGTGATGGATGGCACAAGATGAAATTCCCCTTCCTGGCTGGCTGTGGCAGTTCTGAACCTTTTGAAAGGCTCCAAAAAACATTTATGGCTTCATCCAGTAATAGAGCCATCAAGGTGTGATCTTGTTATGGGGAGTCACTATGCTCTGTGGACTTACTTAGCTGCTAGAGATTGCTTAGGAGCTCTCCTCATGCCATACCTCTGACTGAACTGTAGTCTGGGAAGTCAAGAGCCCTACCATTTGATTTTTATTTTATCTTTTGTGGATTTAGGACAATGAGACAGTGCAGTACCACATTGTGCTGGGAGAGAAGCTCTTGCCTACAGATTTGAGAAGTGGAATCCATAAGAACAGCATGTTAGGGCTCTCCTACTGGTTAATGTTTTATCAAAACAGCACCCAGGTAAGGAGGGAAGACTGTTCTGCCTTTGCTACACCCATGTCTGTTTTGGACACCCTTACAGATTACTGACTGTAGCTGTCTGGCAGTCATCAAGCAATCCATGCCAAAGAGTTGAAGGTTATCATCCCAGCCCTTTCCTTCTCCTTTGCAGAAGTTTGTCAATAATATTCCTTTGGATGGAAAATTCTTTGAGACGAAGAATGGCGTGTTGATTGGGGTTTCACAGGTCCTCCCGATCCAGAAGAACCGCTGCACTGCCAATACCACCACTATACTAAAGGTAATGATGATTTCCAGTTTGCCGGCCCCCATTTCACAAGGTTTCTCTACATTCTGAACCAAACTATAAATAGCAGAAGACCTACCTCGTCTCTTCTACAGCAGCATGGGGTCTGATCCCTGCTGAGCCTCATGTGAAATGGGACATCATGGAGCCTTGGCACCTCTTAGCTTCAGACTTTGTACTCGTGAGTGCAGCAGACCTGCAGCTCTTGTGCTGTACGCAGCTCCTGTGCAGATCACGTTCAGTTCACTGGCTGGGGTTCTGTCACAGTGCCAGTTGCAGGGCAAGCTGGTGCAGGGACATCCAAGATTTTCAGCTGTGACAGGAGTATCCAGCCCAAATCCTGAGTAACACAGCCATGAGTTCCCCTACGAAATGCATGGGAGTAATGACCAAAGTCCAGCCCCCCTGTACCTTGTGGCTCTTGGCCATCTGAAGGCTGTAGGGTCAGACTGGGGCAAGCCTGCCCCATTACAGGTCAGAAGTGTCTGATCAGAAGGCTGCAGTCTGTGCAGCCTTTCATGAAGGAACTTCAGGCCTGCAGAAAGCCCTACCCCAGCCAAGCAGCTCAGGAGAGGGGTAACATATGATCTCTTCTGGTTTGTTCTGTGGTACAGTCTCATCACCAGAATGCAGGAATAAGACCTTGTGTGGACCCTTGGATAGCAGCCAGAAGCTGAGGGACATGCATCGTGATTTTTCTTCTTTTAGTGTTTTGAATCATGGAGATAAATGCAGCTTTATCCCAGCCAGCAGCCTGTACAGCACCGTTTGTAATGCAAGATTAGTGTCTTGGTGTGACGTGGGTCGGGGGCACACACGTGACTTGTCCTGTTCTCTGTGCCCTAGTCCAGATGTGGCAAGTGTGAGAAGGGGATCAAGTGTCCTCCAGGATCAGTGCTTGTGGTGAGTCTTTGCTTCACGTGCTGTCCCACAGACTGCTTGCAGACAGTGCTTTGATATCCTTTTTTAACGCTATAGGTGTCATCTTATTACCTGAAAAAAATATGTCCTTGAGTGTCCTTTGACTTGTTCATCAGCAAAGTTTGTAAGAGAAAGCAGGAACTGCGGGAGGTTTATGCAGGAAAAACACAAATGTGAACCATGAGACTCCTTATAGAGCTGGCACCAGGCCCTTCCCTGAACTTCAGGAGCCCTTTAGCACATGGAGTGTGGAGAGTTTCCCGTGTTAGGTGCCAAAATCAGATTTCTTTTTTGATCTCTTACTCTTTAGACATTACCATCAAGGATAGCGTTGCCAATAGCAATTTTCTAGTGCATACCATGGATGTGTTCACAGAGACTGGCTGGTTGTACATGCAGCTTGTTTGTGAGTGAGTGACAAGCATTTCCACAGAGGAAAACAACCGATCGTGTCGTCTCTGTGCTGGCTGTGAATTGCCTAGCAGCCACATCTGAGGTTTTAGACTTCATTACTTTATGCCAAAAATTTGCCAATTCCTTTTTCTCAGTATTCATGCGGACATGTATATCACAGATTTGTCAGGTAACAAAGTAGGCTGTGTGGGGTGACCTCACGCCTGGCCTAGAGATGCCTCATTGCTCTCAGTTCTGGCATACGCAGGTTTTTAGGGCTGTTCCTGTAGAATAAAAAGCATTATTCCTCCGTTAGCCAAGAACTCTTCTATATGCAGCAAAAAATATGTCAAAATATTGTAGTATCTTCTATCTGTATCTATGTTAATTATATTGGCAGGAAATTCCAGGCAGCAAGAACCTTGCTCGCTGCGAATTGCGCTCTAGGGATAGAGGCTGCCACTTCACCTGTGCAACAGTGTCTCTGGTAAGAAAAACATTTTCTTTGGATTAATTTTGATGAAAGCAAGATGAATGGTAGAAACACAGTCATGGAAATACAGCGTGTGCTGACAGCCTGGCTGAATTTGTGCCGTTGCATAGCTGAGATGGGGCTCGTCTGCGAGTTGCTCTCCATCCTGGAGACAGAGGGCACTGGACTGAAAACAAACCGGCAGAAATGTCTGCGCAGTGATGGATTGTGGTCTGCTGCGCTGGCATTGTTGCTCTGGGTTTTGTTGCAGAGGAAGAGAAGGAGTTGAATGTTTGTAGTCAGGTTTCCTAAGGAAATGAGGCTTGAATGATGGCCTTTTCCTCATGCATGTGCCTTTCCGAATAGCTGGTGACTAACTGGAGCCAGACCAAAGGGAGGAGCAGGTCTCACAGTTACTGTGCCCTCACCAGCTTTGTGAAAACATGAGACTGGGAGACTATTCTTGAAAAGGAAAATGGAAAAAGAAAGGCTTGTGTGAGTTTAACCCCTTCTAGGCATTGAAACTTCTTCCTGGGAAGTTCGGTGGGAATGGGAAATGGAGAAGGCACAAAGGTGGTTGGAAATACCATACCCACAGGCAGAGCTTCAGCCATCACAGCCCTCTCTGGGCACTTCCACCTCACTTCCTTGGCTGATGTTTCTCTCCACCTGTATTATCCACCCTGGTTCTGTCATGGTTGCCTCCCTCTATGGGTGAATGCAGAGAGAAAGAAAGGCAGCAAAACGAGGCTTCTGAAGTGAACCAACGGAGCATCTCACTGGTGGGACGCGAGGGATGCAGGCAGGATGGACGGGCACAGGGCTGAACATTTGTGTTACCAAATGACCAGCATTGCGCAGGTGACCGTACAGCTCTGTATGTGAGGCTCTGGGCAACCGAGAGCCCCGTTCTGGGGTCTCACTCCACCCTAGCTGCATGCATCTGGTCCTTTCGTGCATTGTCAAACATGATGTCTGTGGCATAGTTGAAGCAGTATCTTCCCCAGTAAGACCATGAGCCTGGAGGACATGCTTATGCTACCTCACCTGTGCTGCACAAAACAGCTCACCCCAACCTCTTCGTGTTGGTTCCCAGAGGTCCGTCTGCTGCCCCGGCTACTATGGACACATGTGCGAGATGTGCCCGGGGAAGCCAGGCCAGTGGTGCTCCGGGAACGGGGAATGCCAGGACGGCATCGAGGGCAGCGGAGAGTGCCGGTGCCTGGAGGGTTTCCACGGCACTGCCTGTGAGATGTGTGAAGTGGGCCGATACGGAGCTGACTGCAAATCAGGTGACAGCTATTGCGGCTCGCATCTACTGTTCTGCTCACAAGGGGAGAAAAGCAGACCCAAGGCCTCTGACTGGCCAACAGCTGGTGGGCCACCGAGGGTGGACGGTGGTAATGGTGCTTGTGGTCAGCTCTTTGTGGCCCCATCTTCACCCTCAAATGGAGGTGTGGCTGACTGCTCTGTTGCTCATCTTGCTGCCACCCAAACTACAGCAAGCAGCGATGGTCTGTCCCTGGGCTTTAGGGCTTGGTAGGGAAGGAACAAGAGCTGATACTCCTGTAACACTGTCTGTATGGCAACTAGAGGCATTGCACAAGGAACAGAGCAGACACTGAAACAGCAGTGAGACCCTGCTTGTGAGACCTCCTCGGCTTGACAGTGACGAGCGCTTGTTCTTACCCCACAGAATGTGCCTGTGACAATGGCATATGTAACGACGGACTGCGAGGGGACGGGAGCTGCGACTGTTTCCCTGGGTGGAAGGGCCCAACCTGCCACGAAAGTACGTGAATGTGAAGGGCGCTGTGGTGTAACACTGCCGTTCTGGCAGAGAAATCTGAGAAATCCTTTCAGCTGCTAGAGCAATCCTGTGTTAGCTGAGCAAAGTGACCACAGCTGTGTGTGCTTGCATCCCCCACAAAGCTTCTCAGACTGTGCTGACTCATCCTTGCACATGAGCCACATTTGTGGTGCGACTTCCCCAACAGCGCATGAGCCCTAAAGTTATCTACGTGAAACTCATGTAGGAAAAAGCATATCACCTGCTCCTGCCTGTGCTGAGATCTGAGGCACCTCACGAACAGCCTCTCGCCCTGAGAGAGAGACGGAAGCTCCCAGCCAGACTGGGCTGACCACAACCCCTGTCACTTGCCTAAGAAAGTGGCAGGGCTTGCTCTGAAGCTTCCAAAGTGCCCCATCGTGCCTGCTGGGTTGCTCGCAGAGTCATTGCTTTAGGAGAGCTCAGGCTGTGGTCTGCAGCTCTCGATGGACCTGTCATTATGTGTGGTAGTAGTATGTCAGCGATGGTTGTTTCTGGGATTTGAGATCATGATTACCATTGGGATGGAGGGGAACATGAGTTCCTAAATCCTTTGGGATTTTAAAGGTTTGCACCCAAACCTTGAGTTTGTAGTGACAGCAAATGTTTGGGGGACACTTAGAAATGGCAATTGACTGGAGCTATCCTGTTAGTCTACATGTAAAGCACAAAGCAAAATCATATTTTACTTTAAATGGAGCAAAGCCAAAGGACCCTGTATTTAAGGAGTAACAAGATTTCAGTCCTTGCTTCATTCCTAGCAGTGGTGAGGCCATGTGGGCAGTATCAAATGGAACTGTTAGCTCAGAGGGAGAACACCGAATTCACTCCTTCATACAGTGCCGGAACATAAATCCCATGAGGATTTTCCTGCTGCCAAGGACAGGAGAGTCAGCATAACTAACGGAGTGCCCCATCACCAGGCAGGGCACAAGCATGGCAGGGAGAATGTCTGGAAGGACCTTTGCTCCAGATGGCAGAAGTGTCCTCGGCAAGCGCTGTACTGAAAATGCCAAGTCATGTTTGCGTTTTCTCTTGCAGGAATCAAGACTGACTTATGCAATAACACTTGCCATCAAATGGCCAAGTAAGTACAGCCAAGGGGCTGGATCATTCTGAGAAAGCCACTTGTGTCTGGTTGAGCTTTACATAACGTGGTTCTGTGTCTGGGGCTTCATAGAGGGTTGAGAGACAGTTCCATGCACCTTAATGGTGCGTGGCTCCCTGGACAGCTTCTGTGGTGGCCCCAGGTGGCTTACAGGAGCCGTTGTCAAACCTGCCTGCCCCAGTATTTAGGCAATTGCTCTGAGTGACAACAGACAGTTGTCATTCAGGCCCCACTGAGCAGAGGGATCTCTTCAGACATGTCCCAGCTCGTGGTCCTCCCCAGAGTCCCACAGAGGAGCAAAGCACCCTTTGGAGCTCTGCTGGCTTGTTTGGATCCCTGCTGCCGTGAGTGGGACCAAGCGATGCTGCCCAGGAGCCGTGTTCCAGCTCTGTGTTGTCACAAGCTCATTTCTGGATGCAGCCAGATGGTTACAGGGTACCGAAGTGACCTCCCAACCAGCTACCACCCAACGCCTGCCAGTGCCTCTCCGTGACCATAAGGGCAGGGAGGAGCCAAGCTACAGACAAGAGGCTCAGTGTTCTATGAGCAATGCAGCAGCTATGCAGCCTTGGTTTTGGGCAAACCATACTGCCAAGCTGATGGGTCTCTTCCTCACATCTTCATCTTGAGTCCTGGGGTCTGTCAGACCTTTTGAAGTAGCAGGGCTCTTTCTCTTTCTGGATGGGTTTTGCTGCTTACCTGTGACTCTTTGGGGTCAATTATTTGGTGCTGTAAAATCAGTAACTTTAGGCACGTTTCTCCTTTGGTCACTGTGAACGCTAACTTGCCTATGCCAGGACTCTGTAGCACATGTTTCCCACTGGCCAAGCAAATCAGAAGATCTTCTCAATGATCGTTTCTCTGTCTTGTTTCAGCTGCCTGAATGGCTCTGCGGAATCCCCACCTATGTGCTCCTGCTCTGCCGGGTACACGGGGAATGGGACGCATTGCACAGGTGTGTCTCTCAAACGTGACCAAGATTCAAGGTTTGCAGACATCTGTAGGGGCTGCACTAGTACAAAGGTTTTGTTTGTGAAATAAATGTCATGAGGTTGCTGGGGGAAAGATCATTCAAACCCTTTTCCTCGTAGTCATCCACCATTAACTCTGCCGTGCTATGGTAGAGAGATTTTCCAGTCCAGAGCTTTACACAGGATGTTCTTGACGTTGCTGGAGCCTGCAAAAGAGTGATAAAAATGCAAGCAGGTGTAGCAGGGCTGTTCTTACTTCTTGTGGAAAGAAGTAAGTGCACATGAATAGATTGTTCTAGTTCTGGCATAACAGCAACAGCGGCAAAGTTATAGCAGTTTTGGCCACGAATGCCTGGAATATGAATGCTTCAACTCCCTAAAACATCACAGTCCTCATATTTGTTGGCCATGCTGAAATCAAGTAGAAGCAGTGCATCAGCTGGGTGGCAAAGAGGTAGGATTTCAGAACGCTGCTCTAGAGCTACACACAAACCTGACAAGCACACAAGAGGAAATGCTCAGAGTAATGCTATTGCAGCAGATGAATCTTTCGATTTGGTGGACATCACAGTTCCTTCTCAGCATTGCACTTTTTTGAAAATGTGTGAGGGGAAAAAAGCAAAACCGCAGGTACCTTGTGTAGGAAAACATTTTTTCCTGGTCTAACCATTGCTCATGAGTGAGCAAATGCTGTGATGGGAAGATTTCTCAGTCCAGTTTGGGGTTTGTTTAAGTTCAGCATGACTTCTGGACTGGCCTCTCAGACACAGATGAGGCCCTGCCTTTAAAGTGTCATTGAGAAACAACGGGGATTTAACAAGATGATGTGATTTTTGTTACGATGGATGATCAGTCTGGATCTGCTCATCTTCCTGAGATACTCCAAGCTGATTCCACTTCTCTCGTTCACGGTCACAGAAATAGATCCATGCACTATCGATCACGGCGGCTGCTCCGTACATGCTGTGTGTACTAAAGTGTCCCCAGGAGAGAGAACCTGCGTCTGCAGGGAGGGCTATGCTGGTGACGGGACACTCTGCAGGGGTGAGTGCTCCGTGCATGTTTTGGTGATGGCGGCGAGCCATCGCCCATGCCGAAGGGGATTTCAGGCTACAAGCATTAACACTTCAGGCTAAAGCCCTGAACAGCCTGATTGTTCCTGCAGTCATTAGATCCATCAGTAATTACTGGCTGATCTTGATTCAACCACTTCTGCTTTTAGAGGTGTGTGCACGTTTGTGTGCGTACATACCTGTAGACATGTCCTCAGCGTTCTCCCAAGTCCTGATGAGCAAAGTGGCACGGTGCCACCTGACACTGCGCAGAGAGCCCTCGCTGCCCTTGGCACCCGTCGCTCCGGGTGCCCCCAGACCAGTGCTCTGTGGTGCTCTGGGATGAGGCTGCAGCTGTGGGAGAGTCCAGTCCTCTCCAGTCCTTTGAAGCACCCTCAGAGGGAGGTGACATTCTCACACTTCACCACTTAGAGACCTGCATGTGGCAGGAGTCAAACTTGCACTTGTTCCCTGCTCCTTCGCTCTCGCAAGTCACTTTGCCACGAAGATGGGCAGCGCTAGGAAGGAACCCCCTGCCGCCTCACCAACAGCTCGTTGGGTCACCAGCTCCCAGCCGCCCTGGGCAGCCTTCGGCAATAACGTGGCCTTGTTGTTTTGCTGCAGAAATTGATCTTTGTCTTGAAAGCAACGGGGATTGCCACACCAACGCAGAGTGTGTTAAGACAGGTCCGGGGAAGGTGAGTAACTAAGATGGATGTCAGGGCGGCGTTATTATGGAAGTTGTCACAGACGTGTAATTCTCCCCAGACCACCCTTTCCCTGGCAGTTCTAGCATTGTGCTTATTGCCTTCCACACAGAAAAGTTGCCTGGCAAGGGTATGAGAAGACTGCTGTTTCCCTGCAAGCAGACGCTTTCTGTCAGCCAGAGGTTGGAGGCAGTCTCAGGTTATAGTTGTTGTTGACACAAGCATGATTTTTTTCAAGCAGGGATGGAGTGTGAGGGTGTGATGCTAGGCCACATGCTTTCCATCCAGTTCAGCCATTGTGTGTTTTTGTTGGGTCCAAGTTTCAGACAAAGCATCTGTTTTCCCTCCAGGTTGCCTGTAACTGTCTTCCTGGCTACAGTGGGGATGGTGTGAGGTGGTGCAACCCCATCAACTTGTGTGAACAGGTTTGTCTGCCTTTTCCTGTTACCAGGGGTGAAGGCCACAGCATTGAAGCATCCCTTCACCCAACAGTTAACAGCAAAATCGGGGTTAGCCTGCTTGCCTAGAGCCAGCTGTCTTGCCTTTTTACTCACCTCAGGGATCTCCTGATGTGTTTGGTTTCACTGCTTCTCCCAATGACCCTCAAGTCTCTCCGCCACATGGCACTAGGTTGCCGTGCCCCTTCTCTGGGAGGAACAGTGACATAGGGCTGAAGGCATGTGCGCTTTTCCTCTGCACACATTTTTTTTGTGAAACACGCTCAAAAGCTGAGGTGTAAGCAGTGTTCACAGAATCCCTGCCATGTCAAAGTCTCTCTTTGCATCATGGATGTTGACATCAAAAGTAAGGTGCAAAAGCCTTGTTTCACAGCAGGATTCGGTGCCCTTGAGAATTTAGGTGAGGTTTATTCCAAGGCAGTAGACAGATGGAGGAATAGTTTCCTCACTGGGTGTAGTCAGCAGCTCCTGCATGCAAGTGGCCATTCAAGTCGCTGGTGGTGCACCTCCGCACAAGACTTTCGCTTTTCTCGCTAGAACAACGGAGGCTGCAGTCCCTTTGGGCTCTGCAAGTACACAGGCCCTGGCACTCGAAACTGCTCCTGCTCTTGGCACAGCGTTGGAGATGGCTTCACCTGCCGTGGCAAAGTGTATCAGGTGAGAAACGTGCACAGCATCTTTGGTGTTCAGACCTCCTGCCCCACCTCCCCACCTCCCTCCAAACATGAGCTGCAGGTCTGTAGTGTCATACCGACACGTGTGCGTGGTGTAGGAGCAGAGATGGGTGCTCTACAAATCCTAGGTGTATGCGGGGTTCCAACTTGGGGCGAGAATTGCAATAAAGCAGTCTTGCTCCAAAGGGAGCTGCAACATGAACACGGCCGCTCTGTTGGCAGCACTGGTCATGCCTCCAGGCATGTCACATTTTCTTAACGTGACAAGCAAATCTGCCCCAAGGGAACCCAACCCACTTCTCCCAGTCCGTGGGGTCAAGGCAGGGGTCCCCTGTGGCCATGCCAGCACGTGGGATCCACTTGGGAGGGAGGCAGTCTCTCTCCTGCTCTGTTGCCCATTCAGCAGCTGTCCGTGGGCAAACTGGTGACCTTTCCTGGGAGCAGCAATCGGAAAGCTGTCATACCCACAACACAGCTGGGAGAAAAGAGAGAGACTCAGTTTTGTGCTTCTGCTCTAGTGTGCTAAGGAGAGGGGTTTGCCCTGCTAAGCCTGTGTCTGCCACTCTGGACAGCATCCTAGAGCTGGTGGTGGCAGCACAGCTGGCAGTGGAAGGAGCTCTACTAACACCAGCTACTTCTCTTTGTTTAAGGAGCTCGCAAGGATAGAAGATGCATCCGTGTTCTTTAAGATGATACTGGTTAGTGACAAACAGCTTTGTCTCTGTAAATCCCACTTAGAATTTTCTGCAAAGGGTCTTACTAACTGGAACTGTGTTTTCTGTTTGCCGTCCCACAAATGCTTCCCTGCCACAGGCAGAAAAAACCAAGGAGCTCAACGGGGCAGGGCCTTTCACTGTCTTCGTCCCACAGGCAGATTCCATAGGAAACACTACAACGGTGAGTGTCCTCCTATCCCAGACACTGTCAGGTGTTTGGCAAGCTCCAGTCATGGCAGTTTCTTGAAGCAAAGGGGCTGCACTGAAGAGCATTAAACGCATCCCCCATTCTCCATCAGTGTAAGGTTTGACAATCTCTCTGCTCACTGCAGAGACAGTCTGGGCAGGGGTGGGCACGGCTCCAGCTGTGAGGGAACCCTTGCTGGAGCCCCTGTCTTATAGCCCTCAGAGACGCTGTCGCACATCAGTGATGTGGGGTGACTTCCACTGCCCCTGACATCATCGCTTCCAAGTCCTGCTGGGCAATTTCACACCACTAGTCCCAATATTTTTCCCATGCCCAATGGTCCCACTAAAGGAACTACTCTCAGGAATTGTGTATCCCAGATATCGCTTGTTCAAGGCCAATGTAGCCGTCTGTCCTCCATCAAGGGACCTTTGTGGTGTTGATTGAGATTTCCCCAAATTCCTGAAAGGATTCCTGCATTCGCTGCGTTTGGGGCAGCTGGCTTCCCTGCAGGGACGGGCCAGTGGGGCAGGCCAAGCAGAAGGGCTTGGGGCAGTCCAAGTCTCCCTCATTAGGTCTCTGCCTCCCCAGCAAGGAAAAGTGCCCCAGCATGATCTCATTCTTGTTTTCTCTCTGTAGTTTGAGGAGTGGAAGAGCAGAGGTCTCCTCCGGGAGCTGCTTCGCTACCACATGGTGGGGTGCCAGAAATTGCTGCTGAGTGACCTGGAAGGGCAGGTGTCCCTTACGTCCTTATCTGGCCACAAAATAAAGATCACAGAGAAGGAGGTAGTTCTCTGCCACAGTCCCCTCCCTGTCCCACTTGACAGGGTGTCACTTTTACTGTCGTTTGAAGGCCACTGTGGCGGTGGCAAGTAATGCCCATGGCCTGCAGATGGCTCAGAGGGCAGTGCCTGGTGGGAGCACCTCATCGCATCCCCTCTCTCTCAGAACAGCATCTATCTCAATGACGAGGCCAAAGTGGTCATGAGTGACATCGTTGGCGTGAACGGGGTTATTCATTTCATCAACAAGATCCTCATTCCAAGCGACCTGGTGGAGCGTAACGTTTCCTCAAACATCTCACAGGTAAGTTTGGAGCGACCCACCCTAGGAACTGCTCTGGTGAAGACAGGGCGAGGACCTTTCTCCCAGCAGCTCTGACACTGCTGTCCCTGATCAGCCCCTGGGATGCTGCTCCTTCCTGCTGTGTAGGTGATGTCTGAGCGCATGGGTTTGGCTTGTGAAGGTGACAGCATTTGTGGCATGGTGATATCTGGGACAGAACATCGTCAGGAAACAGTCCTTGATGTGCGCAGGGAGCTCATCCCCAGTGCAAACCATCACGGCCCTTTTCCAGTGCAGAGCAACAACTGCAGCGTGAGAGTGCCAGTGCCTCTCTGACTCTCCTAAAACAAGCGTTAGCAGCTTCCAGCCCCTGCATTTGTCAGTAGATAGCACATTCTCTGTACAGCACAACTGCGTACTGAAAGCCACCCCAGCGCCAACCGTAGCAGGGCCTACCCTGCAGGAATCAGAAGAGCGGTGGCTGCTGAATGCCAGCGCTCGCCAGGCCAAATCCATCGGCATGGTGACAAAAGAGACAAGTTTGTTGTGTTTAGCTGCTGTGGCTGCTAACCATCTGGGAAGGGGCTGTGGCCTAAGACAAACCGGTGGCTCCGTTCCTGGCAACACTTAGTGACAGTTTTTCTTCCCTCCGCAGCAAAGCATCACAGAGGTGGCAGAGGCCTTTGGGTACACGATTTACAGCAAGCTGCTGAAGGTGAGCAACCTGCCTCCCGCTGCCCCACAGGGAGTTGCTGTGTGTGTCTTCACTTTGGGCCTGTGACTGTTTCTTCGTATCCCCCCTTGGGCAGGACGCGGAGCTGCTGCCGCTGGTTAGTAACCCCCTGCACAGGCCCTTCACCATGCTGTGGCCTACAGACGCCGCGTTCAGCGCCCTCCCGGAGAAAAGACAAGAGTGGCTGTACCGCAGGGAGCATCGGGACAAGCTGGCCTCCTACCTCAAAGCGCACATGATCAGAGACATCAAGGTAGATGTGGCAGCCAGCAGGCTGACCCCGTCCCTCACCAGGCACCACCTCCTTTTTGAAATACAAGCTGCCGGTTTTGCCTGCCTCTCTCACGTTGGTCTTTTTTTCCCTCTTAGATTGTTGCTGGTAACGTGCCTCAAGTCGAGGCCATGCGGACCATGCACGGCTCCACCGTCTCGTTCAGCTGCAGCAAAACCCACGTGGTGTGTGATGGTGACGCGCGGCTCTGCTTTGCACTGAGCAAACTGTCCCTGGGGCACAGAGCTGGGGTGCTTCCATGCTGAGACACCCCATTGCCCTGCTACAGCCGGGCTCGAGTCTCAGAGCTGGCAGGAAAGGGCAGAGGCACACAGCCCTTGCAGATACCCTCGGTGATGGTGGGATTGCGAAGCCAGCCATGTGGGGCCATGGTTACAGGGCATGCGTTGCACGGACAGACCATTTCTTGAGAGGTGGCTGTGAGAAGTGACTTTTGGGTGGTTGAGGACATGAGCAGAGAGATTTTGAAGAGTTCTTGGGGGTGATTGAGAAGTCATGGCAGCCAGAAAGTATGACCTGCAGGTGGTGCGGCCAGGACGTAGGACGTGCTGGGACCACACGTTGCTTTCTTCCTTTGGCAGGGGGAGCTTCTGGTGGGGAACGGTGACGCCACGATCATCCAGAGGCACATGGAATTCAATGGGGGCATTGCTTATGGCATCGACAAGCTGCTGGAGCCGCCAGATCTGGGATCTCGGTGCGATAAATTCGTCTTAGTCGAGCTGCAGGTGAGCACCTGGTTTGAGGCTGATGAGAACCCACGCTGTCTGCTGAGCCCTTGACAGGGAAGAGGGATGTCGGGAAGGCTTGCTGCTCTTCCTCAGCAGAGCTCCAAGCCTTGAGAGGCAGAAATGCACAATGAGTGGTGTTGGGGTTTCTCTCTCCCCTCCACAGGGATCTACAGAGAGCTGCGGACCCTGTGGCTTCGAGCCGCCCTGCCCTCCTGGCTCAGTTCAACGGGTAAAGCTCGCACCTTTGTCACCAGGGCGGCCTGCTGCTGGCTGCCGACAATACCCACGCGTTTTAGCAGCAAAACGAAGGCACATGTGCATGGCGAGTCCCTCGGCTCAGCCGCATTGCCCATGCCCTACCCAGGGTTGCGCTGTTTTGCAGAGAAGGGTGGGCTGAGCAACATGGCATCAGGAACCCCAGTGACCCTGCCTGGTCAGTCCCTATGTGGGTGACAGCGGCCGCATGGGTCTGGCTTCATCCCTGAAGCAGCACAGGGGGCTTGGGGGGGCTTCAGGGCCAAAGGATCAGCCTGGCTGCCGGAGGGGGGCAGCTTCACGGGGGCTCAGGCAGGGAGCAGCTCTGCACTGCACCCACGTGCTGCCCACTGTGTCCCACCCTGCTGGGTGCTCGGCTTGGCAGGGCACCCGCACAACCCCAGCTCCTTTGTCACCTGCCCCACACTAGGGAGCCTCTGTTGTTATCAGAGTGAGTGAGTGGCAAGAAAGGGTCATGGTGTGAGGCAGCAGGTGCATGGTATCCAGCAACCAATGTGGCAAACTCTGTGTTCTGCCTGTTTCCTCGCAGGGGGGAGTGAGGCTCTGCCACTATTATGAAAACCAGCTGCTCAGAAACAGTTTTCTGTTTCACCACAACTACCTGTTGCGGTCGTCCTGGCCGTCCTCCCCGTGGGAACCCTTCAGAAGACACTTCTCTTCCAGGGGGCCTCTGAAACGAGGCTGCAAGAGGAGCTGCATTTCCAGCCAGTGGGTCCCTCAGTGCTGTGCGAACCACTACGGCCGCGACTGCCGGGGTAAGGCGCCGTGCAGCACCCCTGCAGGGTCAGCACCGGGTTCCGGCCGCCGCGGGGAATGGTGGCCTAGAGAGGTGCCTGGGTGGGCAGCGCCCCGGTCAAGGAGCTCCGGTCCACGCAGGGGTAGGGAATGATCTCCTGTGGATGGCGTCAGAACAGGGAGATCCCTTTCCTGAGAGGAGTCGTGGGTCCAGCACACAGCCACCATGGGTCACCTCCCTCCGTGCTTCACGCACGGGCAGCTGCCAGGTCTTTGGATGAGCCCGCAGCACGGGGCAGGACAGCACAGGCGCAGCACCCCGGGGAGGACCCAGGCTGGAAACTGTGCCAGACTTGTTCCCCGTACACCCGTTCCCAAGGTTTATTGCCATCAGCGGCCACCCACGTGGCACCCAGTGTGGGGGGCAGCGGGCGCTCCCCTCTGGCGCAGGGTCCCCTTGCCACCACAGCCTCACCAAGGTCCCCATTTGCAGTGTGCCCGGGAGGGCTGGAGGCGCCGTGCGGTAACCGTGGCACCTGCGACGACAAAATCGGTGGCTCGGGGAGATGCAACTGCAGCCAGGCTTTCATTGGGACCAGCTGCGAGCTGTGTGCACCGGGCAGATACGGGCCTCAGTGCCAAGGTAAGGGGGGTGCCGTGGGGCAGCAGCGGGCTGGTACGAGCTGACTGCAGCACATGGTGCTGTCTGGAGGGGCATAGGTGCAGGGTGACCTCTTCACAGCTTACAGCATGGGAGCCAGTGCTGCCACGTCTGCACCACTTCCCCATCACGCCATCAGGCAGATGGCGTGACAGCGGTTCTCACCTGTTCCCCGCAGAGTGCAACTGCACTGAGCATGGTGTGTGCAACGGAGGGCTGCACGGCGATGGCTTCTGCTTCTGTGCTGAGGGCTGGACCGGAGCGCGCTGCGAAGTCAGACTGGGTGAGGGACGCGAAGCCCCGACCTCCCCCACGTGCTGCTCACGGCCGTGCCCCGGGTGCTCCAGCAGCTGCACAAGGATGGGGAGGCTCTGGGGCATGGCGATGGCAGCCATGCCCATGTTTCAGCCTTTGCTTTTCTGACTTGTGCGCGTTCCGGTTGCAGTCACGACACCCACCTGCTCGCCACCGTGCCACCCGCAGGCCACCTGCCGCTCCGGCAACCTCTGTGAATGCGACCTGCACTACGAGGGAGATGGCAGAGTGTGCTCAGGTAGCGGGCCACGAGGGGATGGGGGGGAGCAACGCGTTGGGAGGATGAGGCAGTGAGAGATGAGGCGAGCAGCTCCGTGGAGGGAGATCCATGGGCTGACACGCAGGACAGGCAGGCTGACTGCTAGGGGCCTTGGCAAGGTGGTTTAGTTCACGTAGCATCTCTACCCACGCAGCGATCGATATGTGCAGCCAGGACAACGGGGGGTGTGCCCTGCACGCAGCCTGCACGCAGGTTGGTGTCAATGTCTCCTGCACCTGTGCTGCCGGGTACCAGGGCGATGGCTACGTCTGCGACCCCATAGACCGGTGCACAGATGGCAGGAACGGGGACTGCAGCCCGCACGCCAACTGCATCAGCACTGGGCCGGTGAGTGCGTCCCGTGTGTCCAGGGGGAGCAGTCGTGACGTTTTGGGGGGTTCATGTGCAGTGGGATGCGGGGGAAGGACATGCTCTGCCATAGTCCCACTGGGCTGCGGCGACGTTCTGAAGGCTCAAAGGGATGCACAGCTGGCCAGCTGCTGGCTGCATGTTTGCAAATGCTGCCCTTCCCCTGCGCTGCAGAACGAGCGGCGCTGTGAGTGCAAGCGGGGCTACATCGGCGACGGGATCCAGTGCCTGGAGGAGGCCGTGCCCCCCGCGGACCGGTGCCTGGACAAAAACGGGCAGTGCCACCGCGAGGCCCTGTGCACCGACCTGCACTTCCACGGTGAGCACGCCTGCAGCGCCACGAGGAGTGGAGAGGCCGCACGCTGCGCTTTGCTGGCTGGGCATCCCTTGGGAGAGGGGTGGGAGAAGCAGGGGGCCAGGGACTCATCGCCATAGTTTGGCCTGGGTCTCACGTTCCCCTTTTCCCCTGCGCATCGCACGGGGAGGGGATGAGCCCTCCCTGTGTGACACCCCCTGCGCAGCACAGAGCGCCTTGGCTGGCCGTGCCACGTGCCCAGATGGGACCAGCGACCGTGCTGGGAGGTGGCTCGGTTCTGGTGCTGCACTGATGCTCTTTGGCCACGGCCTTTTGCAGATAAGACCATGGGCGTGTTTCACCTGCAGTCACCTCGAAAAAAGTACGACTTCACCTACGAGCAGGCGCGGGCGGCCTGCGCTGCAGAAGGGGCCTCCCTGGCCACGTTCCAACAGCTGGCGGCCGCGCAGCAGGTGGGGCAGGGCTGAGAGGGGCAGGCGGGGGTGCCCATGTGCGTGAGCCCCCCCCCGTGCCTCGGCCAGGCCCTGCGCAGCGACAGCGGCCTGCCCTGGCTTTCCGCAGCGCTCCCATTCTCCGTTCAGGTGGCAGGAGGACGTAGAGCAGAATCTGGCCCAGAGCTGTTATCATTAATCTAGCGATCCGATCCGTTTTCCCCTGCCAGATGGGCTTCCACCTGTGCCTGGTGGGGTGGCTGGACAACGGCACGGCCGGCTACCCCACGGCCTACCCCAACCCCAGCTGCGGGGCGAACCACGTGGGCATCGTGGACTACGGCTTCAGAAGCAACCTGAGCGAGACCTGGGATGCCTTCTGCTACCGGGAGAAGGGTGAGCGGTGCGAGCCCCACCCGGGGAGGGGGGGAACACGCTGAGGGGCAGCCAGGGGCAAGGGAAGGTGGCCAGTGCCAGCGCGGGCACAGCGCAGCGTTCCTTTGCAGACCTGACGTGCACCTGCCGCGAGGGCTTCGTGGGCGATGGGTACTTCTGCAGCGGCAAGCTCCCCGAGGTGCTCGCAGATGACGCTCGCTTCTCCACCTTCTACTCCGTAAGCGACGGGCTCCTGGGCCGTGGCGTACGGGCAGCGAGGTGGAGGGGAGGGATCGCACGCAGCCAGGAGCAGCGGGGTGCACCCCCCTGCAGGGGCCGAAAGGCATTTTGCTTCCCGAGGCCGGGGTGCTGCCTGCTTTGAGCTGCCTGCGGTGCGCTGACGGGGAAGGGCTCCTGTCTTTTCCAGATGCTGCTGGATTTCGCCAACGACACAGAAGAAGGGCTGGATTTTTTCATGTATTTATCTGATGACTCTGCTCCCAAAATGCTCTTTGTCCCTCTGAACTCTGGCTTCACAGAAAATGAAGTAAGCACGCAGGGTGGGCGCAGAAAGAGCCGACGGAGGGGAGTGGGCTCTGGCAGCGCTGGCACTGCGTGATGTGAGGGACTGGGGCCAGAAGGGAGCTCCGCGGGTCTCCAGCCCCCCGCCCGAACACAAGCTCGCTAGCTCGGGCTCCTCAGCTCCTTTTCCTGCTGAGTTTGGCCTGTGCCTGCGGCTGTCGGCTCCCCCTGCCCGCTGCGGTTCTGTGCCACGCGCTTGTCAATGGCTCTGGTTTGCGGCCTGGGAGCCTGCGGGGAGCAGGTGCAGGGCAGAGGCTCGGGGCTCAGCCACGTCCCAGCCCCGCTCCGTGCTGCTTTCAGACGCTGACAGGGGAGGAACTGAAGCTCCACGCCAGCGACACTGTGCTCTTCAGCTCCAACCTCACCGCGGGCACCACCATCCCCTCGCAGTCCGGCCACGACCTGCACGTGTCCGACCTCTCCCTGGGGAACGGCACCAGCCGCTCGGTAGGCCTGACCTCAGCGAGGCCCAAACCCCCCCATCCCCA
>VXAV01009314.1:76300-105237 GCA_013399715.1 Alectura lathami | reverse complement strand
GCCCTTCCCTCTGCCCCCCCAGGGCACCGCCCGGAGCCCCCCTGTGCCCCCATCGCTGCGCTTCGAGGGGGCGAAAGAGGCGCGCGGCCCGCAGGGAGCTGCTGCTTGCTGCACGCCGCAGCCGTTTATTGGCGCAGCGGACAGAGCAGGAGGCCACGTGCGCGTGCTGCAGCGGCAAACAGCGAGCGTTGGGGTGCTGAGCGAGAGCAGGGTGCTCCAGCAGCTTGCGTGTGGCACAGACAGGCAGTGAGAGCGACAGGACAGCGGGGGGGCGTGAGGGAGGAGAGCCTCCTGCTGAGGGCTGTGACACCCTCCTATGCATGCTTCACCCTTCCCTGAGGAGTTTCCCACAACCTGCCCTGTAAAACAAAAGTCCTTCACACACGACACAGCCCCCACCACGCATGCTGCAGGCTCAGCCTCTGCGCACGAAGGTGTACCGCCACCTTCCCTCCGTTCCCAGAGCCTACAACCTGTGTCCCCACGCTGGCTCCTCAGGCACCAGCCCCGCTTCTGCCACGGGCAGTGCTGCTCCTGTGACGGCACTCCCGGGCTGTGCTGGTGTTCCTTGCATGCAGTCCCCACGTGACAAAAAGCCACGCACAGGAAAGCTGCGTGGCTGCTCCCTCACCCTGGGCCCTGGCTCTTCCCCAGCACCCTGCCACGCGTGGCAAGGAGCAGCACCCACCTCACACACAGCTGAAGCACCGCAACGCTCCACCTCTGGCACTCCAGCACCACCTCGCCCAGCGCTGACAGGCGGAGGTGCGCACCCAGGCAGATAACGCAGCCCTGGGCAGGGTAACGCACCCCCTCCACAGCCATGCCGACATGTAGCTGAGCACTGGCACGCGGGGGGACAGGTCCCTCTCACCCCAACATGCACCACAGCCCAAGGCCTTTGTGGAACAAGAGCTCATAGCAAGCAGGTGCCAGAGGCACCTCCGAGGGAAGGGTGCTTCACCTCCCGCGTGCAGGGGACACCCCAGCACTGACCACCCTGTCACCGATGCTGCAGCAATGAGGGGAGGAGGAGGAGGAGGGTGAGAGGCAACCAACTCACACCCCCGCAGCTACCCCTGAGCGTCCCTGCGTTCCTCACCCTGTCCGAGCAGCCACACTGCCCCTTTATCCTGCGTGCTTTGGGGCCCTCACAGCCCTTGTGCCCTGCAGGGCCACCTCTTTCGCCTCTAACCCACAGCCACCAGTTCCCCACACCCCCAAGCCCCACAGGACCACCCAGGAGCAACCTCTTCCTGTCCGTCACCTCTTTCCTCTTTCTGCTCCGACTCACCGCCCCCCCTTGCACCCTGGGTCCCAGCTCAGAGCATGCAAAAGGCCAGCCCCCAGCCCCCTGTAAGGCTGAGCACGTCCCTCTGCCAGTCACCATGTGCCGTACTGCCTCAGCTGCCAAAATAGCCATGGCACACAGCACCAAGCCCACAAAATACTGACAATGCGGGGCCCTAAGCTCACTCAAAAACAGGTGAATCACCAAACACTCATTTTTTAGACCTTGTGACCCCCTTCCCAGCCAGCTCTCGTACAGCTCTCTGACATCCTGCGCATTTAACACCAGAGGCAGCAGCCCCGCATGTGGCTGGCTGAGAGCAGGCTGGGACAGAGGGCTGCCACCAGTGCAGAGTAGGGAACACTGCTGACACCTCAGTCACGCGGGGTGCATTCACTGTTGCACCGCACTGGGAATCAATCCCCAGGCAGAAACTCTGTCCACCTGCAGGAATCACTCCCAAGTCATCATTCCCAATGCTATCGGGGCAGCCACCCTGTCACACCTCACACAGGAGCCTGGGTCCTGCTCACCAAGCACGAGATGCTCAGGACTCCGTTTCTGAGCCGCTTTGGGCACAGAGCTGGGAGCAGCAGCCCCCAGCACTGGCTCTGCATCTCCCCGGCTCCTACAAAGGACTCCCTGCCGCTCACTCATGACCCACGGTGCACCTCCCCTCTGTCCGGTGTGCAAAGCACCTCAGGGAGAGTGGCGGGACCAGTGAGGGGAAACAAATGAACACGCAATCTACACATGCACGTGTCAAACTCCCTTTAGTGGCAGACAGAGGTGCTGCTGGCTCTGATTTGCACTGTTGCCCAGAACACCTGGCCCTTCACCGAATATGCACCATCTCGTCCAGGAAGGGCGTTTTCATGCAGCCCGTGCAGAGCTGATCCATCCAGAGCGGGGCCTCGTGCTGCAGAGGGGTGCGCCGCGGGTAGAAGGTGAAATTTGTGTCGTAGTTCAGCAGGCAGCTGATGGATGCCATGTAGATATCGGAGAACCGCACCAGCCGCCGTGAGAAGTACGTGGGGTTGTGGAAGGTGCGGAAGATGCTTCCAAACTGGGGGTTGAACAGGTTCTTCGTCAGCGACCTGAGAGAAAAGAGATGGAGCTCTGTTGGTAAAAGGCACTTCTTAGGCTTGTTCCCTGCCCAGTGGGAGCCACTGTTTGGGCCATCCACGCTCCAGGCAATCCACAGCCTCACAGGCTCCCAGAAGGCTCTCTCACAAGCTGTGCTCCTCAGCATTTGTTGGCTATTATGGCAACATGACAGTAGCCTCAGCACCAGCTGACCAAGCCACCTTGGACCCATGCGTGATGCCAACTCAGATGAGAATCCATGCCGTTTCCAGCTCACAGCAGTCCTCCTCAGTCCAGCCGTGTGGTTCCAGGTTCCTCCTCCCTGTTCTGCAGCCTCAGGCCACTCCACTCCCACAGGATGTTTTGGGATCGCCCTCCCACCCAGGCCTTATGCAGACCACCCCTGCGCATGGAGACCACAAGGGATATGCACTACACTGCCTTCCTTTTCCTTGGTGCTGTCCCTGCCACAGGGACCCACCTGCAAAACCTTCAGTTTCAGTTGCGGCAGCAGCCAGCCCATCCGCCTTCCTGGCACAGGCTGACGCCACTTCTCCTTTCCCATCCAGCCTCTCAGGCCACAGGACTGCACTGCTGCAGCCCAGTCTGGACACGGGCCACCAGGGAGGGCCACAGGCCAACAGCTGCAGCATCACTTTCCCTAAAAGAGGTTACCAAACAGGACCAGTGCAGGCCTGGGAGCCCCCAAGAGCTCATGAGCACGCAGGGCAATGCACTGACCTGATCTCCTGCCGCTCCTTCATCCACTCCAGCAGCACCTGCTTCGACTCTGCATCCTGATACATCTGCAGAGACAACAGCAGCAAGAGCCAGGTGATGTCTGTTCTGCAAGCCACACCTCAGGTCCCCCCATAACTCAGAAACCCACA
This sequence comes from Alectura lathami, assembly GCA_013399715.1. Taxonomy (NCBI): domain Eukaryota; kingdom Metazoa; phylum Chordata; class Aves; order Galliformes; family Megapodiidae; genus Alectura; species Alectura lathami. The sequence goes on along the minus strand of VXAV01009314.1, from coordinate 101,970 downwards.
AGGCCACTGCACCGACTTCATTTGAGGAGGATGAGATGCTTTTTGAGAACACAGGCGAGCTGGTACATCCTCTGATTCCCACACTAATCCCCAGCCTCAGACTCAGCGAGGGCATGCTACACACCCCGCTCAAACAGCAGCTCTTTACCTGCATCCTCTCCAGCAGCCCCGTCAGAGCCTGCTGCCAGGTCAGGGAGTGCATGTACTGCTCTGTGTTTATGATCCGAATCTCCGTCTCCAGTTCAGGCACTATGGCTCCAGTCCTCCAGCCGTGACGCAGCATGAGGTCCTAGAGGTCGGGGTGAAAAAACAACCACGGGTTCAACATGAAGACTGAAAGCCAAACACAAGCCTGTTTCCAAGAAAAGTGGTCTGTTCCCACTGGAGATCCTCAGGGGATAGGCATCCTGATGGTCCGTTCTGGGCCAGTAACCCCAGGCACCAAGGTCAGCCGTGTGAAGCATCCAGAAATGTGGGATCCACATAAACCGCTCTCAAGTTCACAGACCAGCAGTTGTTCGTTACTCGCATGAAGTACCTCAGGAGCCCTTTCTGCACTGCCTCCTCCTGCACGACAGCAGAGTGGGATGTCCAGCGAGTGTCCCAAAGGCCACAGCCCACAGAGCAGCAGGCAGAGCATGCCAGAGACCTGAGCGCTCGGAGCAGGGCCCTGCCTCACAGACCAACAAGGCCACAACAGCCACACAGCCTTGCTGCCACCTCGCTGCAGCCCCTTCCCAGCCTTCTATCCCTCAGCAGCTGTAGCGCTACCTCCTCTTTCAGCAGGACCACAGCACTGCCTCACTCATGCTCTGCTCTTACTACAAGAGCTAACTAGGTTGCACTGCTTCTCCTCACACCCCAGCAGCACTCCACCAAGCTTGCTCCAACCTTGCTATCTTCTGCCCTTGTCTTTTTTTTTTCCCAAGGCAGCTCCCTCCCTTTAGGCATTCTGGGATGATCCAGGCTTGCAGGGCAGCAGCAAGGTTTTACTCTGAAACACGCAGTCATGCCAGGCGTGCAGAAGTCTGGCTACACACACCTCGTAGATGACTGACTGCCCAAAATGCTCAGCCTGGACAGACAGATCCTCCTGACACACCACAGCGCCCATCACTTAATGCCCCGCTGGGGATCACAAGGAAGCAGCATGGAGAGCTTTTTACTCACCGCAAGGTCACTGTACAGATGGTCGCCGAAGTAGAGCACCTTGGATCCACGCCAACCTGTCAGCCTCAGAAAATCGAAGAGATTACCCTGCAGGTGAAAGGAGACCAGGAGTGTGGGTACAGGCCAAACACCTGCATCCTCAGCAGCGCTGTCAGTGCAACTGGATGTGACCCCACACTGCAGCATGCAGATGTGAGCACTCTCATGAGATGTCAGCCTGCTCACTCCCCCACCATCCAAATCCTTCTCCACCTTACCTCGCTTTCTTCCCACACAACAACCTCCCTGTGCATCCCTCAGCCTCCCCCAGGCTGCAGGAAAAGCCAGAAACCCCAGTAAGCGAGCTGGGAAGTTCTGTGCCCTAGGGCACAGCAAATCAAGGGGACCCTAAACGAGAAAAGCCTGAGTGATGGACAGAAGGAACCCCATGTGTCCTGGGCTCAGATGGCAAAGACTTCACCTCGCAGGATGCGCGGTGGGTAAGGTGAGCGTGCAGGCTGTCGGAGTCGGGAGCACTTGAGGCTGTTCTCACACCACGGGCTGCCATCCCAGCCACAGGGTTAACACCCACGCCTTCACAGCGATTGCCTAACACAGCCAAGAAGCCAAGCAGCTTGGGCAGACTCACAGCTAATTAAACCAAACCAACCCCCAAAGCACCAGCTAAAGCAGCTTTCAAGGCTTTCCAAGCACAGAGGAGACTTTAGGGACTCCCATCGCCACACAAGTTTTCCACATGAGTCACAACGGAAACAAAACCCACTAGGAAAGCAAAAGGCCGCACCAGTGCCAGCGCAAGCAGTCGCGCAAACCCACAAGGCGCTTGGCAGCGCTCTCCTCAGCCCATGCCCATCCCCATCCCCGCTGCCAGGCAGCATGCCTGCTGTTCACTGCTGGGGGAAGGCCTCTGCATTTCTGGGACACGACACTGCTGCTTGCTTGAGGGTTGCTCAAGCCATGGGCAGAGCAGGGGAGTTATCACAGGCCTGGGAGGACAGTCCCTTGGCCGTGCTCTGGTCACCTCAAACAGCGGTGGAGCTGGCAACCATGAAACGTGTACTTAGACCTCCACCGGGCCACACAAAGCTGTGCGACCCGCAGCTCTGCTGAGCTCACAGACTGGAGGACGGAGCACATACATGCCACAAATAAGAAACTCCACGTTTTTCAGAAAGGAGGGAGGCGACAGGCTGGATTGGAGGGCCATCATTGAACCAGTGCAAAATACCAGTCCCTGAGGTCCCGTTCATGCAGGATAGCCCCACCACAACTGCCACATCAGGGGACAGGAACGAGGCAGCTCAGGAGCACGCAGCAACATCCTGGCACAGCAAGATCCATGGCCACTAGCATTTGCCAGAAAGCAGCATATCGTAGAACAAACCATAAATGCTAGTGACAGGATGGACTAAGAGCAGGTGACACTGCCACATCCTGAGAACGACACTTAGGCTGCTGTGATGAGATGAATATGGTGATGGGGGAGGACTGGAGAGAACCCCAAAACCCCACCTTCCTCTAATCTTTTCCGTTCCCCAGTGCAGCACTAATTTGGTTCAGCAACCTGCGGCCACCAGAGGCAGGTGGTCAAGAGCAGAATGTAACTCAGCATGGCAGAGGTGCACCTTTTCTTCTGGGGAGCTGATAACCAACTGGGAAGGTTTGCCCACAGGAGAGAGACATTCTCTGAGCTCTGCTTGCGTGTTCCCAGCTCTGAGCTCTTGGCAGAGGACGGGGCAGCAGTGGAGCGTGTTGACAGACCCACTGGACAGGCCAGAGGCTTCTGAACAGCACTCAAGGACATGACCTACTTTTCTGCCACAGGTCAGGTCTCAGCTACTTGACTGCAATCTCACTAATGAGATCCTTCCCGTGGGATCCCACAGCTCACATTACCAAGAACAAACTGTCCTAAAGCCAGAGGCTGCTGTTTCTCAAGGGACAGACCAGCTGCAAGGAGGACACCCCAAGGCAGCAAGTTCACCAGAGCCCATCCTTCAGACACAAACTTGTCTTCCAGGAAGGGGAGAGATAAGGGAGCCCCTTTTTGATCACCCTTTTTTCTCCATCCTCTCCTCCACAAGCCACTTCCACGTGAAACCTCCCATCACTTACAAAGACCATTCCTTCCTAAAGTACCAAACAATGTCTGTTATTGCTAAAAAGCCTTCAGTTTTATAGAAGGAGGCAGCAAAAAGAGATTGAGGCACCTACACTGCCAAGTCAGACAGCTTTGTGCCACCTCTTCCAACCTCGTGGCCAACAATTTGGAGTGAGGTGTGTAGGACCTCTGCACACACATCAGCTTTCAAACAGCTCTGGACAATCACACTCTTGGGATCCCCTCCAGGACAAAGATTTCAGGACTGGGACGTTAGAAAAGCCAAGGGAAAAGCGCAGCTATCAGCCAGGCTAGGCAATGTCAGAACAGCTCCTAGGGTGACAGGTTCACTGGCAGGGGGTGTCCACTGGGTCTGACCCCTCCTACACATGCACGGCGTGTTCCCCATCTTCCCTTTTTCACACAAACGAGGCAGCAGTGGGGAAAAACTCAGCCTGGCAGAGAGAACTCAGCACAGATCCTCCTGAGCAGAAAGCTAAGCACCCAGTGCCCTAGGATCATCGTCCCTTTTCCACCTTGTCCCTGCCTCAGGGACCCTCCATCTCCAACACAAAGACCAGCTGGGCTAGGTGGAACGCATCCCTCCAGTTACACACCTTTCTGCAGCTCACCCCCACACAGAGCTGCACAGGAACCGTTTCAAAGCAGCAGACAAAATGTTTTCTTACCAGAAAGCTCTGCTACACCTTATTTCAGCTCTGCCTCCTGCAGCTGTACAAAGCTGCGACTGCCGGGAGCGCAGCCTTTTCTACATCTGGCACGCACCACAAATCATACACTGACAGGCATGGCAGACCTTGACAGGGCTTTCTGAGACACAAGAAGACCCTTGCTCTTAATGTGCACATCCCAGCAGGAGCTGAAAGACTTTTCAGAGGCTTGCAAATCCCAAGGCTATTGCTCCACAACGTGTCGAGAGAAATGCTGAGAGCATTTTGTGGAACAGCATCATACTGGCCAAGCAAGACGTCCCTGCACATGGCCAGAAGGCATCTCTCACTGCCACCAGCCAGCACAGCACACGAGCGTGTCTCCTTGCAAATGCCCTCTAACTCCACCACAGGCACCCTCTTCAAACACCCACAAGTGATCTATAGAAGCACTTGTCATTTTCCCCCATCTTGACTAAGCAGACTTTCCTGTTCTCTTACTATCTCAACGCTTTTCCGGTGACTTCCAGAACTGCAGGTGTATTATGAGTCCCCAACACCTCAGACTCTTGCTTCACATCCCTTATGCGCCCAGGTCACTTTACCTCTTTGTAGATCTTTCCTTTCTCCAGCTGGTTTATTTTGTCCCACTGCAGTGAGCCATTATCATCCAGTTTTCGAAAAGGTCTGGAAAAAAGCAGGGGAGATGTCAACTTCTTTCCATTTTTAGTGATCATTACCCAGCAACTACAACAGTCAGATCAGAAAACTTGTTTACCTGTGTAACAATTCACTATAAAAGCACCACGTGCAAAGTGACCTTCTGGGCCTTCTGCACTCATCTCAGGGAGACAGAAAGTGCAAAAGGGAAATATTCTTTTCAGAGTGCTTCCACTATTTGTAACCATTTTATGGCATTACTCTTTGACAAAATTCTTGCTTTTCAGATAGCAGGAAGGGGAATACTAATACTAACACAAGACTCCCCCTGAAAGCACTACAGTTAAGAAGACTTTGCCATGAAACACTGTGTCCTGATCCAGCCTGGCCACCTCCCAGCGCAGCAGAGACTGTGGAATGTCTTAATAGGATAAGGCAGCCTGCAGAGCGGGTGGGAAGCAGTCTCCATGCTGATCTCAGCAGCTGACCCCAGCTGCCTACTGTTGCTCCTGAAGGCTTGCCTTGTTACCTGCCACTTGGACAGACGAAACAAAACAAGGCTTAAGATATTTGATTACCGTGGATTTTCACGCTCCAAGGGAGCACTGCTTCCTCTTGGGACAGGAGGCCCAAACTGTGAGCCCCAGGGCCAAGAGCCTCGGTGTGAAGCTGCTCCTGCTGGGAGCACGGTACAGCCTCGTCCAGAAGTACGGTATGATCCTGAGCTGCTGCAGGGCAGGAGGAACCCAGCTGCAGCAAGAGGGCTCCCAAACCACGAGTGATCTCCAGTGCACACCTGCACCTCCCTCAGAGAAAGAGCTCCCCAGTTGCCTACAGCTCGTCGTCAGGAGGTTTCTCCTAGCCTTGGATGAACAAGTCCTGCCATTTCACTGGCCCATCATGTGAGAAAACCTCAGGCACCATGCAGCCATATGTTTTTATCTCCTAGAGGGCCAGATCCAGTTCACATTTCTGTGACACTTCACCCACATCCCACGGAGAAAACCCTTACCAGGCCAGCTCAAGTTCTAAAACCACTACATAGATTTGCTCCTGGTTATGCTAGTGGTCTGGAAGGTGGGGGAGGAAAATACAGAAAGAGGAAAGAATAGTCTCCTCCCTGAAGGGATGAATATAGAAATCCCTGATCAGTCATACATTGAGGGAACAAAGCAGACACAAGTTCCTCAAAACAAGAAACGAAAGCATAAAGCAAGGGCAGCAGCCTGCCTATCAGCCCATCTCTTGGCAGCTCCTGACTGACCACAAAACCCAGCTGCCACGTACAAAGGCTTCCAGAGCTGCCAAACAGCATATATCCTGTAACTGCAAACACAGATATTTGCTTTCAGGAACAGGAAAAGGAAAGATTTTGGCACACTCTAAACACCTCATGCCAAGAAACAGCCAGCTGTCAAACACACCATTCCACTTCTCTTTTCTTCCTAAAGATTTAAGTACACTAATACCACTAAATTCTAAGTTAAGCCCAGGCTGTGAGAAAACTGTTGAGGCTTAAGACAATTACTTTCAGGAATGTGCTTTCTGCTCAGCATTACCCATGTGATCTACTTATGCCCAGACTGGTTGTGTTTTGTTGACCAAGACAAAAGCCTCAGAGAGCATCTGAGATGGCACTGGAAGGCTGGATGCATACTGGATCTAAATTACATGCAGAAAACCATGAAGCGCTCTTTGGGAAGGCAAGAGGAACCATCTGCTCCAGGTATTGGGGCCCAAAGCCTCAGGCCCACTGGCAGCACTGCCCCAGGATACGTACTTCCGCCGATCCGTGAAGAAGTTGGGTTTGTCAGCTTGCACAATGACCATGTCGAATAAGTCCCTCCAGTTCTTGCCAACCATGTGTTTCATTCCCTTGTCCCTAGGGGGGAAAGGAATAGCAAAGTTAACGGATGCAGCAGCCCTTCTCACCCAACACTGCATCTTCACAACAGCCTGTGCCAAAACTATTCTCATTTCAGCAACAGAGAGGAAAGCACAACAGTTTCTAAGTCCCACAAGGTTGTCTGACCGCGTGGAGGACTGATGCAACCCTCTGACCATTTCCAGGGGTCCCATCCTCTCTTGCTACCATGGGAAGTCCAGAGAAGTCTGTTTTGTAGCACCAGCTGCCAGAGGCAATTTCAAGTGGCAGCTCTGGAACACGGTGGCCAGCCACAGCCCCATAGCTTCTTCAAGAAGTGAAAGTTGATGGTGTAGAAAGAGCAGTTGGGTGCAATGTTCACCACAACTGGTTCCCACAGTGCATTCTCATCACTATTGCCACAAGACTCTCCAGCATACAACTTGCAGATGCTCAGAGGCGAGAACGCACTGCAAAGCTCTCGCTGTGCGGTGGTGACGCGCTGACGGGTAATAACAGTACTCACACAAAGCTAAAGGGACTGTTTGTAATGAGGAACAGTTTCTTCTTGTGGTTCACCAGTCTGTTCAGGACAGCATAGATTTCATCACCATGCAGAATATACTGCTCTATATCGGAACAAAACAGACATCATCCATCAAGAAATCTTGGCACAGGTCGTGAACACATTTCTTCAACACCAAACAAAACCAAAGCTAACCCCCTCTAGCAATAGAGATGCAAAAGAACCAAGTTAGATCCGTCTCAGGTAGGGCAGGTACTGAAGCACTGTGGCAATAAAATGCCCTTCCTCATCCTCACCAAGCCCACCTAGAGGGATGAGAAACACTGAGGAACTGAAAAGGCTGGCAATAAAGAGGGCTGATCCCAAATGGACAGGCACAGCCACTCCAGGCCATGCTCCTTCCAGGAGCTTTCTTCCCTTCTTTCCTTCCCAGCCTTCCTAGACGCTGCCTTTGCATGTTCACACCATGCCACAGACCGTCAACCCCCACTTAAAGACAGAAAGAAAACAGAAACACAAGCAAGGATGCAGCTGTTTCCCCCATTAAAATAGATCCTCCATCAGACCCTAATTATCACCTGGGCCTTAATGCCACTCTACCCATGGCTGCCTTTAGGCGTGCCACAATCAAGTATTTCGCCTGTTTTATGTCCACCCCACTCTCGTGACATAGTGTAGGACCTGCGCAGCAATCTTATGCACGATGCTACACTGTACAAGACACATCAAAACTGGTTTGGCACCAGAGCTCTTCTCAACTCACCCATATCTTTTTCAATCCATTTGTACATCACTCCTTTCACATGCACATCTCTAATAGCATCCTAAAGAAAAAGACAGGGAAAAAAATTTCAGTTTTATGTATGGCATTCCTGCTTCCCAGCCTATTGCCACCATGGAGGAGCACCACAGTAATGACCCATCCCCTCTTCCTGCTGAATGAACAAACAGTGCCTGGACACCAAGCAGAGGACCTTGTAAAACAAGGCTTAGTGACATGGTGAAAAGAAGGACAAGGCGGCTAGTCAAGCTGACACAGAAAAAAAGAGAGAAACCTCAAACCTTACCCAGCTGGGAACCCATCCGGGGAATCTGGGGAGGTCTCAGTCAACTGGAAGCTGGCACATGTTGCCCCAGCTTGCAAGAAGGGCAAGAAAGAAGTTCCTGGTAACTACAGGTCTATCAGTCTCACATCAGTGCCTGGTAAAATTATGGAGAAGTTTCAGCTTCAAGTGGAAAACACTTGAAAGCCAGTGCAGTCATTGGTCACAGCCAACAAAAGTTTATAAGGAGAGAGTCCTGTTTAACAAACTTAATTTCCTTTTATGACAAGGTGCCCCCCTAGCTGACTAAGGGAAGCCAGCTGATGTAATCCTTTTGGGTTTCAGCAAAGCTTTTGATACCGCCTCTCACAGTGTCCTTCTGGAGAAACTGTCCAGCCTACAGCTAGCCAAAAGCACAATGCGATGGGCGAACAGCTGCCGGCAGGGCGAGCTCAAAGAGTTCTAGTAAATGCGGTTTCATCAGGCCTGTGGCCAGTTTAAGAAGAGCCAGCGCCCGACTCTACACCTTGCGTGGGGCAACCCTGGCTATACGTACAGGCTGGGGGACGAGAGGCTGGAGCAGCCCTACAGAAAGGGATCCGGGGTTCTGCCTGAGGGCAAGTTGGATCTGAGCCAGCAGCGTGCCCTGCAGCCAAAAGGGGCCCCGCGCCCTGGGGTGCCCCCGGCCCAGCACTGCCAGCGGGCGAGGGCAGGGATTGCCCTGCTCAGCCCGGCCTGGTGCAGCCTCACCTCCAGCACTGGGGGCGGGTTTGGCCCCACCATACACATATCAGATGCACACAGAACTATCAGAGAGCGCCCAAAGGAGGGCTGTGGAGATGGGGAAGGGTCTGGAGGGCAAGGGGCGTGAGGAGCGGCTGAGGGCCCTGGGTTTGTTGGGCCCGGAGCAGAGGAGGCCGAGGGGAGGCCTCATGGCGGCCTGCAGCTCCCTCCCAGGGCAGTGCAGGGGCAGGCGCTGAGCTCTGCTCTCTGGGGACGGCGACAGGGCCCGAGGGCACGGCACGGAGCTGCGTCAGGGGAGGGTCAGGGGGTGCGAGGGAAAGGTTCTGCCCCAGGGGTGGTGGGCGTGGAACAGCTCCCCAGGGCAGTGGGCACGGCCCTGAGCTGCTGGGACTCAGGGAGCGTTGGGCACCGCTCTCAGCCACGGGGGCTGGGGGTGCTGTGTGGGGCCCAGAGATGGACTCTGTCCCAGCAGGTCCCTTCCAACTAAGAATATACTATGACTTTATGAAAGCACTACTTCCTTCCTGCTCCTGGAAACCAGCACATGTTGACAGCCTGTTACCAAGGCTATCAAGAGTGTGCAACTCCAAAACCGTTTAGTGCCCCAAAACCTCAGTGGCCCAGGCATTAGCTGCCTTTTCTTCCATGTGTGCAAGGTCTGTCAAACGCGACCCAAAAATGGATTGCAGCCGAAGTGAACAACAGCAGAGGTGAGCATCTGTGACTCCTGTTGGCTTCCAGGAGCCAGGGAAGACTACCAGCCCCAGCCCCTGGCAGCCACTGAGCTCAGAAGCATCCATTAGGAGTGCTGGGTGGTATTTTTTTGCCAAAATAGAGCTGCTCAATTTTCAAGAGGGAGGCAAGTCAAAACAGATGTTGTCAAGGGCATCCAAATATCCTCTCTTTTCCAGGCCAGAGGCCAAGATGCAACACATTTTTGGACACACCCAATTGAGATTTTTCACAAGTCTCCATCCAATGAGATACGCCAAATACACAAGAGCAGTTCCAGAGCAGGAACACATTTTGCAGTTTTTGCACACGTTTTAAAGGTACCATTTAGGTACCATCCATAACAATTTAGATGGGTAAGCAAAGGCTGCCTTTCCCCAGGACACTTACACCAGTGCTGTGGTAAGTGTACTCCTTTAGGAGGTGCCCCTTTGGACTGCAGGTCCACACTCCCCACTGACATTGCTACAATAACACTTGCACAAACATCACACAGTCACCTGGTCCCACTGCCCTGCTGGTGAAACATGATAGTCAGCCCCAAAATCATCTCCTTCACAGCTGGGAGAGAACCTGAATCGACAACTTAGAATCACAGAATTGTTTGAGCTGGAAGGGACCTTTACAGGCCATCCAGCCCCGCTCCCCTGCAGTGCACAGGGACACCTACAGCTGGGTCAGGGTGCTCACAGCCCTGTCCAGCCTGACCTTGAAGGTCTCCAGGGACGGGGCACCCACCACCTCTCTGGGCAACCTGTGCCAGTGCCTCACCACCCATATGGTAAAAAACTTTTTCCTTATATTCAACCTAAACCTCCCCTCTCTCAGTTTGCAACCATTTCCCCTAGTGCTAGGAGGCGTTCCACCCCTCGGATCATTTCTGTGGCCCTCCTCTGGATGCTCTCCAACAGGTCCATGTCCCTCCTGTGCTGAGGACTCCACATCTGGACTTAGGTGGGGGACAATGAAGCAGGAGGTGGCACCTCTTCAACACAGAGTTTTAGGAGTCTCTTTTTACTGTTTGGATCTGAATGGTTAAAAGGCAGAGGTCACATCCCATTCACCGCCCTATTCAGCCATGAGACAGAACAAAAAGTAAGAGTGCTAACAAGAAAACAACATCCTCTTGACCAGCACTGGCACTAAAAGCAAGCAACGCCTGAAATCTGTGTCAAAAGCACATTTGCAGAGCAGAAAGATTCCAGGGTGCTCTGCCCCAGCCCAACAAGAGGAGTGAGGGAAGAATAAGTTTTCTGTAGCTAAAATCTTGAAAGCCTGGAGAGGTGTCAAACAGGACTCAAAAACTCCTTCAAAAGGCAGCAGGGTATGCTTCCTCACTTTCAAAGATGAAGCAACCAAACTGGTGCAACAGGACTACAGGCTTACATGCCAGCTTCAGCCTTCACCGCTGCCTCAGGGACTGCTCTTTTGACTCAGTACAAAGTCTCTGGCATTCAGCTTGCTCCCAAACACACAGCACTGCAATTAGGATTACCACCAAGAATTACAGAAGAGTATCAGGTTCAGACATGTCTTAACCCGCTGCAAGCCTGCGCTGCAGTAACAGCTGGGGCGAAGCCAGGACCCCCGACACCTGTGTAGGCACAGAAGGATCTCTGAGCTCATGTCCACAACTCATTTATTTGTGCTTGCACTGCAAACGAATACATTCTGCAAAAAAATGTTTCTTTATCCTCACTGTACAGAAAATAGAGCACAAGACAGCTGTCATCTTTTCTGCAAAGATTCCAGGCATTGGCACAGATTCTCTGTTACAGCTCATTTCTCTGCCTACCTCAGTCACCCCTTCAGGAACAACCACATCCCTCAGCAAACAATGCAAAGAAAATTGCCAGGATTAGCACTTGGGAGTCTGAGGGCTTGAGCACACTTTTTGCCCTGTACTGAGGTGGTATTTGGCTATGGCAACCACCCCCCTAGCTCTCAAGGTTTCAGCTAGGAACAAATCCCTTTTGCCCTGACAAGGAGGCTCAGAAGACACTCCTGACGGAAGATCTCTGCATAGCTGTGTTCTCCCTTCTCATTTTCCTCACCTCAGAAGAAGGAAACAGCATCAACCTTATAAACATGTTCAAGTCTAGTGGGAAACTGGCTGGCATGCTGTTATCAATCAGCACCAGCAGGTCAGAATGCAAGCTGTGATCCTTGGCTGTAGCAAAACTGACAGGGTGGATCCTTATCGCAAAAGCAGCAACACAGATGCAGCACTTCCCTCACAAGAAGGCTGAGCAGTGTATGCACGGGCTGCTGCCAGAGGATAAACATAACATTCCCACAAGGTGCAAACTCCAAACCCCCCTCTGTGGAAAAAAGCACAGTAAGGCTTGACTACCAGGGACTACTGATCTGTCAGCAAATGTCACCTAGGACAGTAATTTCAAGTGCTTACACCTTGCCTACAGCATTAGCAAAGAAGTCAAACAGTACCCCAACAGTGGTGATAATCTAGTATAGACCTGTAAAATGCTGGGAGCAAAGCTAGCGGGCACAGTTAGCACCTTGGAGTAACTGGCTCTTGAAAGCCACTGTCATGCACAGAGAAACACTCCAAAAGGATCAGACTGTCCTGTAGATGCAAAGTGAAAGGGTGGATTATCAGAGCAGGCAGGGGCAGGTTTTTCCATGACAATCCCTGTATTAAGCGAACTGTTTGGTATATGGTCAGACCAGGTCAAACGTCTTTGAAAAATGAGATAACAGGAAAACACAGCGTACCCGCTTGCAGAACCAGAAAACATTTACACATGCTTCATAACATATTTCCCACAGGAAAACCTTCAACCTCGCTGGCCCAGGCACTTCTGCTAAAGATACGCACAGCAACACCAGCTCTGCCATGCAGTCACAGCCCTAACACAGCTTTGAATATTCCTTGGTAATGCTCTGATCTGAAGGAGCAACAACACAGTCTTATCGGACTGCTGCTGGCAGCCCTCAGGTGTGGGTACTGCAAAGCTGACAAGCAAAGGAGCTCTCAGCTCTGCTGTGGGGCAGGTGACATGTTACTCACAGATATATCCTTGTAAAGATGGACCTGGTCAAACTCAATGCCGTGATTTATGAAGTAATCAATGACTGAAGAGAGCAGCGTCATTTCAGGAAGAGAAAAAATGTCCATAAACTGCTTAAGTGAAGGACCCTGGAAAACAAAAAAATGAAGGAAATGCATTGAACAAAAAATGCTTAGGGAAAAAATAAAAAGAAAAAAGAAAAGGCAAACCCAAAAAACAAGCCCTTATCGCCCAGCACCATTTGGAACGCTAACAAAACCACTAGGGTGGAAACAGACAGTTACATCCTGAACAAGTAACAACTCACCTTGCATTAGGCAAGGCTGCAGCTCTCCCACACACACAACTAGCACTCTTTGCAGCACTGCCTAAAGGCAATATTGGGGCAACACAAATTGGGGTCAAGAAAGAAGATGGAAGAGGGCAAAGGAATACCAACAGCATTTTGGCTGAGGTCTGTTACCAAAGTGCTGTGATCAAAAGCTATGTTGGTATGCTGAGGGTTGCACAAATTCCAGCCAGCCAGCACAAGACAATTTGACCTGCAGCAGACACCCCTTGGTCTGGGCCACGTATGGCCGTGGTGGTGCTGCCAAACATTACTTGCCGATTCCTTCGGCAGAGTTTTGTCCATTTTGATGTGCATTTACTAAAGGAACATTTCTCCTACTAGGAAAAACAGACTCCCTGAAAACAGTTCCCCAGCCTCTTTTCCCACTGAATTATAGAATTGTTTAAGATGGAAGAGACCTGCAAGACCATCGAGTCCAGCCATCATGACTGCTCCCCATAACTGTTAAGGGATGGGAGAGGAGCAAGGACGCAGACAGGCAGCTCCTATTCAAATCACTGGGTGCAGGGTTTGGCAGCGCGCAGCTGAGCAATGACCTGTCCCACCTTTCAAGAACTGAAGATCAGAGGAGACAGTCAAATGCTCCATGTTACCTGCAAAGAATTACCGTCTGTCTTAGGCCGGTCATCTCTCACTTCACAGCTGTTCGTACTGCCCACACAGCTCCAGCAGACGAAAGCCTCACTCCACACCAGCTGCACTGCACGTGGTGACACCAGCAGCTACCTCCCACAGGAGACTTTCCCACTAACGTGCCAGTGGCACAATCCAAGCAGACAATGCTGGATGAAAGGGTCACTAGCTGTATGCACCTCTGCTCTCTTTGACACCCTCCTGCTTGCTTGCAAGTTCCATTGCATTTCAGGGCAGCAAGTTCAGAAAAGATCAGCTGCTATCCCTTGGACACTTCTGTGGCCAAATGCTACACTGAATTTTTCAATACACAAGGCCATTCTGAAGTGACTGAGTAAATGACCAAATCCAGGAATGAAGTGGGTAGGACTCAGCAGGAGCTCTTTTGTTCTATATCATAATCTATCTGTGCTATCATTCCCTGGAAAACAGAATCTGCATACAAAATGCTGTTCAAATAACTTTCCCATTTTGCTTTCACAATCATTTTATCCTGCAGCATCAAATGCTTTCCCTGCAATGAAACAAAACTCTCTTCCACACTCCCTTTTACAGGGAAAAGTAACAACTAAGATCCTGCAGTACAGGTGTTCAGGAGCGACCAAACCAGCAAGCTCTGAAGGGGGTTAGGATAGGGTGTTGCCCTGAGGTTAATAATCCCCACATGCCCATCAGCTCTCGTGCTGTCTGCCTCACTATAACCTGGACTCCTTTTGGAATTACCACCTGTGGAAGCACAGTGACTGCCCAGTACTAACTATGGGACAGAAGAAATCACCTCACCACTATGCTGCCTCCAAAGAAGCACAGAAAGGCACCTTGGCGTGAGCACCCTGCCCTACAAAAGGTCTCAGCTTGAAGCAGATTGAATGTTTGTGGTTATTGAAAAAGAACGGTTAAATCATCTCATGTTTGCCAGGAGTGACGAGAGCTGCACAGCCGGAGGCTCTTCGAGTGCAGTTTACAGACAGATATGAAATTCTAAACAGAAACATTCTGTTTCAAAACTGGAAACACTGGGCTATTAACAGAGTATGTACTGATCCAGAAGGCAACTGCTCCGATTAATTGTTCCCAGGAGAGAGGGAAATCAGACAGTGACATTGCTGGAGACTTCACACAGCAGACTCAAAGGGGTATTTACAAGAGGAAGCCTGCTCATCTTCCAGCTTCCCCACAGGCAGCTGAACTAACACAGGTCACAAAACAAAGCAAGGCCGGGGGGAAAGGAATGTAAGTGGCCCTGCTCGCCCACAGCACCACACTAGGCATTTGAGGAAGAAAATCTCTCCCGTAACTTCCTCCAGTTCAGGCAACCAAAGGATTTCTACAGCTCCTACGGGCGTAACCTCAGGCTTTTACTGGGACAATAAGCCTTCATGCCTCAGAAAGAAAACCACCACAGACGCCAACCCTACAAATCAAGTCCACTGAAGAGGTCTGAAGGGATGTAGTAGGTAGCCCCTTAATGAAGAGGAAAAAAACCCTATCCCAAACCAAAGACTTAAAGGCACTGCAGGCACCCTGCTACATCCCCCCTTCCCCCACAGCTCAGTGCAAACACCACCCCTGCAGGCTGCCTGGTAGCTTGGGAGATGGATTTGGCAAAGGAACAAGCAGGGAACATCTCCCTGTGGGTCTCTAGAGCCATTCAGCTCCAGGCCAATAGCCCTGGTGTTCAGCAACGCTTTGCAAGCTGCTTTCACATGTTAAACTGCTAAATTACCTCTGGGGCAAATTCCCACTGGAACAAAAACACAGAGTGCAGCTCAAAAACACACACTGCAGCTCCATAGGTACTGTGCTGCTGGGATCCAAGGGAGGCTGGAGTCATTTACATGCCCACATAGCATGCTGCTTCCCTACCCAGCAAAAGAGCCGCTGCGCCATGCGGCTGGCAAGAGCGGCTTGTAATACCTTGCCATAGAAGTCGCTCATCTGGTACAGGGGGATGTGCTGCGTTCCTCCATAGAGCTCGATCACCTCTTCATCAGGCACTGGTTTGAGCCCTCTAGACACAGAGCAACAAAAATCATGTCAACAATCACCAGCCTGCACACGGCCACAAACTGCAGAGAAAGGAAAGCTGGGACAGTCCGGCTTGTTTCTGGAACTCACATCCTGCTCTTGCACAAAAGAGCGAGCCTGACAGCTCCACAGCTCTTCAGATTCACATAAAACCTTACCCATGGCATTTTTCAAATACCTCGTTTGTTCCTTCAGCCAAATTGAGGGGCTTTATCCACACTCCAGCAGAGTTCAGACAGAGGTTTTCCCTCTGTATGCTGTCAGCCTTCTTGGGGCCTGTTTGGTGGGCCAGTCCCACATGACCTGGGGCTGGCAGCGCCACTTTTGGAAAGGTTGCTTCCATGAGGCTTACCACTACTGAATGCAAAGGTGCAGGAAAAGAGTTTCCTGAAATAGAGGTTTCCTTCCGATTCAGTTTTTCTGAGCAAAGCAAGCCTTTCACTAACAGGCCATTCACCAGGGATCACTGTTTTTCCCCCAAAACACTGTAAACACAGCTAGGGCCACCAGCTGTACGGGTCCTTGACAACAGGTTTTCTGACCATTTGCCTCTTGCACAATGTTTGATGGCTGCTTACTCAAGCCGTCAGCAACTTTCTCTTTCTCCGCACCTATTCTGTCAAGGTACAGCCTCTAAGAAATTAAAAGTTACCTAAGTTTTATTCAAAAGCCAAGGACAGTTTAGGAAAAAGACACTTCAGAAAGGATAGTCATAAAAGGACACTAGGAAAAAAGTTCAAATGTATTTCCCCTAAAAATCTCTTTATGAAGCTGCAGTAAAATATGTGGCAGTACCAACCCCCTCCCCGTCAGATGAACACCCAGCACTCACAGAAGCCAATTCTCTCTGGTTATGAAATTCCCTTCTTAATATTCTTAGGGCATTTACTGTAACTGAAGTGTAACAGCAAAAGGGCAGAGTTCAGAAAAAAAGCCACTGGCTTCCATGCTCAGGAAACCCAGCACAGAGATTTACAGCAGCACTGCTACTTCTTACACCCCACCCCACCTCACTCCGGGGCTGGGTCTTCTTCCAGCCTCCATCCTCACACCTTGCTGGACACCCAGCGGGGAAGCAATCCCTTGGCTCTCAAACCACTTGCTGCAAACCACACCCAGCTCTCCCTGGAGGTAAATGGAAGAGAGGGAAAAATAGGACAGCCCGGGCCTTACACGAAGCCCCGATCCTGACGCATCATTACATTAGAGACACTGCTTTGATTTGTCTGCATGTCCAGACCACTCCCCTCGTAACTTTGTGAGGGGGCAAGGCACTGCTGGGACGTACTCCTGCTTGGAGAACCCAGGTACGCATGCGGACCGCGCGCACTGGAGGCCTTTCCTACATTTTCTCAGAGGCTAACCCAGGCCCGCTGTAGCTGCAGCTCAGACGCCACGTGGTGTACGTGATCAGAGGCAACATTAACTGCTACAAAATGCTCCGGGTCTTCCCACACACTTGGCTTGAAATCCTTGAGAAAAGTAACTCCCAGCAGTTATATGCCAGGTGAGCATTTGAAGCAAGTGGAAACAGGATAAGCCAGACAAGGCTGTGCTCTGCTCAAAAAAAAAAAAAAAAAAAAAAGCCCATATACCATGATACACTCAGATTGAGTAAACTGCATCTGCGTGTAGGGGCATTTAGAACATGATTTCCTGAACTGACAGACCTATACGCCGTCCCGAGCTGGACATAATGGAACGCATCAATCTTCATCAGGAGGCTCTGCGATAAAGGACAGACGTGTGCTGTTAGAACGGGGTGGGCTTACGCTGAAGTCTTGTTTAAGCTTGAAACTTAAAACAAATGACATTTAGAAAATAAAATTCAACACAAATATCCCATGTCTACGCATTTAAAGCTCCACTTACTCCCCAGACCATTTTACACACACTTATCAACACTGTGAACCTCGTAAGCCTCTCTGGCAAAAGGCCAGCTTCCTGTGAACTGAAACGCTGCTGCCTGTTGCAAGGTTGTGAACAGGGAGCAGCTGAAGAAGAGAGGACCATGTTTCTGTAACTCAGAAAGTCTCTTATCTCTCTTCCAAAAGCATACACATTCCAAAGGAGCTTTGTGTGCACAAGAGAACAATTTCTCATCCCATTTATCATGAGCAGAACCAAGGGGGCAAGTCTGAGCTTCGAGCACCGCTGTATCCAGACAAGAACCCTCCGCTCGCACCCCTCCTTCCCCTCCCAGCAGAGCTCAGATGCTCACACCAGGCTAGTAACATCAGAGCTTTCCATACTCCCCTATTCCTGAGTCGCCTCCTGCCCACCCATCGTTCTGCAACCACAACACTAGCTTTCCGTGCCCAGAAGGAGCCTCACACCAACCCAGCGCCGCTCTCCACTTAAACCAGGACGCAGCATCAGACTGCCCCGCTCCCACCACAGGGCAAGGCAACCGATTCCCCAGAGGGCACATTCAACCTTCGGGCACATTCTTCTGCCACAACACCACATCAGCGCAGCTTGTTGCACGGCAGGCAGACCTCCCTGCACTGCTTGTGAGGAGCGCAGGAAAATATGCTGCCTGCTGCAGCGTGACATCAGTGGGCAGCAGGCTTGTACAGAATGGGTCCAGAGCACTGAAAAAGGGTTAAACCTTGTGCTTTGCCTGCCTGTGCTCCTAAGAAGCATGCATCTCAAGTAGCCTGGATCTTTTGCCAGGGAGCCCTATTATTCAGGCGGGGGTGGGGAGGGCTTCCTAAAGCATGCTCCTGAGAAGTCAGTTCTATTATTAGAGTAAGACATAACGCTCCTGGCAAGGGCTTGATGGAGATGCGGGACTGGGGCTTGTTGTTTAAACTTCCTGAAAGACAGTGATGACCAAGCAAATCAGCTCAGTTTTCTATTAATGAGTTTGTGGAAATAACTGACTTAAATTGGCAAGGCTGTCTACCAAAGATCTTTTGCTTGCCCGTCCCATTACGCAAACACAAAGACATCTCAGCCTTGGAACATTCGTAAGCAAGAACCCATGCAAGGGAAGGCAGGAGCATGCACTTCACTGCCAGTTTGGTGAGCGATGTTCCTGTAAGCAGTGACAGAAAATATTTCCACTGAAAACAGAACACAGTGGAGGATGAAGCCCAGGAGGCTGAACTCTGCACAGCTTACCTTTTGTACATCGTAGTGCAGCCCGCGTATGGCAAACCCGGGAATGTAGTCATACTTCCCAAGCCCTTCTGGATACTGGGAAGACAGCAACATGGAAAGAGATACAAGCGTTGGTTATCAACAACATTATTTCACCTGCTGAGCTGGCTCAGGCCTACCAGTCTTCTCACCCCTGGCACAAGCTGACCAAAGAACATGTGCACACTTCATTTTGCCCCTTCAGCAAAGAAAGTGGATGAATGGAGAACGACAAAGGATCAGGATCCCCCAGAATAGTTTCTCTTATTTCAGGGATGCTAACAAAAACTCAACAGATTCATTCACGCAGTGAGGACTTCCAGTGAGCTCCATGCAGTGCAGGTATTTGGCAAAGCAGTGGCACTGCAGAGCCCCTCTAAAAAGGAAGACATGGCCAGAAGAAAATGCAGAGAGCAATCACCTCTTGCAAACAGGGTGTCCATGACTGGACACGCTACACAGCGTCACCCACATGAACCTGACGTGTCAAGTCCCGCACAGCTTCACTCCTGGCCCACAGCCCCTGCTTAGCCACCACGTGAACCTCGAACCAGGTTCTGTAGGCATGATTTCCACAGTCAGGGAAAACAGAGCAGATTATTTCCAGACCAAGGGTCTGGCTCCTCCTCTACAAAACCTCAGGAATGTTGAACTTGGTAAATTGTCTAACAGGAAATTACTTCCAGGCACAGACAAAACCTTCTGCAATCAAAGACTGAACTGTGAGATTTATCTTAATGCAACCAGTCATTGCCCCACGTGCACAATGCTGCATTTTGCCTCTGGGGTGTCACAAAGAGCCGTAAGTTAACCCGTGGAAATTCTTAGCACTTCATTACCTTGAATTGTTCTATCAGGATGTCTCTGGCAGTGTTGAAAATCATAGAGTGCAGTAAGTTAGAATACTGTGCTAAGGTGTAATCGTAGTCAAAGCCATAGATCTCCACATCTCCCAGGCTGATCTCGTTGTTGGCGTAGATAGCGGCCGGGTTGAGGAGATTGCAGACTCCTGGTGGGAGGAGATCTAAGAGAAGGGAAGGGGAGAGATTAGAGAAACCGAGCAGGCTGACAGCATTTCAGCTTTTCGTTTGGGACCAGGCAGCAGCAGAAGTACCACACAGCAGCAGCACAGGAGCACGGTGCTGCTGGCGCAGCCGGCTGAGCTGGCCCGCTCAGCAACCCTGAGGAAACACACCGCGAAACCCCTGGCTGCGTCGGGTGGCTGTGCCAGCCACCGTGACAGCGAGGCTGGCCTCTGTGTCAGGGAGGCACTAAACAATGGCCCCACAGTCTCTGGCCTACACAAAGCAGAGCAGAGAGCAATTCTGAAGTGTCACATTTCCAGCTCCCGGCAGCTGCACTCTCAGCAGGCTCACCGAGGTGAAAGGCAGCCAGCAGGCACCAACAGAAAAACACGTGCCCTCGCTTCAAACCTGAGCAACACCAACAGGCAGGCACCCCTCGCTGAGAAACCTACTTCGAGTTCCTTCGAGCTAGAAGGGTGGAGGTTTGCCTTTGGGCCTTTGTTTCCCACAGAAGCAGCCAGGCTTCACAGCACAGTCCTTCAGGTGTCGGCGGGGAATTTTCTCCTGTTTTATGGGCAGGACAGAAAGTTGTGTACAAGCACCACCAAATATATATTTATACATATATATATATGTATATATATTCATCATAAAACTCTCTATAAACAGCAACAAGCAAAGAACAACACTAAACCAAAACTAACAACAAAACCCCACCATGAAGCTACTCTCTTGGAGCAAGTAATGCTGATAGCAACAAGTTATCTGCTCTCTGCTGATGAACAGCTGTGGAAGCCAGTCAGCTGCGTGTCCTTCATCGCTTCAGAACGGGGCTCCTGCCTGGGAATAACACTCTGCTCCCCAAACTGTGGGGAAAATGGGGACTAGCAAGTCAGCAGCGGCCCGTGTACCCTTTTTCAGAGGCAGTCCAGAGAGCTGAGCACTTCAGCTGCACTACACAGAGCCAGAGACAGCCCTGCTCTGCGTGAGCTGTCCGGGAGATAAGAAAGGGCAATAAAAGCAGGTCCCTGCAAGAGGCTCCGTGGCCACATCGACACTGAGGAGCAGAGAGGGGAAGGAGACGTAGAGAGGGGAAGGAGACATCTCCTCCCCAGTCAGAGGCAGGCAATTTTCTCCTCCAGCTGAGGAAAAGCCCAGCCATTTTCCAGATCCCACAGACCATCAGCTGGAAGGACTTTTCTTCCCTTCCCACCTTAACTTTTGGCTTTTAGCACGAACCCCTGTGCTGGTTCTTCAGCACTTCCCTGCTGTAAAACCAAGTCTCATCTGAACCTAGAACAACAAAAATATTAGAAAGTGACACCAACCATCCCCAGTTCACTCTGCCTGGAACTATTACAGAATTTACAAAGGGCGTTTTGGGTAAGAGCCCAAAGTAGATTCGCAAGCACCAACCTCAAGAAGTGACCAAAGAAACAGGACTCAGACACACAGTATTACCGGTTTTTCAGGGGAGAGATGCATTACAAACCATACACATCCCTCTTCCCCAGCCCCCTTTCCTCTGGGCCTCAAATGCCTCTCCCCAGATGAACTAGAGGAGAAGCACTAGAGAAGAAGGCGGTACTTCAGGGCAGGAGGGCTGATTTATGGCTACAGAACAAGGGCCCTCTGTCAGCCCCTCGGCTGGTGGCAACGCTCCTGGAAGAGGCCGAGGACGGTGGGTGCAGTCAGAGTAGTTCCAGAGGGACTTTAAACGCTAGGGAATGCAAATAGGATCCAGAGGATCAGAGCTCTCATCCTAACTGCTCCCCGCACCACAAACAAACTGACCGCCACTTCCTGCCCGCACCTCCAGCGGGCTTGTGGGAAGATCTTCTCCGGAGCACAGGCTGCGATTTGTAGGGGGTTGTTTTCCTTCTTTGCAAGGAAAGCAACACAGTCCTAATCACACTGCAGCGCAAATATGCGGTGCCCTCCTCTCCTAACGGAAGCACGATTTTAATGACAAACGCACCCTGCTCACTGCTACCATACCCCTACAGAGATCAAGCTCTTCCAGTGCTCACCATTTGCTAGAAGATTTACAACAACACATTTTGACAGTCTGAGCAGCACAGAATATCATCGCCTGAGCCGCAGCACCTCTCCTTTTAAAGGAGACAGGAGACCTACTTGGATTTTAAAAAAAAAAAAAAACATGCCAGCTGTAGGTTCTGCAAAAATACAGTCAGTAAAAGCCAAGGGAGCTGGTACAGTTTTGTTACATGGAAAAGGCGGTCCAAGACCTGCCAAATGGACGGAGCCAGCCTCATCTGCGAGCAGAGCCGGAGCAGGGCTGTGCCGCACGTGATGATTTACAGGGCGCGTTCAGACCCAGGGGACGTTGGCTTTTCATTTCTGTACTGTTTCTTCCAGTTTGTCCGGTTTTGGTTTTGAGATAACCAGCTGGGAGGCTCCTGAGCTGAACGAAGGTGGCTGCTGGGTTCCCACGCAGCACGTCATCTGCCGGGATCTTCGCCTCAGTCTGGGCGGCGATCTCAAGGCAACGCAAGCAGATGACACCCTGCAGAACCCTGTGAGGATGCTGTTTTTCCAGGAATGACAGCTGCTGCTTTTGGTCTGCAAAGAGGGATTGCTGGACAGTTGCAATAAATTACAGCAAGGAAAAAAAAAAGAAAACCAGTTTTAATTATTAAAAAAGCATGACAGGCCCTGCGTGGCTGCTAACCGGGGAGGGAGACAGTCCCTGTTTACTCAGCACTTCACCCAGGAAGCATGAGCTAAGGGAGAATTGGTGTGCACACATCTGAGGACAGGGGGTGGGGAGGAAAACAGCTCTTGCAACAGATGCAGACCCCTGGGATGTGCACACTTGCACAAACTCTGGTTTTTAACACCTGGGTGTAAATGCAAGGGAAATGCAGCATCACTAATGCGGGGCAACGAGCTGCTGCTTAAATGGGATTGTCTTCATAACTGCACATTTGCCTCTTTGTGGGCAGCAGCCCCCACTGCCTCAGAGCATCAGCACTCAGCCCCAACACGGCAGCGACAGAAACAAACACAGGTGAGCAACAGCCCCAGATTTGCAGCCACCACCTGAAAAACTCCGGTCCTGAGCTGCCGAGTACACCCGTGCTTTCCCGAGCTGCCGGGGCACTGCCGGCAGCAGGCAGGAAACGCTCCCTTTCTCTCAGCCTCAGACGCAAAGTGTTAGAGAAGAACACACGCACAAAAGGCAGCTCGAGCCCACCCCTCCCACCCTTTGTGCGCCCAGAGCTCTATCCCAGCAGACATCTGCGCTAGCAGCTCTGTAAGACTGGCGAGGAAAAGGGCGATACTGGAAAGCAGATGGCCACCATCCTCCACATCCCTCATGAATCAGTTTCCTTTGCTCACGTGGACTTGCTTCGTACAGACAAAGCGCCAGCGTTCTCCCCCCAAGCACCTCTCTGTCCTGTCTCGCACCACGCCGCGGCAGCTCCTGCAAGGCACTCCAAGCCCAAGCGGGTGCCTCTACCAGGAGGACAGGCTTTGCCTAGGCAGACAGAAGTATCGCTTGCAGGGCATTAAATGACAGGAAACTGCTCTGGAGCACCACCCTGAATTCATGCCATAATGCCTAAATATTTTGGGATTTCCCTCCAATGAAATCTACTTGAACAAAAACCAATACATTTCATTGCAAAATGACATTTTTTTAAATTCACAAAGGCACTAGGCAAATGTTGGCATAACAGCTATTTAAAAGTAAAAAATCTTGACGCTTAAGAAAGCTCAGTTTGGAAGTCAGCCTCTAGTCCTGGCGGCCATGTCTCATTTCCACTCCCAGCTCACCCTAGTGAATGCCACAACTTGCAGAACGCACAGGGTCCCCAGGCGATGTGCACGGCACTTTTATCACAGCACCAGATTGTTTCCTGGCCTGGCAAGGAGTCAGCCCCTTCAATCCCGTGCCTGCTTGAGATTAGCAGCTCAAGCAGAATCAAAATGCGCCGGACTGCAAAAGCCCCCTCTGCACTACACCAAAGTCACCGACGCGGCGGCAGCGGGCACACGCTGCTGGCTGTGGCTTGCAAGGTCTAGATGCAAAGGAATCTCTTGATCCCCACCCGGGAGAAACAGCAAGGACCACTTCTGCCCCACACCCTCGGTGATATCAGTGCCTAACCAAATTCTCACTATCTTTACTGCAAACTTATCACTCCACCCAGCAGTTCCCTCGTTTAACCACACACAGGCTTGTCCTGCAGAGGCGAGAAGTCAACAGTTCTTTCAAAGGCTCCCCAGGAAAGCTGATTTATTGTAGCTGCACGTAAGAAATCTGGGAAAGAAAAAGTAAATAAATACACGACTCCTTACAGGCAAATCTTCACTTTTATTTCCAGATCCCTTGGGTTTCAGGATTGTGTATGTCCCAGACTGCAGGATTTTGGACTCTGATTACGAACAGACCCTTATCAGCCTTCCTTGACACATCAGAAACCATCACACCAAACACTGCACGCCCCGGTTAGCACCAGCCCTCTGCCATGCGGCCACTCCTGTCGTTTTGGCAGAGGAAGAAAAGCACACAACGTGGAGGTGGTATTCCCAAATTCTTAAAAGTCTTCATTTATGGCGTCAGTACCAATATAGAAAAGAAAAAAAACACCTCTGAGGATATTAATGTTCAAACAGCATTAAAAGTCCTGGCAGCTGGAACGCGTTTCAAGCAGTGGGGCTGGAACCATAACCTCTGCCGACACCCTGCGCTGCCTTCGGTGGCTCAGGCACAGCACACATCCTGCGACAGCTGGAACGCAGCCGGCTGAGCGCCCGGTGGACCTGCGGCCAGCTTCTTCCCATCTGAGCATCACAAAGGGCTCCACATTTTCTGTGAAGTCCCGTGCGCTGGAAGGCAGGGCGGGAAGCAGGGACACAAGCTGCCAACCTCAAACAGCAGGACAGTTCTTCCAGCCCCGCTGGCTGGCTGCTTTCCTCCCCCAGGCCCTTCGATAAACAAAAGCTAACAGAGAGCCATTCAGCGGCAAAGACAAAGTCACGCTTCCCAGCTCTCTACCCTGCTTACCCTTAGCATTCCAAGTTCCAAGAATCAAGTTCCCTGCCCTTACGCTATGAAAGCTGCTGGTTTTAGGGAGTTTAACACAGCCGTGATCTATCTGCTGCAGCCAGAAGGAGCGCAATCCTGCTCTACACACGGACAAGAGAAATGGGCTTCCTCCTCACTTAGCACGCTGCCAAAGGTCCGCCCCTGAGGGACCAGGTAACTTCTTGGTCAGAGGCGCAAAAACATGCGAGGAGGAGCAAGGAAAAAGTGTTTTGG
This sequence comes from Alectura lathami, assembly GCA_013399715.1. Classification (NCBI taxonomy): domain Eukaryota; kingdom Metazoa; phylum Chordata; class Aves; order Galliformes; family Megapodiidae; genus Alectura; species Alectura lathami. The sequence goes on along the minus strand of VXAV01009314.1, from coordinate 76,955 downwards.
ATCTGTAACACAACCAGAGCTCAAGAGACATCCCAGCAGCTGTAGCATCGGTCTCACCCACACTCGCTCGTGCGCCCATGGCGAGCTACAATCTGAACCCTGGGCTCCTCACATCAGACACCGTTTGTCCAGGCCTGTGCCGTTTCCATATGGCAACCAGTGGCAAACCAAAGAGAAAAGCAGCGAGCCCTTCATGCAGGCTGCTGCCCCCGACACTGTCCACGCTGGGGGAGGCAACCACGAAGAACCCCACACGCTCTGCGTGGCCTGAAACGCCGAGACCAGCCGAGGGGCAGCCAGAGGGGACGGGGGCAGGCGGAGCCCACGGCCACGCTCCAACAGCGGCGAACCGTCCTGGACGGCCACGCTCCACCGGGGTGACGCGGGCCTGCAGACGGCCCTGCCGGGGACAAAGCCTCGACCCTCGAGGCAGCCGCACAGCAAGGGGCAGGCACATCCCCAGCTCTGCAGCGAGAAGAAACGGAGGGGAAGCCCCGACGCCGGGCAGGACGCGGCGCTCCCGGCGGCCCTTACCGTACACCAGCTTCTTCATCTCGTGGTACCTGGCCCACAGGTAGCTCTTGGTGTCGGCTCCCTCGGCCGGGACGGGCTGGCCGCCCGCGGCGGGGCCGGGCTCGGCGCCTCGCCGGGCTCT
>VXAV01009314.1:37983-75650 GCA_013399715.1 Alectura lathami | reverse complement strand
AGCCGCGCGGCGTTGCCCGGCGGCCGGCGGTGCGGGCGGCTCGGGGCGGGGCTCAGAGAAAAGCCCTGGGACGGTGCTAACTGAGGTTTCTTGTTGACGTCGGAAAGGACTCACCAGGGCTGTGAGAATTTGAGTGCAGGGGTGGGCTCATCTGAAATGAGATTGATTTGTTTTTAATCGGAGAATTGAAGTATGGAAAAAGCCACAAGGACTTTGCTAACGGCAGTTAGTTTCTACAAGTTTAAGCCTTTGGTTTTTGTGTGGCACTCTCCCCTTTGAGGAGCCTTGCTGCAGGCTTGCCCCCGGCAGAATAAGGAGTTGCAGCCTTTGAGCCCTGGTGTCCCTTAGGGGAGAATGCTGCCCTGCTCCTGGGGAAGGCATTCCCGTCTGCTGTGGATCGCACAGCTGAGAAGCCCCCTGCAAACCAAACTGCTTATGCTTGCCTCTGAAGGCTGGGGTTTGCTGCGGTTTTTCGGGGACATACCTGTGTGGTAATTAATTTATTACCTGTATGGTAATAAAGTCAGGGTAGAACCTGAAGCACATCATCTTTGCAGCAGCTGTTGCATTTCAGCCAAAGCCTTGCTTTCTTGGTAGAAATGCTGTGCCTGAATTACGATGCAGTAACTGCACAGTTCAGCCTTGCTGCTATTCCACACTCCGTGCAAGGTGGCAATGTAGCAGACCGATAACCTTTTTATGTCATTTCTTTAATGTATGTTTGGGGGTGATCAGGGTGGGGAATGCAGGAGGAAGGGCTGGGAAGGCGAGCATATGCCTATGTGTCCAAAAAATCTAAAGCACTGAAGCCATGCTGGCAGTCCTCAGACATCAGATGTTGTAACTTAATTAAAAACACAAGTGCCCAAACTAGCTGAAGCTAAAGGGAAATTATCGCCATGGGAAAGTAGACAAGAAATGGCTATACTGCTCTGGAAACTTAGTTTTCCTGTAAAAATATTTAATCAGAACTGAAAGGAAGAGCCTTGGCCTGGATGGGAGGGGAACACGAGCTATTTTAAAGGGGTAATAAGGATCCATGTTGGCTTGAATTTTCAGTTGCCGGTCAGAAATTGGACTGATACGTTTAAAAGGAGATGACAGGGTTCATGCATTTCATGCTGTCTTGCACTTGGAAAACACTAATAAAATCCTCTTTTTCTGGTACAGATGACGTTTACCGTAGGAAACGATCTGAAAGACAGTACGAGGCAAGAATGGAAAAAAAAATGAATTCTAGCTGAAAGGTTTCAAGGGAAATGTCCTGCATGTTTCAATGGTATTTCTGTCAAAGAAGAATCGCTGCCATGGTGATGGTGGGGGCAAGATTTCGTCTCCGCAAGGTGAACTGCTAGCTGCAACTTGTGACATACGCTCTCAGATGGTTCTGGCAGATCATTCTTCATCCGCTTACCTTTAGTATTTTGTATTTAAACCGAACATGAAGTTCATTGTGTTTAGGTCTTTGCCACCTATTTAATGTTTGTTCAGTGCTTTTAAATAAACTAAACTGAGTAAACAGTCTGGCTGCCACTTCTCTTGGCTTGATGAAACACTTCCTGTGACAACACCAACGGGGGAGAATTAAGCAACATGCTGCATACCTCTCTTAGCAGAAAGGAAGCATTCGTTCTTAATTAGTTTGCTTTGTAGTGGCGGAAGCTGCTCTCCTCTCCGATCTGTTTCTCTTTCCAATGTAGCATAACTTTAAGTAGATAAAACAGGACAGACAGACTGCGCTGTGTTTACTGTGCCCACACTGGAAGCCATCCATGCGCTCACGCTTCGTTGCATCTCTTCAGCACCGGTGGTGCACACGTAGGCAAGGGCCGAGGGGAAGAGAGGGGAAGAGCAGTCCGAGGCGTTTACCTGTGAACAGGCACAGGGCGGGAGGAAGGTGAATGCTGCTTGCAGGACCCTCGCCTCCCAAAGGAAAGGAGAGCTGACTGCTGTCCGGAACCATTCAAGTTTTTACTCCTTATCACAGAGACAGTAGATCTGAAGGACGCGGGAACATGTCAGGGACTATGCAAGAGGGTGACTGGTATCATCACTGTTAATTGCATATATTAATGCAAGAAAAATTACTTTTATTTCTGATGGTTTGTGTATGTACTGACAGCGCCCCAGCCTAAAGCCAAAGACCAAGGGAGCTCACACACCTCCAAGCGCTCTTATGCTATTGCCTGGTAGCCTTTCTCCACAGGAGCAAGTTTTCAGCTGACGGCAGCTGATGGCTGCCTCCAACACCTCACAGCGCAGGCGCTCAGTCTGCAGGCAGAGGGCAGCCACTGCACCGCTGTGGGCCAAGGGCTTGATCTGCAGGACGCTGTGACTTGGGTATTCCTGAGATGAAAAACAAGCAGAGAATTAAAGGTGTGGCAGTGCCCCTGCATACTCAGTGGACAGCCAATTAACTACTTGAGGGAAAATTGTCCATCTGAGATGTAACAGCCTCACCTTGGCTTTGGTTCTGGGGTAAAGCCCAAGCTGGCACATACGCATGAGCTTGTTTGTGCAGTCGTTGATTCTGACAGCAGCAATACATACTGTAAAATATTAGTAGAAAGCCACTTTTTGAAAGCTGTTCTATTTTAGCTCCATCTTCCTCTATGTCTAGAGCCTTCTGGAACTTTCTCCTGCTGGTGCTTTGTTTCCATACCATTTTAAAGAAGCCCTGTGCCCTGGTTACACCTCAGCGCCCAGCCTGGCATGGACGCTTCTCCCTGTGGCTTCTCATAGCGCTCCCACAAGAGTGGCGGTGTCTCACAGCGCTCAGCAAATCAACGTCCAGTTCTTCACATCGGAGCTCACTCTTAACTTGTGTTTCCCGTTTGCAGGTACGTGTGCCAAGCACGTAGGAAGTTAGCTTCAGTGTCTGCAGTTAAGCAAACAAGGCAAGGCAGGGCTGCCGGTCACTCGCCTGGAGTTAGTGCCCAGGAGTTCAGCAGCACTGATCGCTGTGACCAGCGCAGGAGCAGAATCCTGAGCTGGCATCGTACTGTTTCAGCCATGAGGCAGCACAGATCTGTGATGGCAGAAGCTGAAGGCTCACATTTAAAGTTCTGGAACTGCATTCTTGATCCCCCAGTGCTTGCTAGCGCTGATCCTTCCACTTCTGCCTCTCTCTCACTAATACTGGAAGTAGAGTAGCTGGAGTGCCCTGGTCCCAGCCCATTCCAGCACCCACTTGGGGATTTAGGATCAGCTTTCCTCTTACATGCACTTTTCAGGTCGAAGGACTGCTGCTCAGACCAGCCCTGGGAACACAGCACTCTTTCTGTTAGATGATGCAGGAGCAAGCCAGGAACACATTGCGATTTCAGCCCCTTGAGCCCTGCCAGCTCTGTGCTCAAGCATGCCTGTTCGATCCTCCGGGAGTTCACCTGGTGTCAGGTTGGCATCTCCAAACAGCACGCTCGGGTGTCCCCTTCGCAGCAGCCGCAGCAAGATTCTGAGAACGAGCGAAGCACTGCTGCTGGAAGCCTTCCAGATTATGTCAGGCCACATCAAGTTATCAAGCATGGGAAAATTCAATGCAGTGAAGCAGCTGAAAACAGTCACATGCAAACAAGCTGCAGTATTTTGGTAGATGCAATGCTGCTTGCCACTCCAGCATTAGAGAGAAGACAATTCCACCACTGACTCGGTGCTTGGGGGAAATGTTGGACCTGGCTGTTGATCATTTACCCGCTGCTGTGTGCCCAGCGACACTGCCTGCTGAGATAGCCAGGGCGAGCCTGGAAGTGCTGCAAGTTCTGGGAAAGGCAGTGCATGCGTCCAGCCCACGCGCCTCTCTGGCCCTGGGGTGCAACTCAGAGTTTTGTCCCAGCCCTTCAGGAGCAGAGGAGGTCCATAAGGAAGTTATTTCTTAAGTATTGGCACATCCTTTCCTACAGCAAAACTGTTCCTGGTGGCAGTGGAGGTGCCACCGCCACCTTCAGATGCAGATGCCATTTTGGGTCTGTGCTCCAGTTATGGCTGGCAGCAGCTGCTTCAAAAAGAGGTGGAGAAACGTGCAGCAGGACACGACGTCCATAGGGATTTCCTTAAATCCTTCTTGGGTGCTTGTTCTTGGCACAAAGCATGAGGATTATTTGTAGTCCTCCCTGAATCACCCAATGGAAACTGGATTTGCGTGCTCCATGGCTGCAGACTTTGCAGACCCAGCAGCCACTGCCAGTTTTGCCAGAGGATCTTTTGCTTAACCTGAGCTGAGCCAACCCAGTTGCTGGTGCTGCTGTGCAGTGTGGGGGTTTTCCTCCCTGCCCTCGTGTCTGTCCTGCTCTCTCCTTTGACAGAGGCTAGCCTGCATGCCTAGGCTTCTGCACTGGATTTCCCATCCATTCTGAACAGGAGTTTGATGCACTGCAGCAGCTTGTTTTTTGTGTTTTGTGGTTTTTTTTTTTTTTTTTTGGCTTTGCTTTTTTGTATGATGGTCAAATTAGACTTGCTGGAAAATGCAGTACACAGAAGGAACATGAAGTTCATCAATCAGTATCTCACATGGCAATGAACAAGGTCCCATCTCCTAGTTCTAAAAGCACTCAGCTATTTTGAAACACCGCTTCCACATAGGGCATTTGCTGCTGACAGCAGGCGACATGCATCTCTGAACGACCTTCGTTATTCCAACTGAGCAAACAAAACGCACGGAATGATTAGAATGAGTCTTCCTCTGTGCACCTGCACCATCAAGTTCTAGAAAGGTGGAAGTCCTGCAAAGCCGGCCGCCTGCATGGGAGGTTTGTCCCTCGGGCCAAGGATTAATGCATGTTAACTGAACAGAACAACAGAAATGCATCTGTTCCAGTTGTTTGAACAGCTCTCTGTAAATCCTGTCAGAGGCACCCCAAGGCACAAGAGGCAGCTATCGCTTAATTTTTCTTGCTGTTGGCGTTATTAAAGAGAATTTCCATCCTGGTTTTTAATTTTATTGGGTAAAATGCTTTTTCCACATTGCTTTTCTAATTTCCTTCGTTATCCAGCTACATAAAAGACAGTCCTGAACCAGGTCGGCTCCCACCATGAAATCAAGGCTTGCTGTTTATTTTCAAAACAATTAATGTGGAGGCAGCTGGGACCGACTGCCTCTCATCACCTCTACTTAGCGTACCACGTATTTTTCAAGGCTCACTCTTCATGCTCCTTATGGCTCCTTTTTCAGCTTCACTGCTCGTATCACCTACCAGACATGTCTTGCAACACACAGGACATTGTAAAAAAGATTCTGCACCCACACACATGCATGCACATAGCAAGGACTCCATAAAAGCTGGATCAGCAACAGCCAGAATTATTTGAAATAAAATCCTCACAAAAGTCTTGATGGGACACTCAAACCTGGTTAATCCAAAACACTTTGCAAACTATTTTTATTCAAATTAAAAAGACTCAGGTAAACAAAGTGATGGTAGATACATGTTACACACCTGGTTGTCAGCTTAACCTTCGGGAGTACAAGACCTAATGAAAAGCCAAACACGGATTAACCAGGTCCGAAAACAAGCTGAAAAAAGAGTCACCAACATCAACATTTTGATTTTTTTTTTTAAACAAACAGTAAATTCTCTCATGAAAGGGAAGGACTGAGGAAGAGAACAAATAATTGTTAGTCATCTCCAGTGGGGTTGTGACAATACCAGTCCTAGACTGATCTATTTTCCTCTCTCTCAGAAGCCAGCCGTTTCCCATACATACATTTATTTTATTATGAAAGCTTCGTTTATGCCAATACAATGAACAGCAGTGGAAAACAAATGAGGGGTTCAAACACCCACAAAAAGAGAAAAAAAACAGACAGACATGTCCTTTTTTTTTTTTTTTAAACCACAGTCAAAAAAAAAAAAACAAAACAGTTTCTTTTGCTGGTTTTGAATTCTAGACTGTAGCCATTATATCCTAAATTTTACTGCAATCAGCTGGAATGTCTCCTGTACAGAGACGTGATTCTGAAATAAATAAAGCTTCAAGCAATTGATTAGGGCCAGCCCAGCGGCTCAGCGGTAGTGCTCTGCACTGCCTGGCAGGAGGAGCCGGGTTTCACTTGGGTTTCCAACCTCCTGCCCCTGGGCTGGAGAGAGCGGGCAGGAGGGAGCCAGCGCTGCGAGCTCGCTCGTCACTGGCCTTCAGATAAATTACACATCTGAGTTATACAGGCTCCACAGGGAGTCCCATCCAGTCCTCAAAAGAAAATAAATACATCAATAAGTTAACTAAAAATCCATCCCAGGTTCTTTGGTGTTGTTCTTGTTAATGCTGAGGAATACGAGAATCCGTGGTATGAGTACAGCCCACAGCACGCCAAGTGCTTGGAAACGAGGGTCTGCTGCCTGATTCACTGCAGTGCCTCATCTGAGTGGCTAAACATGGCAAAGCCCGTGGTCGCTTAGATGTGTTTTAAGATGATACTGTATCTGCGGGGGAGGCCTAAGTCTGTTCCATCTCTACCTTTGTAAAGGACCCGGTTTGTTTAACAAGGCCAGGAAAGGATTTCTGTACCACAGGTGTGCTACTTGCAGAGTTCTAAACTGTAATTTCCTCACGCGTTGCTTCGCTCAGTTTTCCTCGTATCCCATTGCACATCTGACCTAAGCTGCCCTTAAGTGCTCACCTGTACTTACATGGCTTTCTGTGCAATGACTAAGGGCTGGAACAGGAGAGGAATTAGCCAGTGAAATCAAAGAACACCTTATACTTGCACGTCCCTTCCCTCATCAGTATTAATTACATTACCAAACAGAACCCAGTACCTGAACAAAAGTGTTTAACCTTCTGCCAAAATGAACTCAGAAGTGTTCTGTACTCGCAGGCTTCAGAATACCCTTCCAAACAATAAATATCTCTAGAAGCAAGACGAAGTACATCAGTAAATTATTCTTTTGGACTGAGTTGCAGTAACCATGTTCCTGCTAACAGTTTCTTTTTTCAGATTAGTACTGCCTTCCTAGTTATTTAACGCAATCCAAAAGTATTCTGTTTCTAAACTTAAGTACACAAAAGCATTTACCTTTAAGCAAATAGCTTTGCAGCCCAAAAGGTTGGTTAGTTACAAGGACGGTTAAGTCTTCAGCAGAAGGCAGTCACAACCTTGAGATTTGGCAAGAAGTCTATACATACCTCACTGAGCTAAAAAAAAATAAAAGCCCTCTGAAGGCTGCAGTGCTTGTTCTCTGTTTCTCCAATGCAGTAGTTACACTGAACTTACAGCACTAAAGTTAAATTTACCTGTCAAATTTAGAATTTTACACTGTAAAACTTCCATTAATGTGAATCAATACACTCAAAGCACAGAAAGTGTCTTACAGTGCCCAGCCATTAACAGAACACGTGGGAATTCAGAAATCACATTACTCCTCTAACAAAAGAGCTCAGCTTCCCTCCAACTTACCTTCCAAGACCTGAATGGGTTCCAGGCTGTGGCCTCTCCCACATGCAGACCAAATTGCAGAGGGAAGCAGCTTTCCCTTCCCACTGCCTGCTGCAAACTGTTAGGGACATCACAGAAACCCCAGCGCAGGTCATGGCAGATGAAACATTTCACCCTCCTGGGCATGCCAGCACATGCGTTCTGCTACTGATTTAGGATCATAATGGCCTTGGCTACACAATTCAATACCTGGACAGGACGGGACATCACCAGTCGCAACAGCCTTGTCCCACCTGCACCTGCGCTTCCATGATCGCTGTGGCCCATAGCTGCCTTGGCACTCACTAGAAATGTGATTTCTCCCTATCATCAATGCTCACCTTTCAGAGAGATCCTCCCTGCCCACATCCAAGTGAGTTTCTGCTGAAAGTGGCTAGCACACACAAGCACATGTACACACATTCCTCTAGGATGTCAACTATGACTAATTTCACATTCCATTGTACCAATCTGTAAATACGTTTTTTTTTTCTTTTATAAAAAACAAGAGCATCAGATTCTCAGCAATAAAGTATAAGAAAGATGAATCCTTGACTACGGTTAACCAATTATGAAATTGCCTTTCAAACAAAGGAAACATATGCAAAAATCTGTGTATTTGATAAAGTCAACTTAATATAACAAAAACTGAAATATGCTTATTAAAAGTGTCCTTATATAAAAATGGTCTTGCAATGTACAGTAAAATGCAATACAAATTATTGTTGGTTATCTCTCCCCACCCCGTAACTAAAACAGCTACTGTTCCACAGAACTCCTTATACGCCAGGATCAAAGAAAGAAGCGGTAACGCGACTACACGTTTTCTATGTTGTACGCCTGACGGATGTTGAGGGTGTCCCGCAGCATCAGGTCTCGAAGACGCCACAGAGCATCGGCCATGGTGGTGTGAGCCCCTTTACTCTTCAGCCAGTGCGAAGGGAGGCGGCTCTCTTGTTCCTTCGACAGGTGGACGTCTCGTCTTCGTGCTGGAAGGGGAAGAACAGTCCAGTTATCTACTGGCTTTGCTAAATTTGCCTTGCCTTTGATATTCACCACAATTTTTCTAGAAAAAAGGGAAAACAGAATTCTACTCTCTCTCTTTTACCCCCGGTATCTGAGCCCACGCAATTGATAACTGCATTTACATATCATGGATGGAGTTAGGCTACTGGTAACATACATTCCCAGTCTGATGATATCATAAAATCGACACACAAACACACTTGCTCAGTAATCTGCAGATCAATTTGGCATGTTCCAAAGCCAAAAGTATTAATGGTTACAAAGAAGTGTGTTCTGCATGGACACAGAACAAAAGTGCCAAAAGCCTTACCTGCAAGGGTCTGGTCCCACTTGCTAATACTGTTGGATTCAGCGCTCAGCCCCTCAATGTATTTCAGATAGGCTTCAGAATGAAGCAGCCTCTGTGTCTTTGGTGGAGGGGAGACGAACATGGGCGTGGAGGGCTGCTGCATGACCGGCTGACTGGCTGGGCTCTGCCCGGGGTACGGGGGGGGTGCCTGCTGTCCTGGCGGGCCGAGGATCCCTATCTGCAACGGCAAAGCGATGAAGAGCTCACACCGGGGGGAGCTGCAGGGCAGCCGGGTCACAGCTGCGCACAGACCATCCTCATGCAATGGAGCTTTGGCTACAACCAAAGGCATAGAAGAAAATCTCCCTGGAAGACAACCCACTGCAGCCAGGGTTACCTGTTGAGGTCACTGAGATGCACAGGGAAAGGATGTGCAAACAAAGGACATTTAACAGAAAACGTTTTCTCATTACTGCCACCATTTCTCTTCTCCCTTACTACTCCTTTTGCCTCCTTTTCATTTCATGCTTTCCCAAACTTGACCAGAAAATCTATGATGTGCAAAGTGCAGAGCTTACCTTGCTTTAGGGACCTCTACAACATCTAATCCAAATCGATCCTGATCCTTGGAAGACTGGGATGCTTCCACAGAACAAATGCTGATCTCAGCTGGACAAAAGCTGCAGTCACACAAAAGCCCCCGTCCCACAGCACTCCCACCGTTGCGATCAACCAGCAGTACTGACAGCTCTTCGCAGAGCTAACCTATGGTCTACAGCAACTCACTATCATGACCTACGTGCTCTACTAACTTCTGGTTTTCTTTACGGCCTCTCACCAAATGCAAAAGTTTAGTCAATAAAACAAAGCGTGCTGAACATTTCATCTGCATTAACATTGAGAAGGACATCAGATCATGGCTGGCATCAAAACTCCCAGATTCTGAACTGCTGATCAACACCTGCTCTGCTGGGCTGTGAAATCTCAGAGCAAACAGAACGGTTTTACCCACTCAGCAATGGCTGAGACAGCGGACAGCATCCCTCCTGCATCTACAAAGCACGCAAAGCCTAACCTACCAGCAGTTTAGCAGTGTGTTAAAATGACTTGCATTAGTTCAGCAGGAAGGAAAAAAAAAAAAAAAACAAAAAAAACCCTCTTTTGCCTATATTGCAGAATTTATCTCACTGGGCAGAACCTATTAAGTCTAATATCAATTCAAGATAAACCAAGAAATACAAACATACACTCAGAGTAAGATACCAGCTGGTTCTGAATGTGTCAGTGTACACTGGGGGTTAAGGTCTCTCTGCAAAAGGCCATGTGCATTCCTAACATGTCTTAACTATTTAAATGCTAATTCAGAGCCTCAGAGCCTCACAAGTATTGCAAAAACAACTCACCTGCTGCCCAAATGGACTTGCTCCAGGTGCTGGAGTGCCTACCATGGGGGACACATTTTGGCCTATAACACCTATATTCCAAAATATAAAACAGTTAGTCTTATTTCAGGGCAGTGAGAAATACCTCTTTGGTCTCCTATAATACAAGTTTCTACTTTGATATCATTGCTTAGAGCTATTTTAGTAGGAACATTCAAGTATCCCACTCTCCCACAATAAAAAGCAATTCAGAATTTTCTGAATGACAAAAAAAAAAAAAAAGACAGCAAAACAACTACCCAGCATTGATGTGTGGCTTGTTGCATTTCTTTAGTTAAATGAATTCAAAGTTTTGTTTTTTTTTTATCCTCTGTTACTTAGAAAATGCCTGACTACATCGTTTAGTTCATAATATACACCTTTGGCTTGACAGAATCTTCCTGAAATCCTTCAAAGCTGATTTGCTTTGGTGATATTGAACATTTGTGTTAAATTTTATAAAACGCAATCATGGCAAGAAGAAAGCCAAGCCATTGCATAAATCCTGTAATGTCTCACTAATATAAAATACCACTTGCAGGTTAAGCTCAAATAGTCTTATGTCAGAGACAGAAAAACATTTGGAAAAACAAACTAAAAAGGACGGTTATGTTTTTATTCCCAAATACATGAAGAGGCTTTTCCCTACTGCACAGAACACAGCAGATCCCATCCATGTTCAAATCTGAATGAGTCATGCAGCTCCTGCTATTTCACACACAGATGGTTTGGTCCAAAGGAAAAAAAAAAAAAAAAAAAAAAATTATGCATGTTGCTGCTTTTCTTTCTCTTCCTTCCATTTTGTGTATTCCTTCATTTGGAAAGCTGCAAAATAATGACAGGCTTCCTAAGGCTTTCATCTGCGTGCAGATCTCCGTGTCACTGCTCGGGGGATGTGTCACCGCATTTTGCACACTACAGCATGTATCAAATTAATGTTCCATATTTGATTCCAGCCCCGATTTTAAATGCATCCGTTCCAAGTCAGAAGCTGGGAAAAATAGTGATAACGCAAGTTGTGGAATGCTGCACAGATCTTTTTGGTACAAAGTGAGTAGGTCTGGAGGGGGCATCCCTGCCTGCCCAGCATCAGAGCCCACCCTGCCCAGCACCACTTCCCGCACGGGCCTCCATTCCTGGCACTGTTGTTTTCCTCAGCCATGTTCTCTCCGTGACGTTACGCACAGCCCAGCTGGAAACACTCTGCAGAGAAACCACTGTCCTGGATGCACTCCCCCCCACCGAGGGCTGTATGCTGCTGCTCTGTGCTGAAGTGCTGCGAGGTGCAGTGCCTCGGAGGCCAGCCCAGACACGCAGCAGTTCTCCTAGCCTGCGTGAGGCTGGGGTGAGTCTTGTGTACCAGCAAAGGTGCAAGCTGCACACCTAACACTGATGGATTTAAAAACAAATCAACAAAAGCAAACAAACAAAGCACCACAGTTTACATACAGATAAAGTCCTAACAGAGCTTCTGATAAACACAGCTGCACATGGGTCAGGGGAGGCAAACGAGACCACTTTTGTCCACAGCTTGTTTAACTGCTGAATGTGTTGGATGCACGTCTTTTTAAACAGTCACATGAGTTATCAGAGGTAAAAACTGGAAGAATCCACGGAAAACAGGATGAGGGGGCACAAAAAACCCATCCTCACAGAAGGGATGTTAATGGCATTAATGCTGGAAAACTGTTTATGATTTGTCAGCCCTACCTGTCAACAACAGCATGGCAAGAAAATAACAAACAAATAGCAAACATGTTTTCAAAAAATAAAATTTGGCCATAAGTAACTTCACGTCTCCAGTTACAGTTCTACCAACAAGGTGTCACCTGAACACTGTTCCACAGCGACGGGCACTGGTGCTAGGGTCACCTCGGTGCAGTCTGAACACTCATCAGCTAACACACAAAGCCAGCTCCGTAAGGAATGAGGGCAATCGATTTCAATCAGAATGTCATTTTGAATTCACTTGTTTCACTTTAATAAGAAAAGGAGGGGGTGGAAAGATGCTGTTCAGATTATACGAACAGGCTGACCGCAGTTTTTCAGACCTCTGATAAACTCGTGCACAATTCTCAGGTTTTTTGGCTGGTGCAAAACCACTGCTGGAGCAGCAGCGTGTTTCTCCAGTTGCCTTCTGCTGCTGGATGCGCGCTCTGTCACTGTAAATGCTCCGCACGTGGCCCCTGCGTTCAGCAGTGCACTGCTGCAGTTAAAACAAACCTGCAACGCTCTGGAACAACCAGCTATATGCTCTGACCAAAACATGCTGCAGGTAACTCCTGTAACAACTGGTTAACCGGCAGGTACATGAAATGAAAGAAGGCAATGAGGATGGCGTTCTTACCGGGTGGCGGGATGCCGGGGATGCCTGGCATACCTGGCGCGAGCTGGTGGGGTGGGGGCACCCCTGGGTGAAGTGGCTGCATGCTGCCCATGCTAACAATGCCATCAACTGGGCCCTGCAAAGGTGGCAGCACCGGTGGATAGCCACTTATCATGCCTTGAGGGACACAACAAATGTCAAACATGCATCAATAACATGCAATATGATCTATACAGTAAATCATGCACTACCCACAACAAAATAAAAAAAATAAAAAAGCACCTTTAGTACAGCAAGACGATGCTACCATTAGTATCTCGCAAAAATAAAAACAGTTTTAAATATGAAACACTACCCTGTTGATGAATTAGTGCTTAGCGTATTTGTATGTTTCTCATGGGCAGTAAATGCTGAGTACTAAGACATGTTAACACAAGGAATACATTCAGCCACAATTAAATGTTACTAACACAAGCAATTTTAACACAGCTTAAAGCTCTGCAACCCGCATTCAGATCACAAACACAGCACTAGCTGCCACGCTTCACACGCAGCCCCGCTTTGCGGGCTAGGCCAGAGACCAAACCTGACTGGAAAAAATAAAGATCTAGACATTTTGCCGCAGTGCTTATATGAACTGGACATTTAGAAGCCCCAGGACATTCATACGCTTAAAATCAAAGGCAGGGACAGGGTGATTTTTATTAAACCATCTTTAGCACAAATGAAGTAACCTAAAGCCTGACCGCACTGGATGCGCTAGGCTGCAGTGCACGAAGAGTTCACAAGGCACCTTGGTCCCCCGCTGAAAATCATTCCCAAGGCTTTCAAAGCCTTTACTGGTGTAAACAAAGATACTGTGTGTGCTGCTGCTCCTAATTTTACTTTTCTCCCTGTGAGGAAAGAGGACTTGGAGCTTATTCTGGTTCTGACTCAGGTTTGCTGCTATCCTTTAGGCCAGCCTACACAATGTGACTGCACTATGTTAGGTCCTAGAAGCTAAACTTGCTTATTGTCTTGTTTCCTAAGCTTTTTAATAAATGTGTTGTCAGAGAAACAAGGAGAGGTGTTGGAAAGATAACGAAAAGATGACAGGGGACAGAAGCAGGTTTAGAGATGAGAAGTAAGTTTAGAAATGCAAAATTGCTGGGGTTTCCACAGCCTGTTCCAAGAGATCACTTACCAAGTCTTTGCTACGCTCCAAGTAACTCACAAAAACTTTCAGAACAGAGTTTACTGGAATAAAAGTGGCCAAAACCTCAATATCAGCTCTGCCCAAACATCTTCCCATCAACAAGGCTGCTGCGAGCTCAGGATCAAACAGCCTGAGCAGCTCCAGCACACAGGCTGGATTTGTCACCTGCTCAGGGAGAGTGACAAAGGTCAGAAACCTGACATTCCAAAGCTTTACGTGGAGCCAAGAACTGACCTCCTCCAAACCTTCATTTTCTTCGAATACACGGGACACCTAGATGGACACTTCTTAAACTGCCCTCGGATACCTATTTCAAGTATCTAGCAGCTTACCTGTGCCTCCTTATCAACACAGTGAAATCTGCATTTCTAAGGGAAAAGAAGAAGCAGCACAAGTATCCCTGGAATAAAGAGATCACTGCAGCTTCTGCCCGGCACTTCCACTGCACCCCAAGCTGCAATCACGTCTTTAGTGCACTTACACTTCTGAAGCTCTTAAAGAAAACAAAAGCAAACCCCAAAAAACCACAAACCCAGAAAACCAAACATCCAATGAAACAAACCCATCTTTGTCAGTGACAAAAGCTCATTTCTACATTTCCAGATGAAATATTTCACAGCTGACTGGATTAATGGCACTGTAGACACGTCTCCAGAGGAACTCCGTTCTTGCGGCTCATCACAAGGTTATCCAAGCAGACGCTTGCACACCCCATCATGAATTATCACTTTGATTTTAAACTAGTAAACTTGGGCAAACTATTCTCAAACTATTTACTGCCTTTCAGCTTACTCTTTCTCCCATTTTTTTACTGTAATAATGTAAGGTTAAATGAGCTATTGTAACTCCTATATTTACAAGCGACTAGAGCACTATGCGCTCAGTGAAATACATCTCAGGAGGTGTCCAGATTTCTTGGACCCGTGGGTCATAAAAACATTCTGTGATGAAGAAGCTTTCTGAAATAGAGAAAAGCAACTGAATGCTTTCAACAGCTTAAAGATGTGAAAGAAGTCTCAACGGAATATGACGCTTCCAAGTAAGACTTGTGGAAACCAAGAGGAAAGACTGCATTTTTGAAAGGGACAAAACAAGAGTTTACGAAGATCCACCTGGTCATCCATTTAATGAAGCATTTCACAATGGCTGGGCAAAAAGACTTGAACTTCTAACTGTCTGAGCTGTAAGATGGTGGTGCTGAACAGAGGTGTGCCTATGAGGAGGAAGGAAGGGAGCACATGTAGTCTGCAGGAAGCACAATTTTTGGAAAGCTTTTAAGTATTACTGCGCCTCAACACCTATCGCAAAACAACAGGAAAAGTGACACAATACCTGAACAACAAGAACCAAACCAAGACAAAACAGCCATGAGATGATGACATTTCCAGTCATCAGCATCTAGTCCAGACTGAAGTAGATTACTCAAAGATGACTGGCACTGGAAAACTATATTTCTTTCCTTTTTTTTTTTGGTTTGATTTATATGCACAAATGTGTACATATGCAAACACACACCAACCGTAAACAGTTCAGAAAAATCATAACTGCAAGATAAAAATCTGCAAGGTATTCAAAGAACTAAATTTTTTTTTTTTTTTTTTTCAAAAAAAAGTAATTCAGTGTGAACAAATGCTTTATAGTCTGGAAACCATGAACTAAATAATGTCCCTGTTCATTGCAGGGGTTTGGACTAGATGGCTTCTAGAAGTCCCTTCCTACTCAAACCATTTTGTGATTCTACAAGGGATGTGCCTTCAGTTTAAACATCCTTGCAACCTGTTCACTGAAAAGGGATTGACAGACCATGACAAAGAACTGTGGGCTGTCAGCTCTACGTATGGCCACAGCCTGCAAGGTGGGAAAGAAAAAGGAAAATGACAAAAAAGTAAATGGAATAATTGGAATGCCTTAAGGGAATGTTAAAAACACACACACACAAAAAAGAAAAAAAAAAAAAACACAAGAACAAAAAGAAAACCAAAAGCCTCCGAATACTCATTTTTACCTACTCAGCACTATTCCGACCTTGACTGAAGGTACCCAATTATTCCTAATCAGAAACAGGGGAAGAAAAGCAACCTACCAGGTCAGACCGAACCCATTCACTCGCAGAGGTAAGGCTGATGCCCACGCAAGCCTCTCCAGCGGACCACGCGGTCTCCATGTACGATCTCGAAGTGCCTGTTCTGAGCACACTGCCTACAAACTCAAGCCAGACAGTGACTGGCAAAGAGCAAACACCCAGCAACAGGGACCGTGTGGAAGAGTCCTCAGAGCTTACGTCTGAAAATCACCTGATCAAAAACAGCAGTGTTGAGATTTCATACTTGGTTTTGCAGTGACTTTAGAACCTAGCCTGCTGCGCTGATGTCTAATTAGCAATCCTCGTGCCTGGATTTAAGTCAGGTTTGGATTTTGACTTGCCTCTGACCTCTCTGACAACAGAAGTCCTCTGCCTCCTCCTGCACCACCTCCACTGATGCTGCATGCACCGGAACAGAACTCAGCTCCCTGCCTTACTGCCACAGCAGGACTGAACATGAACTCCGCAAAACAGAGCCACCAACGCTGCAGACAGGCAGAGCAGCCTGCCACTCAGAGCCCTCCTCACCGCACCTCACCAGGCTGCTTGCTCGCCGCTGCAGCACACAGGCCTGCTGCCCTGCTGCTGCTGCCACGAAAGAAGACTGAAGAGGCTGAGCTGTTTCCTCCGTAAGAACCAAGTGACCCAGGAGAGTGTTCACAGTTATGAAGGGGGTTGGTATAGTGGATGAGGAAAAAATGGTCATAGCTCCTAACGTTTTACCTGCAACGGGTGTCAACTGCTGATTGAGCATCCCCATTGGTGTTGGTGGCGGCACCACCCCCATAAGAGCCCCCACAGGAGTGCCTGCCCGGGGGGAGGGATTCTGCTGCTGTGCTGCTCGCTCTCTCTCCTGCTGCTCAGCAACTTTAGCTGCCCGCTCTGTAAAAGTATTTTAGATTTTCAGTTCTGTTTTGTAACCCAGAGTTTCAAAATATTATCTGTTCATA
Source organism: Alectura lathami (assembly GCA_013399715.1). NCBI lineage: Eukaryota > Metazoa > Chordata > Aves > Galliformes > Megapodiidae > Alectura > Alectura lathami. Next base: position 58,952 of record VXAV01009314.1, on the reverse strand, counting down.
TGTCAAACACTGGCATAGTTTAGTCAAATATAAGGTAGAACAGATGAATCTTTGTAACCAGTATATGATTTGATTTCATGTGGTTGGAGCTAAGATTTTTAGGGAACCTTGCATGAAAAATATTCCATAAATTTTCATCTTTTCTTCTTAAAAAATAATAATAAAAATAATGACAAAATAAAAATTTAAAAAGAACAGATTGAATAATAACACCAGTGTTACCAACATGAAGCAGCAGTCCAGCACTAGGACAACAAGGCAACACCTCCCCTCCTTTGACACCACTGGCTCAGCTAAACCAGTTGCAGCGAGGGCGGACTGAATGTTGGGCACCGTGTCCGGCAGGCGAGCCCTAGAGCAAGATGCAAGCAGCATTCAGCAGAGCCAGTCGTGGTCCTTTCCCTTGGACTCCCCAGTGCTGTTTTGTTGGTGGTGGGAGGGTTTCTGTTGTGGGTTTTGTTTTTGTTTACTTTTACTGATGCAGCTGAAAAGTGGTGGCAAAGATGGGAAGCATTTGCGAAGTTTCCCTAGTGTAAATAGGACCTTAGTGTTTGGAACATGACAAGCAGCAGTTTGATGAAACAAAAATATTTCCTCTGCATCTTTCTGTTGTTGTCTCCATTTCAGTCCCCTCTGAGCTTTTTTTTTTTTCTGAAGATGTCTAACTCACATTGTGCTGCTCACTGGAGGTCATGTGTGTCCTTTGTATGATGAATCTGGTCATCATCTCAATCAAGTTTCTCACTGTGACTGCAAAAACAAAAGATCTGCTGCAGGAGAAGCTGACCAGAGGACAATTTTGGATAATTTTATATTAAGAGAAGGGCAGGGGGTCAAGGGAAGAAGAAAGAAAGGGGAAAAAAAAAACAACCCACAAAAATGAACCAAAGGAAAACCAACACCCAAGCAAACAAAAGAGAAGATGCACCGAATGCCCACTGAAGGTGCTTCTGGGGCATGCAAGTTGCTGATGGTTTACTCCAAACATCAACTCCTACTGACGCAACGAGGAACAACAACAGGTAAATGAATGCAGCATACATCCCCAGCAAACGTTAACAACAGTGAATGCAGGGCTGGAAGTTTTCTTGCAGTTGGTGAAAGATGAGAACTGCCGCTAAAACAGCCATGAAGCTCCTCTGTCAGCCAAGGCTGAGAAGTTCATCAAGGAGATCACATTATGCCAGCACTGTGTTTTTTTCTAGTATGTGACTGCAAACATGCACCACGCGTTGGTCTCCTGCAGGACCTGTCTCTGCAACACTCAGCACTGCAGCCACACGCAAGAAAGGCCAGTCCCATTCCCAAGGGCATCTCCTTCCTTTTCAGTTCTGTCACTTCAGGAAGAGGTGATGACGCATAGGAACTCCTACACCTACTACAGGCAGTTCACATGTGACTGACCACAAAACACCACAGACATTTAAAGGTGGGTCCTGAAGCAGCAAATGGAGATACAGCCATCTTATGGGTAGAGCAAGCATTTAGGGAAAAGATGAAGTGCTGTTCTGACTCTCAACTACTTTTGGCCAGCTAAAAAAAAAAAAGGTCAGAAAAAAGCAGAAGTTCTGGAGACACTCTGAAGAACAAAAGTTTTACCAGACTTTGGAGTGCTGAGCCTTGGAGAAGGACCTGACACAGGAGAATGCCTGAGTTTTACCTTGTCTGTCCCTGCTGAGGCTGCCACTGAACTGTAAGATGCAACAGTGCTGCTGGAGGGGACACGAAGTTCAGCCTGGAACATTCACCTTCATGCTCAGTGAACCTAACCCCAAATCATTTAGGCTGGGATTTGTGATCATCCCAACACCATTTCCAACACATCTCAAGAGACAGGAGGGAGACGTTCTGCTCTGAGCAGACCTTTCCTTAAGCCAGGCCTTTTCTTCAAAGCCCATGTATTATTTCATTTTAAGGAGTTTTCACAGTGCAATTAGCCACGCAGCCTGTTCTCTGCCTAACTGCTGCTAGAAACCAACTACCACCCTGCACATACACCAAATGAAACTTGGTGGATCAAAAATGCAAACTGCTTTTCCACCAGAGCACAGAAAGGCACTTTTCTACAGAGGTGTCAAAGCATCTCTGTTCTCCGCCCCCTGCTGCAGTGCCCACACTGAAGTGCATGAATTTTGACTTATGGCTGTGGAAGGAGCTGATTTTCTCTCCCTTCACACACGGTAGTAAGCAAATACAGTCTGGACTCCTTGTAACCCCATCCTGACCCCTCAAAACCAAATGAAGTAAGTTTAGTCCTGGGCAGACAACAAGCTGTAGATACTGCAGTGCAAAACTCAACAGCTTTGGGAAATTTTGAGTGAGAAGGAAGGTTAACATGGAAGCCCTCAGGCCCACGCAGGGGGACAGACGCTGTTGCTGCTGTTGCGTTACAGCAGAGATGGGAGCACCAGGCTGCTCTAAGCCAGAAGCGATGACGTGCTAGCCATCCTGCCGCTCAGGATGGGCTGCAGGGGGGAGCTGTCAATATGCCAACGCACCTGGAGTGGTGGAACAGGAAACTACAACAGAAAAAAGTAAGGCCACAAGAAAGCATTACCATTTCCCTTCCCAACACTTGCAAAGGAAACTCGCACGTAGCTATGCTGTGTTACCTTCCAGCACTGCAAGGAGGTATTACTGCAAGTTCAGAAAGAACTGAGGAGGCTGAGGTTGTGAAGTGACAGCATGCAAACTTCTAGTCTGAGGATCAAAGTGTGTTCTATGCTGTAAGTATGCAAAAAAACCAATCAAATCTCACTTTTATGAGAAATGATCTAACTTCATTGGGCACTAACTTTCAAGGGTATTGAAACTCTACTTCGGATGGGAATGTTTTCTTCCAATAAAATTGCAACAGTTGCTTAAAAACTGTTTTATGTATTGGAAATGTTGAGACATTATTAACTGAAGTAAACACTCTAGATGTCAAGTTACTGTATTTGGCTTGGATAGGGCCTGCTGTATTTTGATTTTGATCGAAGCTGAAAAACAGTGAGCAGTATCAGAGAAAGAGGGAGGGAGAGGAGAAAGAAAGAGGGAGGGAGAGGAGAAAGAGGGAAGGAGATAAAAAGGACTTCCTAAAGCAAATCTCATGCCTATGAAGTATTTCTTGGCTTAATTCTGGATTCAAAATCTCTCAACAAAATCAGTTAAAACAATTGACTAATTCTGAGACTGAATAACAGATCACATCTACAGTATTGTTGTAGGGTCTGTTTCCTTGATTTCACTCTACCAAAGCTCTTCCAGACTCTCAGCACAGCTACCTGAAGAACTGTTTCCTGCCCCACTGTAAAGCTTTCTTACCTGGCACTACAGCTCCAAAGAGCTTCTCTCCCAGAGATTCCTTTCTTGCTGCCCCCTCCAGTCCCCCTATACAGGAACTTTTACAAGCCATTTTTCAGCTGACTTCCAGCCCTGGATCTTCAAGCCCCCTTGCTTCTAATGTTTCCCCACTTCTTTTGTCTCTGTTCATTTGATTATTTATGGCAAAGACACTTAAATTATCAACTGTAATGATTTAAGCATGTTCCTCTTCAGTCATCTCTCAGTACGAACTCCTCTTTAAGGTACATCCAGAACACAAACAAAACTTTACTCAGATGTAGTGAGCCCCTGGCCCAGGCTGCCCAGAGCAGCTGTGGGTGCCTCACCTCTGGGGGTGCTCAAGGCCAGGCTGGGTGGGCCCTGGGCAGCCTGATCTGGGGGGTGGCAGCCAGCCCACGGCAGGGGCTGGGGGGGCTGCAAGGTCCCTTCCAACCCAAGCCACTCAATGATAATTACAGTTCCTATGATTCCATGACATTGTATGATTCTGTGATGACTAGCTTTTACAAAACTGGTCATTTGAGTAACAGCAATGAACATGTTCAGAAAGAAAAAGCAGAAAAGAGTTTAACACTTTAGTTTTTATTTACCTTCATATTCTGCTTTCTTTGTTGCTTCCAAGTTTCTCCATTCAGTTCCTACAAGCCTGCTGAGCTCACCAAAGGAGTAGTCTGGGTGCTGAGCTTTAATCACAGCTCTCATCTCACTGCTAAAGAGGATGTAACCACTCATGTTGATCTTCCTTTTTGATCCCTCCTTCTTGGTGCTGCCCTTAACAGACTTCGGAGTGGACTGTGAGAAAAAGCAGTTATGACCACAACTGTACAAACAGAGAAGCTTCTCAATATAAAAAACTCAAAGCTGTAACACATAGTAGGTAAAAATATTCCCAATTTCCTCTTGCATGTATGTGTACAAGGACCATCAACTTTACAGCCCCTAAAGAGAGATTGCACTTCCCACCGATGAGCAACAAGAACACACACACCTACAGAAAGGTCACAGGTGGAAAAGAAAAACCACCACAACAAAACCAAAAACCAAACCACACGGATTTGATGCTTGTTAACCCTTCCAGACATAAGGCCAGCCTCGTAACTGAGGCTTCCAGAAGTGTGCAGTAACACAGCACAGAACAACTACTGCTAGCTGAGGTCACTCCAAGCTACCCAAGAAGACTTGGAGGGGATGAGCAGCAAGCAGGTGACTATTTAGAATGCCAAGCGAGAATAAAAGCAGTTGTACTAATTCCACACGTCACCCATTCTGCTGTTCAGAAATATTGCCAACAAGTCGAGCACAACATCATATTTGCCATCGCACACTCCGGGGAATTGCTTTCGCATCTATTGCGGGGCCTTTGCAACTCCCACCTCCTGGGCTCCCTCCTCCAGTCTTCTCACTCCTGAGTGCTCTCTATTTTGCCTGCCAGACTCCCCTTTCTCTCTACTGCTCCTCTCCCATTTCTCCCTGGAAAAAAAGCAGAGCCCAGCTTTGCTGACCACTGTTCCCTGCACAACAAGTTCATGTCCCCACCCGTGGGTGGGTAACGAATCCTCTGCTCTATCAAAGATCCGCTCCTCTGCTCTTCCCACCCTGGCTGCTCCTTGGAGAGCTCCTTGACATTTCCAGCCACCACAAAATGCAACCTCCTCCAAAAGCCAGCTGGATTCCACAATCCACCCCCTCTTCCTAGCTTCTCAGGAAGACCACACTGGCAGATGGAGAGTTCTCTGTTCAGAAACAGGAAAATCCAGTTACACATTTGGTCTCTTACATGTCTGCACTTAAAGAGCTGCAAGTTTATCAGCTGGTTTTGCCTTTATGATGCTTGCAATAGTGTTTCGATAACAGTCCAGGACCCTCTCCTGTACCTTTTCACAGCCATACTCCTAAAGAAAAACACACATCTTTTTCTTTTTTCAGTCCTGCTTTGTTATTCACAGCAAACTGCAGCAGGAGAGCATCACCCACCCACTTGTCAAGCCCCACATCACCAGGTATTCCCTCAGCTTGACTTCTTTTGCTCTCAGGTGTAGTTAGTGCTTCTTTTATTACCAGGAAAAAAGGGCAAAAAACTTCAGAGTTTTAATACCTGTTAGATAAAATTGCATAAATTTCAGAGAACATGAAGCAAGCACCTGCCTTGTACTTAGGAGCTGTGTTTAAAAGGACACTTTTCAAAGGGGACATCAACAGAACAGATTATGATGGGCTGACAAAGACATTCATTTCTGTGCTAGGTGACGGTTATTTCTCTGCCAGAGCTAAATCGAGCTCTGAGTGCCAGCTCAGACACAACATGTCTTTTCTTTCCAAATCAGCAGCAAGAGGAATCTGCCAGAGGCACTCATGAATCATCTTTCACTTCTTAGCATGCATTGCTATTGATCCTTTTTAGTTTCTCTTAAATGTTTTATCACTTCAATTTCTAGACTCTGGAGTTCACACCTGCCCAAAGGTATATACATACATCCTGGGTATTCCCACTGTGCCTGATCCCTCAGCAGTTACCCTGAAAGCCCTGCAAGACTGTCCCGTTACAAGCCATTTTAAAAAATGTAAGTACCAACACAGCTTTCAAAGAGGCATTACCTTTTAGTATTTCAGTAAAACTTCAAGGGAATCTGAGCGAAACAGCTATATTGGAAGACAGAAAGCAAAGGAGAGCAGAAGACAGCAAATGCTGCAGAAGGCAGTTTGAGGACTTCTTTAAGTCTTTGGTCGCACCTTAAACTGCCTTCAGGAGCTGCCATGCTTAGCAGTAGCAATATTTTGATACAGAAGTTACCTTCCCTCTTCCTACAATGCTATATTAGTTGGTTAATACAGATACCAACACTTCCTTTTTTTGACACTTGGCAAGAGTTTTCATGCTACTTACAAATTCAGCAATGAAAAAAATCAGAGCAGAATTACAGCTTTGCACAGTAAAACACATTTGGCAGTCTGCTCAAAAATCTACAACAAAAATCATGATCAAACCAAGCTAAAGCTTTGAATTGCAACTTTTTTTTTGGTGACATCCACAGACAGTTATTTCCATCCAGTGGTTACATCCTTTCTTCAGCTGCCAGTGGGGCTGTCACCTCACAATGCCATACAGCAGAAATCCACATTGCTCGATACAAACACATCCCAAACTCCCTCTTGTTCCCAGCAGGTCATTCCCGTTGCCTCTTTAAGGCTGGCATTAACTTTGAAGTGAGAACGTGATGAGACAGACACAACAATTTAATCCAGCCACAAAAAAATGGTTTTGGTTAGGCTACATGTTTTTGGCTCCAGCTAAAGCAGTTGCCTACCCTACTTCAATATTCAGTTACACAAACACCAGGGCTTGTGTGACAGCAGCAGCAAGAGAGGGAGGGGGACTGAAGGTGCCCCACTTATGCAGCAGCCATGACTCATGCCATGTCCAAGCACCATATAACCACATTTGCCTCCTGTCCATTTATCAGTAAGTGAATTTTAAAGTTTCTATGATGTGTAGCAAGATCTCATCTCATCACTTTATTTTTTCCTTCTCAGTTTCTGATTTCCAAGTATGAACAGTAACTTAGGATTTTATTTCCTTGAAGGATGAAGTGCAGCATTTTCTATAAAACCAAATGTGTCAAAATTCTAACACTCAACTCTAGTTTTTTTTACAAGATGTAAGGAAAAACTTCAAATGGACGACAGGTAACTTGACAACTACAATTAAACCCTCAATTCCTAACCTTGTATTTAGTATAAGCACCTATTATTTCTTTAAAAGTGTCACAGAAAACATATTAATGACAAACAACATGGACATATACAAAAACGTGCCCTACAAGATTTTTCTCAACTGCATGACTTCCTTTAAAAATATCCTAATGAACTTAGGTATTACAACATGGATATACCACAACTGGCCTGTGTTATTGTTGCATAGATGAGTAAACCGAAATATAAATCTGTTCGGTGCACGTGATAATATGTTGCTGGTTTTTTTTGTGTGTTTGGGTTAAGGAAAGCATGAGGAAACAAAGATTTAAAGGCCTCCCAAGGAACACGTTTACCTGTGGTGGAGTATAAGGCATGATATCCAGTTCACTAGATAACGGGGTCTGAAGCTGAGGCATAGAAGGTGTTTCAGTGATATCCCCTTCCTCCTCCCCCATCTCTTCCATGTCCTCATCGCCTCCTTCCAGCTCAGCAAATTTTGCTTCTAGCTGCTGGATCTTCTTCTCGAGAAGTGGAGAGGGTTCCTTCTGAGGAACTATGGGTTTTCTGAAAGGCAGAGGAGGAAGACATAGCAGGTGAGACTACACTCCTACTTCACAGGGCACAGGAAGGATTTTGAAGAGAAGACCAACTTCTCCTCCTATATAACTGAACAACGTGGAAACAATGTGACAGAATGTGCCAGTGCTTGCTTTCAGAACACCAAGCAGAAATAATTTTGTCTCTATGACCAGTGTTTCGTTTCAGTTACTTCTTTGAACTTTTTCCCCCATGACTTAGAAGGGGATTTCAACGCTACCAATACTTCATCTCTGCAAAAAAAGGCAGTTAGCACTGTAGTTTCCTTAGATTTTTGATTTTTCTTTAGTTAGAAACTAATCTATCGATGCCTACCAACTGGAAAGCTAGTTGTCACCCATACTGAGGGTTCAGGTATTTTAACAACATCCAAAGTAATTTACTAATCTGATAACTTTTACTAAAGTCAGGAGAAGTAATTACCTGCAGACATTAAGACTATGAAAAGACTCACCAGTCCAATTTTATCTTCTCATACAACTCTGACTTTTATGCACTGGGTCTGCCTGGAATCGAGTCAAGTTTTTACTGCTGCCTTCTAAATTTGCGACCAAAACAGCGTTGGTAACACTCAGATGTTTTAGCTCTTGCTTGAACGGTGTTTTGCCACACTGAGACCCCACTGGGAGTACTGCATCCAACACAAGGACATCGAGCTGTTGGAGGGGGGCCGGAGGAGGGCCACGAAGACGGTCAGAGGGCTGGAGCACCTCCCCTAGGAAGGCAGGCTGAGAGACCTGGGGTTGTTCAGCCTGGAGAAGAGAAGGCCCTGGGGGGACCTGACAGCGACCTCCAGGAGAGCTGGGAAGGGACTCTTTAGAAAGGGATGGAGCGACAGGACAAGGGATAAAGGCTTTAAGCTAGAAGAGGGGAGATTTACTGGATATTAGGAAGAAATTCTTTCCTGTGAGGGTGGTGAGACACGGGAACAGGTTGCCCAGAGAGGCTATGGATGTCCCCTCCCTGTCAGTGTTCAAGGTCAGGCTGGATGGGGCTCTGAGCAACCTGGTCTGTGGGAGGTGTCCCTGCCCATGGCAGGGGGTTGGAACTGAATGATCTTTAAGGTCCCTTTCAACCCAAACCATTCCATGATTCTAAGATTCTGATTCTCTTCCCCATGCAAGTGGCTGGATGGGGCTTAGCTACCAGGGTCAACTGACCATAACACAGAGTGCTCAGGTGACCCCTCCATTCCCCTAATATTTACCTAAAATAGTATATTTCATCATCAACAACTTTTGCAGAGAGTGAAAACCTCTTGAGCCCCTTGAACTTCTTCATTTGTTTGTCACTTTCATTGTAGCGGCTCTCACAAAGAAAAACATCATTTTCAGAAATTTCGGTTGGTCTGCAGCAGAGGAAGTCCTTGAATGACAAAACAGCACACTTTCCTGCAGAAAGGAAAAGAGCCGGGTAAGAAGGCAACCCTTCACAAAAAAAGGTGTGGAAGCTCAAATTTTGCCAGTCATGTAAGTGTCAGCCCAGTATTTGGCCCAGCTAGGGACAATACGGCCATCGACATCTCTGCTGGATAATGTGACTCGGGAGAAACCTACACCAACTTGAATGCAGCTTTTGGATTTTTTTTTTAAGGAAAAAAAAAAACACCTAAAACAAAATCGCTGGTCTGTTAACAATAGTGAGCTCAACATCTGAACTACAGAACGAAGCAAGTAATAGTCATCTTATTCAAAACCCCAAATTTCAACCTCCTTCTGGACCGACTTTCCAGGTACACATACTGGAATAATGACATCAATAAGTGAGAATAACAAATTTTCTGTGCTGACTGTAGAAAACGTTCAGTGATTCATACATGTGATTCCCTTGTTGTAAGAAAGCTTCTTCACCATGAAAATTCTCACTGCAGGTCCTAAAGACAGGAATGCGCAGTAGAATTGGACTAAATACTCTCCTTCACTCAGTATGAGCTTGGAATCAAGCTTTCACGTCACTAGAAATCACGTAGATTTTTATAAATGTACAGAATGAGTGTTTGTTGGATTTAAAGTTGTTAATAAATACCTAAAATGCAAGTCATAGGACAGGTCTCCTCCAAGTTACTCAAAAACACTTCCTTCTTGTAGAACATTTTAGTTGGTTCATGCTCAGTTTCCTCAGGATGGATAAAGATTGGACCAAAGAAATATGCAGCTCCATCTCGCACCCACATTTTCTCAATTCTAGGAAGAAAAACACACCTCAGACATAACTGAAAGGTCATCCCAACCAAACAAGTAAGCTGGGTACACTGGGTTGTAAGGAAGATGGTGGGTACAAAACAAGCACAGAAACACAGCCTGTTCTGACTGTACAGCTGCCACCCTTTTACCAGGCTGATAAACGTCCACCTCATCCTATGAAGAGCTTCTGACATGTAGCTTCATGCAGAAGACTTCTTCCCATCCTCTTCTGTACTTCTTGCAACAAGCCAGTCTTTTGCCCAAGGTATTTTTAGAGACACAAGCTGCAATAAAGAAGCTGCACCTACCTTCCGACCCGAGGCCGCACCAGCCCATGTGATTTTATGAAGACGCAATCCCCCACCTTCAGCCACATGTCGTTGTAACAGAGCTGTTCAAAGTAATGGCAACCAGGCTCCCCGTTGGACATTTCTACTGGAACATCTTCTTTGTCCTGCAGATGAATATACATTTAGAAACTTGTGGAGGAAGGAAAACCACACAAGTAAAATGATGCCGGGTGCAAGTGAAACCCTATTGGCTCCATCTTTATGTCACCAGTAACAAGCAAACAGCAGCCAGACCCATAAAAGCAAAAAGCCTTACAATTTAAAAATGAAACATCCAACCCACAGGTACCCTCTGTGTATGTTGCAAGCTTTCCTATTTCATAATCACAGCTGTAGTTTTGGCAGTAATTCCCAGACCCTTTTTTGTTCTGTTGCTTCAGAGTTACGAACTTTGAAGCCTTATCCGCCTATTTTGATGGTTTGTTTTACGAGTTCTACTGTGCTTTAGCAGGCAAAAATTAAGTATTTGGAGAAGATACATAAAATTTTAATGATTCATCTCTCACACAATAATACAAATGCTCCATATATTTACTGAGAACAAAATCATCCAATTTGTTCTACTTTCATTTCTTACTTTTTAGTCAAAACTCCCTGCCTCATTTGACTTTTTAATTTGATATTTCAGAAAGCCAATGAAAACACGGGATATCCCCTCAGTGTGTGTCTGGAAAGGAGTTCACAAGTTTTTGATCTCTTGGTCGAGAGAATTCCTTCGTTTGTCATGATGTGACTAAATATAGTAATGCACACAAAGCGTATACTAAGCAACAATGAGCATGTTGGACAGTCTGTTTTGAGGGTCTGTTAGAGTACTCAGAGCATAAAGTAGACTTATTACCCTACATTCAGTGCAATTTAATTGTGTTAAATTTAGGGCAATTTAACACAATTAAGTAAATACATTTCTTCATCTTATGACTCCAAATACAATAAAGCATCTTACCCAGCAGGTCTCGCAGAAATACTCTTGAGCAGTTCAAAAATTAACAATTCAGTTATTGCCCAGAAACAGGTCACAAACGACGTTATATTGTGTACTGCTTACTGCTGCCTAGCACTGACATGTTCACCTAATGAAGCAGGTCAGCCTCACTACGAGTTAAAATTGGACTTTTAGACCCACTGGTTTTCTAGGATTATGACAAAAATTCTTGCACAAATATAATTTTCTACCAAAGCAGTAAAGAAAAAAAGTAACCCTTATCATGATCACAGGAAGACATTGGTAAAACCTAGCAAATAAGTATACAGTTCATTTTTTGCTTAGTCTATTTACATTTTGTTTGTACCTACATAAATTATGTATAATAATTTGAAATATAGTTAGTCTGTCTGTTTACATTTTCTTGTGTCTGGATGCTGTGAAATCTAAGTCACGAGGGCCTACGTTTCATCATTCTTCATGTCAAGGATACAAAACATCCATCTTTCCATCTTGCATACCTTTTCCAGATGAAGGATGCTTTCCTCCACCTTACTGTCCTCTAATGTTTCAGAGTGTTTCTCCTCCTCTGCTTTGTCTGTATTTGCAAATACAGAAGCAACACGGACCACAGGCAGGGGCACGTCTCGAGGGACAAACCTTACTGAGCTTACAGGCATAGTCCACAGTTTAATCTTTTTAAAAGATTTTGTCTTCGCGGAATAACGCGACTCGCAGACATAGACATCCTCATCTCTGAAGTTTTCAGGACACAATTTAAAATATTCCTGCAGAATGAAAAGAATTACATTTTTAGATGACATATTTCAGCAACATACACACAGCCACAGAGCCCACCCCCAGCAGAGACCCAGTGAACTCCCTGACACACTCTCCAACTTCTGTGCATTTATCAGAAACATTTTTAGACCTGTCTGCTGACTTCTTCTCCTACAGTTTGACAAGGACAATATGCAAACATGGGACAGAGAGGAAAGAAGTCTTCTTACCAAGACTCTGCTCAACTGCAGTCTCAAGTTTCCCTTAGCCCCAAATCTACACCCTTTAAGGTATTACCTGCAGTTTCTCTACTATATGCTCTGAAAAATCCACTAGCTATCTTCTAATAGATAAATGATTCTACAAAGCAACCAGCACTGGAAATCACCGTCACTTGGATGAACTACATAGCTTACGAAGAGAATGAAAAATACAAACAGTACATAAAAGCAAATATTTTTTTATTTTATTTAATAATTAGTAGAATGCCACAAATTAGAATGCCTACACTCCTTCAAGAAAATAGCACAGAGCACATTAGTTGCTTAATGAGTAAGTCCAAAGAGTTTCTCACCTTAACAAACATGACCACACATTTACCCAGAATTTTGCTAACTGGAACTTTATTGTAATAGTCACTTTTAAACACTTCTTTCTCCAAGAACTTTCGTGTTGCAAGATGAAATGTTTCATTTGGTCGATAAAACCAACAGCCATACAGCCATTTCTCTCCTTTAAAAAAGGAAAAAAAGAGAAATAAAAATATCTAAAAAGGTGTATTCTCTAATGCATGAACAAGCAAAAACTACAAATTATTTTATTTATCAAACAGTTAGACAGTAATCAGTAAAGCTAACTGACTTAAAACAGGAGAAGATCCCTTAGCTTTTTTGCATAAGAAAAATTACGTTACTTAGAAATCCTGCAAATTGTTTTTTTTACCCCAAGAAAACTGATTCTTTCTTTATTTTGCTGAGTCAGGTTCTGCAGAACCAAACGTCCATGGCAAACACAGTCTCCAACTTATTTACAAATCTTTACTTTCAGGCCTTGAAACGGCTCCCAACATCTGCAGTTAAATGTGCCCAACTTCGGTTCAGAAATTTCTGTTAGCACAGAAAAATCCCATGTATTCTTCTGCATCTAAATTACAAGAAGCTCATTCCACCTCAGAGAGCCTGTTCTCTGGGATGCTTACAATCTGGGAGTGGGTAGCGAAGAGGATCAAAAAAGCATGCTTTGATCCAAGCACTTTATTTGTAATTCTTTTGGGACAAAGCAACCCAGAAACAAGAAAGAAATTCTCATCGGTCCACATATATTTCTGCAAATCCAATAATTAAGACTCAAACATGAAGATGTAAATAGCAGTAAGCTTCATTGTATTGTCTTTCTTACAGCAAAGGCATCCTTACCAGCAGAATCCTCCCACAGCCTCTCAATACAGACTATGTGAGGCTGCAAGTTGGCTTCAGCAGGCTCCACGTAGACGTAATCTCCTACGTGGTACATACTGTTCTTGAAGCTGCAATCCTGGCTGTAGGTCCGTTGCAAGCTCGACAGCCCAGCTGAGCCAGCAGAATCTTCACTCTTTTCAGCTTCTGTTTTCAAGAACAGGTAGAGAACAAACATTACGAATGCCATACTCACACATTTGCCACAATTTCTGATGGGAACACTTCCACCCTTTGCTTAATGCTCGATAGCTCGTTCCTCTGTGAAGGACAATAGCAGACCTTCCATTGAGTGCAGGGTTGAAACTTGTATCCAAACAGGAGGCAAAAGTATAACTTGCTTTAAGAACACACTCTAAGTTTCAGTAACCTGACTGCGTGACCATAGCCTTCCAGTCTCCTATAGAACAAGAGGGACTCTAAAAAACAACCTATCAACTTCTAAATGATTCGTGAAGTACCTTTCATCAACTAAGTCAAAGGTGTTTTGTTTAGTGAATTACTTTAGAACTGTAATGACTAATACTAACAAAAAGATCCTTTTATACATAACCTTGAGCACAATGGATATGCATAAGCAAATACAAGCAAAGAAAAGGAAGATGGCAGCAAGCAGGCGAATTACTACACATCAGTAATGTTTGTTGGCTATCAACGTAGTGTCAGTGCTTAAGGCACTACCATTAACTATTATTTAAGGTAGTAAGACCATGACCCTGCAGCTGTGCACTGGGAACCCAGTGTATTAGGTGCCAGTCACAGGACGAAAAAGAAGAGATAAAGTCAGTACAGAAGTGCCACCTGATACCTGATGCCTCTCTCTGCCACTAAGTCCCAGTGTGAAGGAAGGGTTTAAGTGTGCTGTGTGATGCACCTGATCTCTCCTTTCCGCTGCTTGTACTGCTGACGGCTGAGGACCACTTCTTCAGCTCTACTTCACTTCTGCTCTGCTCAGCCTGCTGTGGCCTCACCTGCAGCACTGGGGGCAGGTTTGGGTGCCACAATGTAAGGACGTAAAGGAGGGCTGCAGAGATGGGGAAGGGTCTGGAGGGCAAGGGGTGTGAGGGATGGCTGAGGGCCCTGGGTTTGTTGGGCCCAGAGCAGAGGAGGCTGAGGGGAGGCCTCATGGCGGCCTGCAGCCCGCTCCCGGGGCAGTGCAGGGGCAGGCGCTGAGCTCTGCTCTCTGGGGACAGCGACAGGGCCCGAGGGCACGGCAAGGAGCTGTGTCAGGGGAGGGTCAGGGGGTGCGAGGGAAAGGTTCTGCCCCAGGGGGTGGTGGGCATGGAACAGATCCCCGGGGCAGTGGGCACTGCCCGAGCTGCTGGAGCTCAGGGAGCGTTGGGCACCGCTCTCAGTCACAGGGTTTGGATTTGGAGTGGTGCTGTGTGGGGCCAGGGGTTGGACTCAGTGATCCGTGTGGGTCCCTTCAAACTTGGGATATTCTATGACAAGTGGCTAAACTGAACCAGCTGAGTTTTACTGAGCTCTTCAGGTGGGGAAAGAGGAACACACAGACAGCACTGAGCTCAGAAGCCTTCAGAAAGGCATGTTTCGCTTATTTTTAAGCTCTCAGAGGAAAACAGAAAGAGGGTATCACAGCTGTTGTCCCCTTACAGGATGGAGGTAGTTGGAGCAACCAGCTTTACTGCTGCTGACCTTAGTGAAATGTTGACAGATTAACTGTGTTAGAAATACAACTGAAGGACAAAGAGCTAACAGCCCTGCTTCTGTCTGTGGAAGGGAACACAGTAAGAGACCGGCATTCATTCCCCATGTGATGGGCTCCACAACCATTATATGCACAGTAGCAGCCAGGAAAAGACCTTCACAGCAGGTTTCTTACCCTACAAAAGCTGAAAGCCTGCTCCGCTTCACACTCACAGCAGCCAAGTAAGAAATGCAAAAGGCTTACTTGGATGCCATCTCATTAGCAGCGTTAAAAGTATCTCAGAGATAACAGCTTCAGCACATCAAGGTACATGGCATTTTGACAAAAAAAAAAAAAAAAGAAATGACTCAAAGGTCCATTGGAACAGTCATTGCTAAGTTTATTACCAGTAGAAAGCTATAATAAAAACTATTATTTTCTTTTCTATTATCCTTGGAGTTGGACCACTGGTACCTCAGTGCGTTCTGTTAAAGAGTTTACATAGTGTTAGTACCTATGTACATCTCTGTTTTACAGCCATGTGGCCCAACTGATTAGGATCAAAATGAAAACACATATCTCATAACCTTAAAATACAGCCTTCTTAGGAACAACCAGGAAGACGAAGGTCCCTTCAGTAGGCGAAGCTGCAGCAACAGCAGAGCATACATCACACACAGGTACATTTCTCAGTACATTTAATATTGGTGAAAAAAAAACAGCTACCTCTCTTCTCCTCCTCTCTTTTAAGCTTATCCTCCTCTATTTCTTTGGGCAGCTTTTCCTTCTTTTCTTTCTCTACATCATTGTGAAGGTGCTTGGTGGTATAACTGAGAGCGGGTGACAGAAGAATCTCTCCATTTTTACAAAGTTCATCTCGAATTTTAATAAAGAACTGCTGAAGTTCAACTGCATCCTCGTAAATCTCTGAGTCAGTCCTGTACAAAAAAATAGGCACAACACAACATGGCAGAAACATGCTTTGTGCAGAGTCAGACAGGATCCTAAACACACACCCATCATCCACCACACTTTGTGATAAAACTCCTCTTTAAACAAATAAAGCTCTTTGATGCTACGCTGTTCTACAGGCTTTTTGTAAGATGACCTTCACCACAGATTATTTCAGCACCTAACTTGGGTGCTAGCTTCAAATTGAAAGCAGAAACCTAGGAGGCTAAGCCTTGCTTCTCATCTGTCCTTCACTTCGAAGTATTTGCAAAACGAAAGTTTAGCAAATTAAGCTTAACTCATGCTGCTTCTCAAATTCAGGTAGCAGATTAATTTGTGTTTGAGTTACAGAGCTCATCATATTCCAAGAGAAAGTGTTTTTAGAGTGAAGGAGGTTATAGAGGGCTGCTTACATGTCCTGAAAAACAAAACAGCAACTGATATTCTGTGACCCAAGTGAACAGTTTTCAGTCAAATGCCACTGACAAGTCACAGGCTGTTTTTATCTGCAGAGGTATTTAGCTGAAGATGGCCTGTGCCTTCTCTGAAGCTTATTACCAGCTTTCCAGCTACAAAACAAAAAATTCTGTGAAGGTGAGGAAAAGGGCAGATTAGAGCCATCACCACAACCAATTTGCTTGATGACTACCCAGATACACCTACCCATTTAGAGAAGCATCTCATGATCCACCTCTAGGTGGAGCACTGCAAACCAGAAATAATTTGCAATGTAAAGTACCGCTGATTTCTTTAACACGTAGAAGGAAAAAACACAAGATTAGTCAACGAAACCCAAGTTAATTAAAAAATTAAATAAAAAGACACCCAAATAAGCAAGTAAAGCAAAAGAACAAAACACAAAAGAGAATGCTTCCAAGAAAATTATGGCAAATTTTAATCAAAATTACATTAGGCATACTGCCTACTGCCAATGGGACAGATGATGTGCCAAAGCTTCACTTTACCAGCAGTCTGCTGTTCTTACTCATAACAAGTGGCAGCACAGACACTAGCAAGTTGCGCTCCACCTGCTAGTCTGCTGTCTGTTTTACAGTTCTCCCAAAAAAAAGTTTTTTTATATACAGAAGTCCTGAAATAGCAGAAAAATGAAAGCTAACTGCCTGGGACCTAAACTACTTGCCACTGGCCCTCTACAGTCTGTTCACTTCCAAGGATTGCTTCTGAGAACTTGAAGAATAACAGTAATGTTAGCTAGTGTCTTTCCTAACTCAAGGTAAACACTGCAAGAAGTTTTCAAGCGTTCATAGCTTTTGCACAAAGCTGATTTTCATGAGGTGTGCCTTCAGAAAATTAACATCAAAATTATAACAGAAGCCTAAATCCTTCCATGTTTATAAATCAAAGCTTACATCCCACTGAAGACACGACTGAACACAAACTTCTGCACACCCACACCAAGGACAGCAAACACTTCAACAGAACTTCAGTCCTTCTCTAACATGCAAAACATGCTGTGAGACAACAGATACCTGACAAACGGGGCTTTGCTCACCTGTTCATTCTCCTTGCCCTCTCCAGTACCTCAAACATATTCTCCTGGAACAAGTCCAGTCTTCTATAGCGATTGTTTTCAACATTTTTCCGGATGATATCAAAAGTCAGAGGAGGTTTATTTGGGAAGTTGGGATCAACAGCAGGAATCTCAGCTAAGGAATCACTGTAGCATCTGCCCTCATCATCCTGGTGGCTCATAACGGATACAAAAAGGTTATGGATAAGTTCCTGAATCAGCAAAGTGACGTTGGGCACATGAGAATCCTCATCTCCTTCGATCTCTCTCCGAGTTTCAAGCAAAACTTTATGCAAGACCAGGGCATCTTTATAAATCAAAGATTCAGGCTCATTGTAGGTACAAGCATTATTGAACATCATCACAAAGTCTTCTACCATGGAATCAATATCCTGGTATTTATTGGCCATCATGTGACTCCTGATCTTTTCCATGTCAACTGGTTTCTTAATGGTCACGTAATAGTCGGGGAGCTCCGACCTCGACGGCAGCCTCAGGAAGATGGCACTCAGTCGCCTGCCCCGTTTATCTGTGTAGTTCTTCACTGCTTCGTACACTTCATTCAATTTCTGCTGCATTGGAGTCATATACTTGGATTTTTTAGGAGAAATGCCACTTTTTCTACCTAAGCAGACAAAAGAAAAAAAAAAGTCAGACCTCGAGCATTTCTGAGTCCATCCCTTCCCATTAGAGAATTGCCCACTGAAGAAGCACTTTGTGGCATGAGCAGAGAACTCAAATCACTGAGTCCAATCCAAGTTGCAGCTCCCTTTCTTATTTCTCATAATTGCATGACTTTTTTGAAAAACGTTATTTTGAGTCAACACTGAGTGTGGCTCTGCAGGCAAAGGTCTCTTCAGCCTTCAGTATGGAAAACAATCTTTTCCTACCTAACATTATCAGTAACTCCCTCTAAATCCAATTTGGTCTCACTGGCTCTATGGCTATTTTTCTCTATGTCCATTAAAAATCCAGTCATCACAGGGTTTAGGAATGGACATGACCTCAAACCTTTCCTCTGCGCTTTTCACAGCTTTCAATATTTTCTAACTAAACCTCATTTTTCCTTCATCATTCTGTTGAAATCTCAGGTATCTGACCAGGGAAACTAAGAGGCTGACTCAGTTTGAGAAGCACCTTGCTTGTACGCAATGCCATCGGCACATATTGCAGAAGTGTCTGAGTACACAGTGCAGCATCTAATGTGGATAATTCACGCACCTAAACGTCAAGTCACTGCAACAGAATGAAGTAGGAAAACTTGAACTAAGTCACTTCTCTTAGAAAACACTATATGCAACACCTCAGTCTACAATGTAGACATATAAACAACTACTGTTGTCATCACAATTTTGAAAATACAGATCTACTTTGTGTGACAGTGTAAATATGCAGACTGTGTCTTCCATTACAGAAGAATGAGTCTGTGGGGCAGTATTCCTGGGTTTGGCAGGTGTTCAATCAAAGCATGGCAATTTACAAGGGTGCCTTACTTAGCTTTAGTTTAGGGGATGCAACATCATCATCTTCAGGCAGTGGCCCCAGTTCTTTCCTTTTTTCTTTAAGGATCTTTTCCAGCATATGGGCATCATTGTATACCTATCAATCAGTCATCAAAAACAAAACAAAACAAACACAAATCCAGGTTTACTGTGCTTTCCTCAGATAGTGTGAAGAACTTTCTTCATGCACTCCAGTACAAGGTGATTAACTTTATGGCAGTAACTCCTACCGCTTCAGGGTGCTGAGATTTGGTCAAATACACACCTTAAAGACAAGTTTAGTACTAAGCCCCTCAAAACACTTAAATGTTATTGTGAACAGGCTGAAGGCAAAACCAACTACACTCGGTTAAAAAGAAGGTATTGTTTCTCAAATATACACATTCAACTCACAGAAGTAAGCGGAGCTGATAAACATAAATCAGTGAGAAATAAATCTTTGATAAATCATCCAATTAAACTACTTTTCTATTCCAAACACTTGAAATCAGGAATGTTAATCTGTCTTAAAAACACCTACATCAAATCATTCTGTTCAGGAACCATCTCTCAAACTAATGCAACTCCACCAAGGTAGAAAGTCGAGAACAGTCCTCCTGGGTCTTCAAATCCAAGCCCAGTTTGGGCAACCACATCATGAAATTCTGCACACTAGCTGGTCAGGTTCTTCATTACAAGTAACTGGAGGTTTCTTACCACCACTCTGTTCCACAACATCAAGCCTGCTGACTTAGAAACACAATTTTAGCTCCCAAGCATTTTCATGGCCATCTATGCTACAGGCAGGGACTAATGGCCTCAAGCTGTGCCAGGGGAGGTTCAGGTTGGATGTTAGGAAAAAATTCTTCTGAGAGAGTGGTCAGGCACTGGAACAGGCTGCCCAGGGAGCCGTTGAAGTCTCCGTCCCTGGAGGTGTTCAAGAAATGTGTAGGTGTGGCACTGAGGGACATGGTTTAGTTAGAATACTGATGTTGGGTGGATGGTTGGACTAGGTTAACTTTGAGGTCTTTTCCAACCTTTATGGTTCTTGTTATTCTGTGCCCCTTTTTGCTTATGAAAGCATCACCTTAGAACTCTTCCACTGTACCTTACAATGTACATGCTTTTCACTTACAAGTACATTTCAGACTACTTTTGCTACACTAAACAAGTCCATTCTTCTGGTTTGATCTTCCACATTCTCCACTTCCATATTGAAGTTGGTTTTCTTCCAACTAAGGGATCCCTTCCCAGAGGTTCTGAGCTCCTGATCATATGCTGGTGACCCTCCACAGTGCAAATACCTTCATGTGACAAATAATGAAAGTCTAATAACCAGCCTTTTTATGAACATACCACAAGCCATTCAGCTGACATTCTTTGTAGTGAAGGAACAAGTCAAGCTAACAGGAAATAAATGTAACCTTCGTAGTTCAGTAATATACTACTAGGAGCTGTGCTTCTTTTCATGTTTATACAGCTACATTCCACAACGGAATTTAAAACATGAGCAGAAAGCCAGCCACATACTGGGAGTAACAGTCAATGCCAAAAAATCCAAATATAGATCTACAAATAAGGTTAGGTGGGGCTGCAGAATCAGAAGACTACCTGGGAGCCCTCCTCGTTATAATGCCTCGCGTTCCGGAACATGAGCTTCATGTCGTCAATCATGGCTTCCTCCCCGACATACTTGTCGTTGCGGATGTTGTGTTCTATCATCTTCAAGTCCATGGGCTCTAAGATAATCTTATAATAATCTGGATAGTCCTTTTTGGATGGCTTAACCATGAACAGGTCGCAGAGCCGCCGGCCTGTGCCCGATTCTCGAGCTTCCAGAACTGCATTGTATAATATCTTCATCCGCTGCTTTCGCATGTTCTTCTTACTGTTAGGTTACGGAGAAGAACAAAAAGGAAAAGAGCAAATGTTAAGGGCTCTTTTGCCCACTTCCAACACTAATATAAAAATGACATATCCTCTGACTCTCCAACTTTAAGGTATCATTTTCCTCTCATTCACCTTGCATGTAAGCATTCTACAGAATTA
>VXAV01009314.1:9878-37904 GCA_013399715.1 Alectura lathami | reverse complement strand
GAGGAGAAAAAAAAAAAAAAAAAAAAAAAAACCACAAAGGCCAAAAGGAGCTCTAAGCACTTTCCAGCTGCAGGGAGAACAGATCAGTCAGGAGCAAGCATCTGAATCCAAAAACTCAAGCAGCATAGCAAAGAGGGAAAGATCCTCAGCCACTGCCTTCATGACAACCTCTGCTGAACACAGAGCATCAAAGACCTGAGGCATTTACCTCAGAGTATTTCTGTATCTGTTGCTGCAGAAGATGCAAGGACATCAAGAACATAGTAGGAAGATGGTCTGGATTGCCCAAACATCTGCCAACCACACTGAAGTGGAGCGACAAGCCAATAGAGCTTAGCAATACTGCAGAACCCAACTAGAAAGTCATTACATACAAGCTATCGTCACAACCTTAACAGCCATCCTATGTGTAGATACAAGGATTGGATCATGAAATCTGATGGCATAACCAGGACGCAGCTTGTCAGAAAGAAGAGTAACTAAAGAGAAGTTCTGTATGGCTCCCTATACATACGCTACAGGACCTGTAAACAAATCTGGTAAGGCAGAAGAAAGCTTACATTAAACTCAGATACCATGGCACATCAGAAATGCATTCTTCACAAAGCACTTCTGAACCTTCTTTCCAGTTGCAATCTCTACAAAGCACTTCTTCAGGTAGCTGTCTTTACAAATAGTTGAAGTTACAACAACAACCATCTTCATCTACAGAATGTACAGAACATCATCGTACAACAGGCCAAACTGCATCAGAGCTCCTCCATCATCCGGCTCTTCCTCATTTAAAACACACCTAACCCAGCACAGCCTTGTGCCTCTGACATCTCTTACAAATAACTAACAAAAATCAATGTTCCAACATGCCACAACAATCAAAATGCATCTTCCATAGCTGAAGAACTCTCCTCTCCCCCACCATCTCCACTGCTGGATACTGTTAATTAACAGTTCACTAGAGGAGATGAGCAGTACCAGAACAGGGACATGGCTCCCAACTTCCACACTGCAATGTTTCCAAGTTTTAACACTTAGTCCGATGAAAGCAGGAGATGCAAAACCAAAACAAACACTACAAGCCTTGTTCATACAGGTCTTCCACCGGATAGGTAAAAGGGGAAATCAGCAACAACTCTGTCAGTAGAACACACTACTATTTTCCCAAGAGGAAGAATTTTGCCTGGTGTATTGGTTTCTTCTTTCAACAAGATTTAGGAATTCCTCTCAGCGCTTCACCTCTGCTATCAGCAACTTTTGCAATCTTCTGTTACTTGCTGCCAACTCAGTCAGTCTGCTGAGCAAACTGACAGCAAACATTGAACTGACAGCATCAAAAGCACTTTCAGGTTCACTTCAGATGCAAAATAATACATATACTTCCCTTACCTATGAAGATACTTTTCCTCTTTTACTGCTCTTAGATGACAAATTCTGTCAGATATTTTCTTTTAAGCATCTCAGTATTCTCTTGCACAGAATCATAAAAAGCAACGCCAGGTTAAAGAACGCTGACAGCAACTGGACTTGCGTGATTAAACCAGCAGCTCGCTCAGCTTCTGAAGATCACAGCAGTGGCAGTTTTTCCCTTCTTGATCTTCACTGGGTACTGTGGTTTCTCTTACTTCTCTGCTCTTTTTCTTTTTTTCCAGCATTCCTAGACTGCAGCACCTCCTAAACCCATGTTAACATTTCCTCCAACCAGATTTTTTTCCAGGCGTGCACAATGCACTTACTTCATTGCTCTTCAGTGAGTCTGTGCTGATGTTCCACTTCATTCCCCTCCTCCCCCCACACCTGCTGTCATTCTGACATAACGAAGAACTAGCAATACAGGAGGCTGAACATTGCTAAGCAACACCAGAGAAGGATGCTGAATTACAGCTTCATGATGGCAGCTGCTACTTTTGCAGACGTGTTACCAGCAGTCAGAACTTACTCCAAAGGACAGCAGGAGGCAGCCTAGAGAACCCATCACTGACTGGAAGAAACGCACCACTTCCATTACTTACTGCCATGGTTGAAAACAAATATGGAATACTTTCCATAAGTCACCGCAAGTACTTAGTAAAGTAGTTATTTCACAGCACTGTGAGTGTTGTTTGCTTTAAGCTTTCCAGAATAATCAACCCATTACACTCAGTTTATCTACTTGTGAAGCGCCCTCTTTAGCCCAGCTGCTGATAGGTAAGTAACAGAAGAGTGCAAATTCAGAAGGGAGAGAGAAACAGTCCAAACATTTTTGTGAAAGTTCCTCAAGCAGTTTAGAGAATGGAGGAAGAAAAATATTTATGCAAAGAGACATCAGTGCAACCACAGTGCCCACTCACTGAAGCTATGTGGACAACTACCAGGTCAAAAGGAAATTTAAAAGTATCTGCTGACTTCAGTTAACTAGAACCAACAACTAATGAGGCTAAGTTTCAGAGCTATTAAATCACTACACAAGTGCTAGAAACATGGCTTAGTATTCTCTAAGAATAAACAAAGTAAATAATAAATGAAGTAGCAATGTTCAGGTCTACAGAAAACTACAGAAGTACACACCTTTTCCTTTTGGAGCTTCCAGTATCAGATGTAGCAGAAGAAATCATACTGTCCCCATCCTCAATATCATCTCTCCTAGCAAGCTCCTTCTTCTTTGCCTGAAGAAAGGACAAATCCCTGAAGCCAAACTCACTGCTGGGCATTTTCAGAATATTAAACACCAGAATAGATCATTTGCACAAAATAAGATGCAGCTATGGGTTTCGTATGTGTAAGGATACATGGAAATGCACCAAAATACTTCCAGTGATTTGTTTAATACAAGTTTAGCAATATAAAATAGTGCTATAATCCTGTTCAACTGACAGTAACACTCTTGAGGCAACAATTCTAAATTCAAGCCATTTCAGACTGCAGCATGTAGCTGGAACACTTCGTGAAACCTGAAGTGTCTCAGCATCCTCCAGCTCCCTGTATTTAACTGTAAACCCTTAACAAGAGTCATACTGGAGGAACATCACCCCATGCTGCTCTCCATTCCCACACTTCACCTCCTAAGCACCTGCTGTCCACTGCTTCTCAAAGCAATTTTCAGACTCCCATTACATGACACCACTGAACACAATCAACCAGGTTGTCACAACCAAGACAACGTAAGCCTTGTTCAGAATTGTTTTGGAAAAACATCAGGGCAATAAATTCACATGAAAAGTTGGATCCTTTTGATTGCTCTCCTGCAGATACCTGCATGACCTGCTGCATTTTCAGTACTCTCTTATAGATGGCAGAATTGGGGACGTTGTAGCGCTTGGCGTTTTCAAACATCAAGTTCAGGTCAGCCTCCAACTGATCTAATGTTTCATACTCATGGTTCTTCAGTTTGGCTCTGCAAAAGAAAAACAGCACAGATGTGTTACTGCACACAAGCTACACACCCAGTGGTGCTCCAACGCCTTCCTTTTCATGGGAAGTCAATACCCAGAAAGCTCTCCTTACAGGAAGGTGTCATCTTCTTCTGATGCTGCAGCCGCACCTTGCAATCGTAACAGTATTAGACAAACATATCTGTGTCTTCTCATAAAACTGCCTGGTTGCTGATAGCTGCTATACCTGTACATTTCTTGTGAAAGCTGGTAGAAAAGGACAAACAATACAAAAACGTTGTTCTTCACATGCTAAATATGAATCAGTGCACCAACTCTACAAGTAGCTTGATGTGTTTTGATAAGTGGTTGGAAAGCTTAAAAATATCAGCTAGGGCTTCCTCCACTTGTGCAAGGAAATGCAGGAAAACACAACAGAAAATACTGATAGGAAGGGGAAAAAAAAAAACCCACAACCTATCACAGCTGCAGAAGGCAGTGGCCCTTCTTCACACCTCCTCTGTAACCCACCTGCCTGTCACAGCCGCCCCTCACACACCTGCCCATCACCTCTAAGCCTGCTCTGGCTCCTACAGCACCTTGCTGAACATGAGCCAAACTAACTGTGATGGTTTCAGTGCCAGGCCGTACAGGCAGCTTGACCTTACAGCTGAACTAGCCAACACAAAGCAGCAGAGCTCAGCTCAAGGGTCAGCCAAGCATGAGGAAGTGGCTGACCACAGCACAGAGCCGCAACTGCTGCACAGCTACTGAGAAGTGACCCTGTACTTCTACCACCACGGCTCTGCAGAACCCTTTTGCAGGGAGCATCCCAGGAACTGTGTGTTTCCCGGGTGCCGGATTAACTGTGGGCATTTTTTGTCGTTTTGTCATTGGTCTCGAAGAACCGGAGTCCCTTAATGTCTGTCAGGAAAATAAAAGACTTTGGACAAATATCCTATATGTAAGATGGGAATAGCAGCAAGTAATTTTCTCCACACTTAAACTGAACTGTTTTGGGTCTCTATATCTTGCCAGGATCTTAATACAGCAGTGTCTTGTTAACTTTTCTGTAAGATTTTCTAGATTATTTTTATTCTTTTCAACTGAAACAACACATAGTTTAAAGGTTTTCCTGTCAGCATCCCCAACTCTGCCATTCAAAAAAAAAAAAAAAAAAAAAGGACAGTTACCAAGATAGCTTTCATTACAGATTAGTAAAAAATATATTAAAAAAATTAAAAAGGGGGGAAAAGGGGAAAATAGAAAAGGAAATAAGGAGAAGGGAAGTTTTGGACCAACTGTCATGAACCAAAGCCAGCCTCAATTGTACAATGTAAAACTCCAGCAAAAACTGTTTGCCTATGTTAACAGATTTGTTACTGGCATTAAAAAAAAAATAATCAAAATAAAAACCTAACATTAAATTCAGGATCTATTTCCCTAAGACCACTTGCTTGTGATGTGTATGCTCCTAAACACTCTGGAGGTAAATACCAAGTCCATGCCGTGCTCTAGCCATGGCCTGGTAATAAACACTACAGGCCAGGGCACATCTCCTCCAGCTCATCCGAGTGCTGGCTGGAACAGAACGCAAAATCCATGGAGTGAAAAGCACAGATGAGCTCCTGCAGTCCCACAGGAGTGCTGACAGGCCTTCATGGGATGTCAGCAGACAAGCACTCGCTGGTATTGCAAAATATAACACTCAAGGAAAGAGGAGAGGAGAGGGGGAGCTTAAAGTAAAACTTGCATCAGAAACCTTTATCAATAAGCCCAATTTTATTAAAAACATTGTGGTTTTGTTCTTCTAAAAATAAAAATGATTTCAGAACATTTTAATCTGTCAAGGCACACATGGTAACTATGGGGGTAAACAGCCAGCAGTTTCCTTGCTTATTGATGCTAGTATAGATGCTCATAAAATAATATAAACTTTCAAAAGATTAATGGAACACAAAAATAATGTCCAAATAAATGCAGTTCTGCCTCTTAGAAAAACACACCCAAGTGTCATCTAGACTACTGAGGAAAGGAAGACTATAAAAAACACTCAAAAAAGCATGGCCTGTGCAGAAATCAGTTCACAGGAAGCACTGGAGAGAAACGCAGCTGCCACCTACATCCAAAGGGCGAGGAAGCCGGTTGGGCAGCACCACTTGTTTCCAGGGGACCCATGCTCTCAGACAGAAGTGACCGCTCACAGTGACAAACCGGCAGAATTAGGCTCTAGTTCAGGATCTAATGAAGCAAACACTGCCTCAACTGCCTTCGCCTTGCATATTAAATACCTAAGACAGATGTCTAAAACACCTCAATGCTTTTTACTGTTGAAGACGCTGTTAGAGGGGAAGGAATCATGCTCCAGTAATTATCAGAGTTATGATTAATTCCTCCCAAGACCTGCTCTGCAGTTCCTCCCTGTGAAAGCATGCCAGCCAGCACGCAACGTGCCTGGCTTCCAACTCCATGCTCAAATTCTGACTAAATATCAGCAGCATGTAGCTTGTAAATATTCTCGTGCAATTCTGGCATGTTCGCTTTCCTCCAGAGGACTAAAGTTTTGAGGGACTGTATGGCAGAAAGCATGAAGACGTAACAATTACCAGTCTGCCAATCAATTTAAGAAATTAGAATTACAGAATTGCAAGTCTGCATTTTGATCCCTGCTGCACGAGGAGTAAGGCCAGCTTTCAGAAGGGACACCCAGAAGGCTGCACCTCAGTCGAAGCACCACTTCAGTCTGAAGTGCTTCTCCTCTCTGCCCCTTGGCACTATGAGTTGTTCTGTTTGCAACTTAAAACTACATCAATATCAGCATTAAAAAAAGAAAAAAAAAAAGAATCACCGAATGTCCAGGGCAACACTGACTAACAACAACTCCATAGGCAGCTCTTCACTGCAGGTAAGTTCTGTAACCGCGAACGGACGCTATCCACACAAGATCATAAACGAGATTTACTGGTAACATACCGCAGCCCTGCTCAGCCAAGTGCAGTATGTTTTGGTGCCAGTTTTACTGAACTGAGGAAAGGGGGAAATTTGCCCCAGAATAAATTCAAAGCATGCTGCAAGCAGAACAAAGCAGTTGTGTCTCCTGGGGGAATATATTCTGCCTGCAACAATTTTCCTTTTATGAAAAGGGAAAAGGGAGGATGAAGAAGATGCATTTCAGTTTGCTTTTAGTTTCTCACTGCTCCAGTCTGTTAGTAACAGGCAGTAAATTACATTGATCTCCTTATTCTGGCTCCGTTCTGCCCATGAAGGTAACTGGGGAGGGATCTCCCTGTCCTTACCTCACCCCAGGAGCCTTTTCCAGCTCATCTTCCCCCCGCACCATCTAAACTTTAGATGCCCCTGTCACATACAATTGAATGTATATTCATAAGAAAAGTACACTTCAAATCTTCAAACAGCGGATGTCACCATAGGCAACTAGATCCATGCGTTTTTTTTTTTTTTTTAAACCTAGACTATAGTCCCAGCTTCTTCCTGGAGCAGAAAACACTGGGGCATGCCAATAAAGGCTCACACCTCTCACGTGCAGACAGCAAACAACAGCTGCCAGGGAATTCAGCCTTCAGGATCATACTTCCTAACACTGTAAAATATAATGAGAAATGCAGTCGTGAGCCTGCCAGCTCCTGACACGCGTGTGCCGTGTGCCAGCACGTTCTGCGCGTTCCTACATTGCTCCCAACCACTCCTCAGCCTCTGAATCAGAGGCTGACTTTCAGCCACGCTAAATAACCTCCATACCATGTGCTTCCACCACACCTTGGAGGCACAGCCTTCATAACGTTGTGTCTTTCTTTTTACAGGGGATAACCTTTTTTTTTTTTTTTTTTTTTTTAAAAGGGGATATCCTTGTCCTGCAGCCCTGTGGCTTGCCCTGCTCGAGTTGGGGGGGTGGGGGTGTCCCTTCAGCATGGACCTGGTCAGGGCGAATGAAGGAGCCAAACCCATCTCAGCAGTGCCCACTGACAGGACAAGAGCACAAGACACAGAGAACTCCATCTGAACACAGGAGAAGACTCTCTCTTTTTTAGAACTGTGAGGGCGGTCAGACACCAGCCCAGGGATGTTGTGCAGACAGGTGACCTGCATGCGAGGTGGCTGGGCCGCGGTCCCCTTCCGACCTGGCTTCTGTAAGGAGCAGGGCAGGAGGAGACGCAGGACACTAAAGCCAGCAGCAGGGTTACCTCCAACAGCCAGGACCAGCCTGGGATCAGCACCCAGCACCCGACACTGAAGCTCACAGTGCTCATAAAGCGATGAGCAATGTCAAAAACACCTTCAGCTTTCCACTAGGACAACTAACCTTTCTGTCCCCACCCATGAACAGAAGACGTGCTCCTTGAACACACGTCTCCAAGTGAACGGGCACACTGAAAGTCATCATTTCCTCCCCCTTCTCCCCATACCACCAAAACAAAACAAAAAAAAAAAACAACCCACATCTCTACCCCTCACTGGCCGTTTTGAATACCTAAAGATGCACCTGAAATACCAGCAAAACCATGCTTGCTTCAGTTTTCCCTAATGCACATCACTTAAGTTCTCATGTGCATGACTTCAAGGCTTTTTAGCTATAGTAGGAAATGACATGGTGATTTAAAGAGTAACTGAATTCTAAATTTGCTAGAACAACTTGGACTGTTACAAATATCGTACTCAAACTTGTGAGCTAAAACCACTATTTCCAGAAAGACTGTCCACATTATTTGCCAAGCTCTCAAGCAATGAGAAAAGTAGTTTTTCTAAAGTTCTCTATACATATGGGTGCCATTTTCGTACTGCTCCAACACCAGGTGTACCCTGCCTGCTTTGTAAGGGAAGCAGAAAAAACAGCAGCCTCCCTATGGCAAATTAAAATGCAGCAAGAAGATTTTCAAAGCAATGTTTCTTCCAAGGAAATCCATATACACATAACCAGAGCCAATACTCTTTGGTATACTCACACTAAAAGTTCCCTGAAAACTGTCAGTGATGTGTCTCAATTTAAGCTTTTCTCCACAAAAAAAATGTTTTGTGCTTCCTTCAAGAAAAGATGCTTTCTTTGCCAAGCCAACAGCTGTACTAAGGCATAAGGGAAAAAAAAAATGCTTTAAAGCCACTGATGCTAACCAGTGTGACATCTCCGTCCTTGCCCCTCAGCACATGAGTAATACCCTGGGTAGGTAAAACTTTATTGCTTTTGTTCAACAGTTGAATTGTTCAACAATTCACTGCTTCTTCACCAAGTATCCCAAATCCAGCAGATGGTGTTATGGTGCAACTAAAGACTGCAGAGCTCTGTATTACAGCGGCTTCCAAACACACCAGCAGCGCAAGGCCCCAGCCCTCACCCAGCACCGCTTTGTCAAACGCTGCCATGCACCTCCTGCAGTGACAATGCCGCTTATCCTAAACGAGGACGTTTTGGCAGAACGGGTATTGTGTTAGTTCTTCGCTCCCCACTAGCTACATCATGACTGAAAGTAATTATTCTCCTCAGTCAGACCATGGCCCAGACAATTCCCATTGCTTAATGGGAATTACTCATGTAAAAACCACGGCAGCCAGAGGTAACCAAGCCATCGGGGTCAAGGAAAGAGCATAATGTAGGTTCTACAGAAGACTTCACCTCTGTGGCCCGCCTGACCTTGAGAATTATTGATATGGCAGCCACTCGGGCACGTCACAAACGAAACACCACGGAAAATAAACCCACGGATGGCAGCTGTTCATAAAAGATGATCAGAAAACTGACCGGGCTGACATGAAACAACAAAGCACGGAGGAAAGATGGTACACACTACATAAGGTACCAGCAACCAGGGCTTTGGAAACAAAAGAAACCCTTGAATAGCTTCCCATCAGATGTGGTTTGCATTCTGTTTTCTTACCTGATCTGCTGCAATGAAATAGGTGTTTTAATCTGCTGGTAATAATCAGGATACTTTTTCTTGGAGGGCAACTGGAAAAAAGGTTCTGATATGAGCTGGCCCTGATTATTGCGGCAACTTCTAACTGTGTCATAAAGCTGATAAAGAGGATTAGAAGTGTCCATGAAGGAAGTAATGCTCTCAGCTTCAGACTCTCCTTCTTCATAACGGGCAGCAGCTGCACAGAGAGAAAGGAGAAATGGGAAACTCTCAGCAGGACAAGTTAGAGTGGATTTTTTGTTTGACTTTTCACATGGAAAGAGCTAACCCAGAACACAGTGGTCTCAGCTGAGGGCGTTCAGCTGCTCTCTGTTGGCCAGATTCATCCCTCAGGAAATGGCATCACAAACAGCTATACCTCACAAGCCTCAAGCTGATGGGACAGCTAAAACCCAAAACCTACAGCACTTCATTCAGATAGCAAGCTCTCTTACGAGGTTAGACTTCAGCCTTCAGTAGTACACCCTGCCTACAGAAGGGCTGAGAAGTATCCATACATGAGTACATAACGGGACTGCTCAACCACACGCCACCTACAAAACAGCTGTAAATCATCCTTATTTAGCCATTAACACATTAATACTAATATTTGTGCAAAATACATTTGCACACAGAGACAGAGTCATGCTGCTATCTGACTGGAGTACACTACAAGAACATGAAGTGACAAACCGCAACCGGAATTTTCAAGGGTGCTGAGCCAGATAGGGAAAACGAATGAAATTTAAAAAAAAAAAAAAAAAAAAAAAAAAAAAAAAAAAAAGTGACTTCAAACCTTCTGTAATCTTTTAATCTGTAATAACCACAACCCAATTAAAAAAATCCTGAATTTCAGCACCCTGACACTACAGGTCACCTTTAATATGCAGAAGATGAAAGAGAAATAAACCTTTCAGAATTATTATATAATTAGCATAAACATTTTATGACCAAATTATTTACCACTTTTATAGCAGACCTTTCCAGCGAACTTTATGAAGCAAACGTTATGTTTCAGGATGCGGATGAACGTAAGAGATGCTGTGATGAAGTAACACCTACTGCTGATGACACTAGGAGGAACACTCCAGCAAAGCAGACAGAAGGAAAACACACTGACAGCAGACACACAGGACGGGATGCAAAAGACGGCCAACCCTCCTACTCTCGGCCAGCCCAACCTACTCCTACTACTGTAACACAGCTGGCATAACCTGTACTTTTCTGGCTTTGCACACACAGTGATTTCTTCACTGTTTTTCCCTCTCTTGAAGTCTGGTTTAGAGGGAAGCTTGGCAGACAACACTGGATAATGCAGCTGCACAACAGACAGCTCTCCAACACTCACGCCAGGTTGCCAGCTGGCGTTTTCATTGTTGCTCAGTAGTGGCTGGCAACATTTCAGGCTTTCTACTCAGTTTCAGAAATGAGGAACTGAAAGGATGGCAAAGCCAGAGGGCATTCTGACTGCATAAGAACGCGGTACCACCGTTTTTCCTCTGCAGCCTGACACTGCAGATCCACCCAGACCTATCCGACAAGTTCGATACAAGTTAAAACAAAAGCAGACCTCAGTAGATGTGCGAACTCACCAGAGCCACTCATTACTGATTCAGAGGAGACGCCTGAAGTTGTGTGCTAACCAGCATCACCTGGCTGCATAGCATCCAGGAGCTGGACAGAGTAACGTAGTAGAGACAAAAGCCTGGAAGCAGCACTTTGGTTTCCCAGGATTTCTCGAGGAGATGGATAAAACCTCACAGCAAGGAGCAAGGAAGCTTATTTTACCTGCTAGGCAAAGTAATTATGCAACAAAATACTGGCTTTGCTTTTCTTTACTCAGACAGTTCAGCTCTCACTGTGCCACCAAAAAGGAACAGATTAGAAAAAACATGGAGCTTGTCTTTAGGAAGGAGAATAAAAATAAGAAACAAGTATTACAATTCTGTGAGAGGGTAGCCAGCAAAAAAAAGCAGCTCAGTACTCTAAGGAAGAAATGTACTTCCTTTGTATCAGAAGCAGAACACAAGACATCCCCCAAAATGCAATCTAAGTACATTAAACAAGCACTGAGAGGAAAAAGTGTTTACATAATACCTGAACACAGCCACAAACACTTCCAACACAATGTGCATGTTCTTTGTAAGATGTTGGCCACTGCATATTCTTACACATTCAGAAAATGACAATGTCCTCCTAGCAGCAAAGACACCACCTTGAGAACTGAAGACAAATGCATTATTCAGATCAGAAGGCAGAAGTCCGTATTTAGCTACAGAACAGCCACATAGCATGAGAGTGCAGGGTGCTCAGCATTCAGCAGCAGCAGGTCCCAGAAGAACCTGCTGGCAGCCGAGAGGAACAGTCAGATATTCCCCTTTGTGCAGCTGTTAGCACAGCCTCAGCCAGCAGGTACAGAAAAAAACACGCAGCAAACCATACACGTACACTCCGTGCTGAGGCACGGAAAGAGCAGGAAGGAAAGCACGTGAATGTATACAGAAGAAAAACTGAATGTAGAAGACTGTAGAAAAAAATAAGCCTCTGCTCAGCACACAATTTGCTTTAACCAGTGTCATCTCTGTGGTTCCAATACACCAAGAGAACAATGAATGCTCCAAGTGTAACTGAAGACATCCTGGTACAACCACAAGCAGCATTCAGCCTCATAAAATGAAGTATTTATGCATCAGTAACACCCAATAACTTCTAATGCCTGCCTTTACATATTTGTAGCGAGGATAACTTGCTGTTCTGCCAGCTGCATCTCATCATGACACCCTCTGCAACCAGGAGGATAAACTCTAAGATAGAAACACATTGTTCATGGTTTAGGAAGTGCCACATTCGAGGGTGCTCCCAAAGGTTCATGCATGCAGCCCAGCTCTCATTTGTTTTTAAAGAGTGTCAGAAGGAAAAGGTATCAGAGCAACTAATAAAAAGACTGCTTGCTTTAAATGAAAATCTTTTAATTCTGAGACTGAAAACAAGGACGTCCACGTAGCATCTGAAGCATGCCAAAGCTCTGCTAAAAGATTCCCTCTTAGGTGAATGCAGCAAAGACAGGAGAATTTCAACAGCAATAAGGCAAAACTCTCAGACACACCCAACAGGCCTTGTGAAAATTACATTCGTGTCTGTGGCAAAGGCGGTGCCTGAAGTGGTTAAATCACTTCAAGAATTCAAATCACAGAGATGCAAAGAGCACATGGCTTTTACAGAACCAAGGCTCACAAGAACTGCAGCTGACAGCCATGCTGCACCACGGTAATACATACTGCCCACATCCCCCAAGAAACAGAGCCCAAACTGGAGCCCAGGCTAAGCAGGAATAGAAATGCTGTCATTTGTAGGAAGATCTAAAATGATCAAAAAAACCAAAGTAGTTTATACAACTTAGTTACTGGGTATGAAGTAAATGGCCCAAAAGAATGTACTGAACCGATGTTTCATTTCCCAGCAATACAGAAATAATTTAAACAAAAAGCAAAACACACTGTATGTACAAAAATGTCAGAAACCTGCTCCAAGATGAATGAAGGAAATTACGGAGAACGTAACCATCAGGAAAGTCCAACTTCAAAGACAGCCTGCAACAACTCATGACCAATACTGAAATACATAATGCGCATGCTACAGCATGTGTGCAACATGATGCTATACATGCTTATCATGAAACCAGGGCTGCTATGAAGGCACGCTTCATACATGCTTTTGTTTGAACACAGGCCCTCATGCAAGGCCCCGTAGGTTAGACCAGATACGTCTAAATTAAGTTACAGCATTTACCTAACCCTGTAACCTGCAAAGAAAACCTTAACCTTACAAAATCATAGAATCATCAAGGTCGGAAAAGGCCTCTAAGATCAAGTCCAACCCACCACCCCCGTGCCCACTAATGCATGTCTTTCAGTGCCACATCTACACGTGAACACCTCCAGGGACAGTGACTCCACCACCTCCCTGGGCAGCCTGTTCCAGTGCCTGACCACTCTCTCAGAGGAGAAGGTTTTCCTAACATCCAACCTGAACCTCCCCTGGTGCAGCTTGAGGCCGTTCCCTCTCGTCCTGTCACTGTTACCTGGGAGAAGAGGCCGACCCCCCCCTCACTACAGCCTCCTTTCAGGTGGTTGCAGAGAGCAGTGAGGTCTGCCCTGAGCCTCCTCTTCTCCAGGCTGAGCAGCCCCAGCTCCCTCAGCTGCTCCCCACAATCCTTGTGCTCCAGGCCCCCCACCAGCTCCGTTGCCCTTCTCTGGACACACTCCAGGGCCTCGATGTCCTTCTTGTAGGGAGGGGCCCAGAGCTGAGCACAGCACTTGAGGTGCGGCCTCACCAGTGCTGAGTACAGGGGGACAGTCACCTCCCTGTCCTGCTGGCTGCACCATTTCTGATACAGGCCAGGATGGCGTTGGCCTCCTTGGCCACCTGGGCACACTGCTGGCTCATGTTCAGCCAGCTGTCAGCTGACACCACCAAGTGCTTTTCCTCTGCACAGCTTTCCAACCACTGTACCCCCAGCCTGTAGTGTTGCTTGAGGTTGTTGTGACCAAAGCGCAGGATCCTACACTTGGCCTTGTTGAAACCCATGCAGTTGGCCTCAGCCCACTGATCCAGCCTGTCCAGGTCCATCTGTAGAGCCTTCCTTCCCACAGGCAGATCAATACTTCCTCCCAGTTCGGTGTTGTCTGCAAATTTACTGAGGGTGCACTCGATGCCTTCCTCCAGATCATTTATAAAGATGTTAAAGAGGACTGGCCCCAGGACTGACCCTTGGGGAACTCCGCTCATAACAGATCACCAGCTGGATTCGACTCCATTCACCACCAGGCAATTAATAAATACATACATAAATAGAACCCGGTAGGTACTTAGAAGACCCCGTGGCACACGAGAGAACAAGCTAGCGTGAGCAAGTCTGAGATTTCCCTCAAACAACTGTAGGTCTCTTACCGCAAGGAAGATTCACCATCATCTCCCATGTCTCCTTGTCTGTTTCATATTAGAAGGAATAAAAACATGCAACAGTTTCCCCAAAGCTTCAGTACGTATACCTGGAAGCACACAGGCTGAATTCAAGACATGCAGGCCAGTTTGGCATACCCTATCCTACCAGCTGCATGTTTACAACTCAGGACTGAAGAGCAAACAGGCCTGGGTTTAGCAGGATTCAAAACACTGCAAACGTGTTTTCGCAACAGAAAAAGATGTTTGACGAGATCAGGAGCTGCGCAGTTTTGCTTATTCCAAACATTTTTATTAAACAAATAAACAGATAAGCTGCATTCCAGTACCTACCAGCCAGAGCTGCATCCTCATCGCTTTCTGATCCGTACTGCAACGCCATGGTGATTGCTGACAAACGATCCCCCTGGGCTGACCTTTTGTTACTGTAAGACAAAGGGGGAAAAAAAAAAAGCAGACCTCAGAAACAAAAAACTACAGAATGTTCTCATTATTAATCTACCATTACCAGCCATCCTGAGCCTGTAAGTAAACCAGTCAAGCCTGTGACAGCTCCTTATCAGGAAAACAGACGTGGCTGTATGTGAGGAAAAAACAGAGAGCTTGCCAAGAGAGGCTGCTAACACCCTGTGAGCTGGCCTCCATCTAACAGGTGGCCCATCAGGCTGGAACACTGGCCAATTCTGCTTCTCCCCCAGCCCTGCCTGGGCTTTTCCAGCACGCAGAGTGCCTGCACGTGAAGGAGCTTCCTCTGCTTTTTGAGTGGCTGTGGTCTCACAACGGCCTCCTCAGCACCACTCCTGCTCCCTTTTGTCCCAAGCATTTCACACCAGCAATGGGCTCAGCCTCATGATAAATAACAGGTGCTGCTTCAAATGGCACCAGCTCTGTCAAAACGCTCAGCCATGGTTTCAAGAGCGTACAGGTGCAGGATCAGCAGGGGCAGTGTAGTTTCCAGACCGCAGGCACCAGACCTCTGCTAGGTACCAAGCCTCGCCACTGACGAAGAAGAAATGAGTCAGCTTCTGGTGACCCAGTCTACCTACTGAGTCTGCCGTAACACATCTAAATTCAGCACTTTTGGCTCACGGGCTTTATTGGTTTCCATCTCCCATCTCTTAAATGTTTAGTCCTACTTATTTCTTTTTAGTCTCCAGTATCATTTTCCTAGATTTACAACTCATTTCTAAGGGATTTTTCACCTGCCTTATTTCGTAACAAGGGCTAGCACACTGATCTTCAAAACATTTCTAAGGAAGTAACTGCACACAGGGTATTTAATACTGTGTGTTTTGACACATGAAACATCAAATCAAACATGGACGCACAATTATGGCAAAGTAACTTATTAAACCATACTTAATAAACATGACTGGAATATGTCTGAAATCTCAAAAGTACTTGAGACAATACTGTGCATTAAAGAGCACTCTCAACAACAAAATAAATATTTTTTTCTAAGAAGTCAGCATATCCATGTGATGACAACCCAGCTTTTCCTCCAAGCCCACAGTTTACTTACCGGTAATATTTGTTAGAAGAATTTCTCTCATCACCCACACTGCCTTTACCCTGTGAGGAAGGACCTGTCAGCTTGGAAGCAGTCAAATTTGATGGAGTCCTTAAGGCAGAAGAGACAACGCCAGGAAAGGGGAAAAAAAGAGGCCCACCTTAGACCCAGGAAAAGATGCAGCAAGGCTACAGCTCTTTACAGAATTACTTTGATAGATCAGACGAAAGGTTCAGAGACAGATAAACAATGTTTTAAAGCCAAAAGTAAAGCAACACTAAGATACATTTAGTGCCTCAGCATTTCAATATTGATTTTCTTGATAAAAAGCCAGAAGGAAACATTTAGATGGAGGATTAATAGCTATACACACAGCTCGGCCTGCAACAGCAGTGAAAGCAGCCAGCCAAATGTTCCTTAGCATCCACATAAAGCAAATCATACAGCTCCAATCTTTTGGATTTACCCATACTTCACAAAAATACGCACGGTCAAGCAGCTTGGTTTTGTCACTGTGTTTAAGGGAGGACAGCTAAATGCACTGACAGAGAGCATCAGGACGGCAATGCGCACAGAACTCTGCGCTGGGAGAGCACACAGAGGTTAGCAGCACTGTGAGGAGTTTGAGCCTGATCCATCAAAGACAAGGAAAAACTGACATAAATTCAGAAGAAAAATAGAGTAAATGAAATGAACTCATGGGGGTATTCTACCAAAGTCAGCAGCAGGTAAGAGAGACCCCTTGCTGAGACAGTGACGGAATTAGGGGGAAAAAAAGTGCTGCTGTGACGTAGGTTCAGCAGAATACAAAAAAGAATGATGGTTTGTTCGGGGAAAANACAAGTGAAATGCTTCAGAACAGCAGGTGAAAGGTTTGGTTTTGATTTCACTTTTCTATCATGCCAATTTTTTTTTCATTTTAAAAAAAAAACCTCCCCATCAATAGCCCCCCAAAAAAAGACAAAAACACTCCTCCAACAATGGCCCAAAAAAGAACAGCTTCAGGTACTGCAAATAAGCATTTTTTTTGCCAAGTTACAGAAATAAAGAAGGGAGTTGTCATTTATTCTGACATCCAGATTACTTCAGGCCTTGCAGATCTACTGAGAACACAATGCATCAGAACAGCAAGAACAAAGCGGCGTAGATACAGAAATGGGTTGGCAGTGCAAGAGAGGAATTCAGCTAACAAATATCAGTGTGATTTATCTGTCATCCCTTTTGATGCAAACAGCTTTAGTTTGAAGAAAAATAGCTAAGTCTCCAAATCAAACACAACTTGTGACATCCTGAGCTTCATCAACGTAGCCCAATGTAGCAAAAAAAAAAATTAAATTCACAATTTATATAGAAAAACGCTGGGCCTATGTGTAACTCCAGTTAC
Source organism: Alectura lathami (assembly GCA_013399715.1). Lineage (NCBI taxonomy): Eukaryota > Metazoa > Chordata > Aves > Galliformes > Megapodiidae > Alectura > Alectura lathami. Next base: position 20,798 of record VXAV01009314.1, on the reverse strand, counting down.
CTCCAAGCTAATGTACGCACATATGTACACTCTGTGCCTGTAATAACCAAGCAGTAACTTTCACTTCTTTCACACATAATAGCATTGAAAGTAATGCTCACAATTAACACCATCTGAATACTTTGTCAGAGAAAACAAAAGAAAAAAAAAAAACCCACACCACCAGAACAAAACAAAACCTGCCTTTCAGTAAAAGGAGGCAGTGCTGGTCTGCTCAGCTGTACCACACAACAGCTTGCAGGCAACAACCAGGATTTATTTTTCAATACAGAGCCCACCCTACAAAGAGTCTGCTGACTCCCTGGAGGACTTGCAAGACATCGATATATTTCTGACATACATGATGCAGCTCATACTGGAAAATAATATTTGAGCTTAGTTTTGACTGTCACTCAGAAGCAAAAATATCCACAAGAATAAATTCAATGGCATTTCAGGTAAGAACCACCTGAAATGACTGCATCACTGCTCTGCACACCAAGGATTTCACAGGAAGCACCGTGTCCCAGCTAAGATCTTTCTGTGAAACAAACACAGCTGTCAACTGTGTTCCACACCTGCCCATCTAAAGACCCAAACTATACTTCTCTGATCTTTAAGTCCAGATTTTCAGTGCCCTGTGCCTCTCTCATAGCCAGAAATAGGTTTTCCAATAAGAGCTGATATAACGTGGACTTTGCTGTACATACCCGTTGCCTATGGCCTTGTTGCTGTGCTTCTGCCCCTGCCCAGCTAACTGCGAGCTCTCACGTCTCAACTCTTCACAAGGTTCAACAACACCCAGCATTCTTTGTGCAGCAAAGCAGAACAAAGCGCCTTTTTCATCACTGTTCCTTTTCCGTTACTAACTTACAAACACGTGGTGGAATCTGGTCATAGCTTAAGAGAGCCAGTGACACCGGCTTTGACATTCAAACACATCACAGAAATATTTCACCACATTTCAGTGAAAAGTTTTCTTTTAAAAGCTCTTTTTTGAAAATTATAAGCTATAGGAAAACAATAAAAGAAGTTTTCAAGCAATTATTTCCCAGTATACTCTTCACAGCAAAACTAAGGGAATGTCTACATAGATCTTCATGAGTTTATAAACAGAACTCTGTTGGCAGTACCTGATTCGCAGACTTGACTTGGCCAGCTCACTGTGCTCAATTTCAGCCTTCTTCATATTGAATATTTTCTTTATTGCATTTGCATCCTGTCAATGAAAAGAATTCACTTGTTTGTAGTTGAAAATAAAGAATGTTATTTTCAGGTAGAGCCCTCCAAAGAACAGCAGCAAAATTTGTTTGTTTCTTTTAAACATTTAGATAGGAACAACTCTGCATAAGCACTCATAGAACACACACATAGAACACACACATAGAACAAGGTCTCCTTGACACAGGCCTACAGTGGCTATAAAAATGGAAGAGAAAAGCTGAGTAGCTTCGAGCTCCTTTTCCGTCATACACTTAAAAAAACCTAAATCTGTACTTTGCAAACATACACGGTAGCACTGAGCTGAACAAACCGATGAGTTTCTGTGCCTCTGCAATGATCAAGTCATTCTCACTGCTCTACAGTGCTCCCCCTCGACCCCTCCAGCAATGGATCTGACACTTTGAAGGAACAGATCAAAATGCAGATCACCAGGTTCGAGTAGGAGACAGGCCTGTGTAACATTGCTAGGAACTGAAGGTGCCATCCCAACAGCAGTGCAACTGGAAAAGTCCAGGAACCACTGCCACAGCAGTGTCACACGTGTGCAAAGCCCTGAGAAATGGAGCATACAAGGAGTTATTCATCACTGAATTTCCTCACTTCCAGAGAACGCGGTGAACTCAGAACTAATAGGGACTGTAGGTGCAATTTGGTCACAAAAACGCAGCTAAAAGGAAGAGGATCTTCAAAAACTATGCGACAATAGCCCTACTCCACTTTTCAAGGTCACAATAAAAACCACAAACAGCTCCTGAAACCTGGCAAGAGATGATAGCTGACTCCTGCCACTGACATTTTACCCTGTAGTTTCAGCCATTTCATCTTCAATCACAACCAAAGGGATCCTCCATCCTTCCAAAGAAGTCACGCAACTCGCATCCTGAGATAAAACTTCACTGGAAAAATTCATCTACTTCAAGGAAAAGAATTACATGCATTCCAATTATTCTAAAAGAAATATAAATTAGGAAAAGTCAGCAATACGTTTTTGTTTTTTTTTTTTTTTTGGAAAGGAAACATGGTATTTAGGAACTTATACTAAAGATTGGTTCAAGGATCAACCTGCACAGAAAATAGTAAAGAAAAAAATGAGTTTTGATTTAACTGTGAGCAACTGACACCAACCTTGAACACCTGTGATCCGGGCTCATTGTAGGTTTTGGCATTCTTTGCGAGAAGATCTATATCCTTGGCCATTGCATGAATGCTTTTGTACGTTCCATTCTGCAGAAGTAAAAACAGAACTGCTTTGTGGCAACCTTCAGACAGCATGAGAATGAGGTGAAGAGCAAAGGGAGCTCATACAGGATAAACAGAATGCTTATAGACTGAAGAGAACATTTTTATAGTAAAAAAAAAAAAAAAAAAAGGACTTAGAATCAATGAAAACGAAAGTGCTTAAGGCCTTCTTGATCCTAATAACGCTACAATTGAAAAACATACCAAATACATCAGATCATCTTAATTTTGAAGGGTTCTGACAATACCTCATTTCACCTTTATTCCCTAGTTCGATGAGTCTTTGTGCTGTCCTTCACTATTACACAAAACACTAGAATTACAGAACAGTATTTCAAATTGCTGGAAAAGCAAGATGAAAAGTGCATCAGTACAAAACATCTATTCATGGCACCCCAACAGAGGCAGGGGATGCTAACGCATGACCAAGCTTTGGTACATCAATGTTTTATGTTGGCAGTACTTGCCAAGGGATGACTTTAGCCCATTCAACATCAGGGAACCCACGATTTATTCAGGCTCAATGCCAGCACACCGTGGTTTACCATTACCATGCTCATACCGTACCTGTATCCTCTGGGCAATAGTTTTAAGATCTATGGGCTCCTTTATTATTGCATAATAATCTGGATATTGCTGGAAAACAAAAACAATTTATAATATTACAAACAGTCACAAAGCTCCTCTGAACCATCCCATGAGTTATAAGATTACTTGTGGATGAGAATAGTGTAGGCTTCACAAACACAGCACCAGGCACCAGTTTGGAGAGCCAGACAGCAAGGCAGGTACACACAACTGCAGCTTATCAGTCAGCTGAGGCAGAGGAGCAGTTCTGACTGAAGCAAAATACACGGTGATGGTCTTCACAGTGTCTGATTTGCTGTTTAAACCTGTTATGCCACACCCTGAAACACAACAGTGAAGCCAGCCAGATTTGAAAAGACTAAAAACTCTCAACCAAAAAACCCAAATAACTGAAGTGGCAGAACAGGGCAAACCCTGCAACGATGGGGCTGGGAACAAGTGGGTCGGAGCAAAGAAGCTCTGCAGCCAGCTGGAGTTTGCCACAGATGGGAGAGTAACGAAGAGCCACATCCTCAGCCTGCACAGCACAGAGCACAGCACCAGTTCTGTGAATTTCCATGTTTCAAACTCAGCATGCAACCAATGTTATTAAAATACCCACCACTTTAGAAGGAAGTTTCTGGAACAGTTCACTGATGAGGCGTCCTGATGGGTTTGTGGCAACAACTACAGCTTCAAGAAGCTGTTCAAGAATCTCCTTCAGGTAACCTGGAGATGACTAACCCGAGAAAAGGAAGGATGTGAAGTGAGGTCTCAGTAACAGCCTAAGTACAGTGCTTGAGTTTGCACTGAAATACGTAAACTTATTTTTCAAAAAAAAAAAAAAAAAATCAGCTGTGAAACAAGTACGCAGCTTTGAAAAATAATGTAGTTTATGTATTTAGGTAAAGCATGTGAGAGAACTTTAATTTCACACTTGCATGACAGACCCTCGGGTATACTGCCTGCCAGCAGTAACAAAAACGTGCATCCCAACATCATAACAAGCAGACAAACCCACCCCTCCCACTGCCACATCTGGCTTAAAACAGGAACAGTCACACTAACTGAACGGGACACACGCTGGAAACCAACGTCATCAGACATAAAGCTTGCCTGCATCAGACCTCAACGCTGGCATGCTATCAGGCACACATCACATTAAGTCAACTGAACCACAACTCCATTTTACCCCTCTCAGAAAATGCCAGAATTTTTTTTTTCGCTAGAGAAAAGTATAACTTACACACAACACTGTGAAATAATTCACTGGTAACTACTAAACTTGTGTTGGTTTTTTGTTTGTTTGTTTGTCAAGCACATGAAAAGACTTGATGCCCCTCCACACATGGAGGCCAAGCCCCCTCTCAGAGGCAGCTGACATAGAGCCACAGCTTCCTCTTGCCACGGCTGTCATGCCCACACTTACTAGTTCTTGACTGTCGTGCCCTTCCTCATCTTCATCCTCCTCCTCAGCATCTCCTTTTTGAACAAATTCATTTTTTGTGCGCAGATACAACTCCCATAGTTTGCAGGCAGCTTTATATTCGGGAGAGTCAGGCTGCAAAAACAAACCAAACAACAAACATTCTTAAAATTCTCTTCTCTGGAGGAAATTCATAAGATATTAGTTGAAATGTATTAAATGTTTTGAACAATAGAAAACTCAGAAATTCCTGCTAGGGTGTTTTTTTAAAACCAAGGTGTTAATAATGGTTATAAGCACTAGAAAATATGACATCTACCATTTCAAAGTGTTTAAACCTTTTGGAAAACTTAGCAATGAAACTGCCTGGGTAGAGGCTTAGACAAGCACACGAGATGAATCTCAAGAGATCTCCAGGTTCTGCTGCCGCGCATAATAGACTAAATATCATTATGCCCAAAACGTGATTTAAGCCAAACCTGCCGCCATTGCGCGACACCAGAAAATTCATTCCTAGCAAAGAAGAACCCAGGGGAGGTGCATGCCTCTCTGTAAGCACCGCAAGGCTCCGTGCTGCGCAGCGTTAACGGTGACATTCCGAAGCAACGTGCTGCCAGCTGGGTGCACAGCCTCGCAGGTTTTCAGGAAGAGCTAGAAGATTATTCAGCAAATTGGATTTTTTAAATAGAGTTAGCAGCAGCAGCCAGCCAGATGCCTGTTAACATCACTGCCTAAGAAAATCACTGAGGAAAAGGAGACTGCTCTCCCACTATTTGGTGCTCTTCCTTCCTTCCCCTTTGCCACAACCTCTGTTCCAGGTGTTCCTGCAGGTATGTCACCTGATTCCTGTTGGTTACGCTCTTCTCCACTCTCTCAGCCTCTGACAGCTTGGAATGCAGATGAGAAACCAACAGGAAAACTATTCTTAAGCTTACCTTCTAGGCACAACATTCTCAAGCCATGAGACCAGCTGTTAGCTATGAGAGACAGACTTAGAGGGCTCTCTGCTCTGCTACTCTGCTCCCTTCGTTGTTACTGCAAGCTTCTCAGAAATGTAACTTGAATGAAAACACTACAAAGCAAAGGTTTCCATTCCACCCCACAACCGCCAGGGCAGCACCTACTGCCATGAACTGAAAAAGCGTCAGACATCTTGTGAAGTTCTAATCATTGTTTCCTGACATCAACTCCTCCTTCGCGTACAAAGGAAACACCAGAAAAGCCAACATTAAGGGGAGAGCAAGTGCCTTACAAAGCTTCAGGAGCACACGATGAATGCACAGATCTCTGCACTTTTTCTACTGTAACCACAAGGTATGAACGCATCAATCCATAAATCTGACTGTTTTTAAAAAAAAAAAAAAAAAAGCTCCAGACATGCACAAACACACACAAAATGAAAATACTTTTTCTGAATGCCACCCAGTTACGCTGGTCGGGTTATTCAGAAAGCAATTATTTGGACAGCTTCCAAAGTCAAAGATGTATTAAAAGTCGTACTAGCTGTGCAGTTTTAGATGTGGTCCATTATCTCAAACACTACATTCAATTCCACTATTTTATGTATTTAAAATGCTTCATTCAATGAGATTATTCCATTTGTTCTCTCCTCCTTAAGGCGGCTGAAATAGAACTCATTAACATCTGGAATAAAATGCATACGGAGCCTGAAGGAGTAGACAGGGGGCTGCAGACTCAGTAAAACACACCAGCACATAGACTCACATCTACCTTCGCTGACCACAGTCAGCAACGCGCCTTTTGTCATTTTAGTAAGTGGCCAATGGAAGAGAAAGATCCAGTAATTATACTGCGTGCTTACTGTTATTTATAAACTCTTCCTTCCTTTGGTGGGAAAAAAAAAAATCCTATTTCAAAAGGTGACACAGTATTTTGTAAAATGGGAAGGTTCTGACAGAACAGTGTTTTTTCTCAGCTCTTGCTTTCTGTGTCTTTTGGAGAAGAACACAGAAGGCCCTCTCCATGTTATCTAACAGCATGCCCACAGGAAAAAAAAATACTGCAGCAAGACACCTCACAGAGACGGGGTCAACATCATGGGAAAAAAAAAAAAAATGCAGTAAGTGTGTTGCTCCCCTACTAATAATAAAAGCAAAACGAGAGTTTTTGCCAAAGCAAGTAAGAACCTGAATAAATCTCTTCCAACTTCATCGCCCATGAATTTGAGCCTTTCCACTATTCTCCTCACCTTGTAGTAAGCCTTCGCGTTGTTAAAGAGAAGCTGGAAGTCAGCAGTCAGCAAATTCACATCATCGTATTCCTCCATCTTCAGCTTTTGTTGGATTTTCATTAAATCAATTGGCTGAGAAACCACTTCATAATAATCTGGCTGATTCCTGTTGCGATGACAAGAACAAGCATTACGTTCCCAGCAGCAAAATCAAAACCACAGCACTGAATTTAGACACATCCATGGCAAAAGGGACAGTTAGCTCCTGTACATTTTTGTTACACAGCGTTCTGTCAGTGAACTTATTTCAGTGCAGTTCCATCATCGCCCTCTGCTTGCTGAGTGTAAGGTGTATTCTCTTCCGATACGACATTTTCAGGAGTCCCTCTCTTACCCTTCCCAATACATGCCCTTAGTTTTACATTCCAAAATTTCTGGGGAACATGTTACAGTCAGACATTGAAGTTTTAGGCAAGTGCCACAAGAAATATCTTTTATGAATTGAATTCAATATACCCTTTTTTTGTTTTTGACTGAAGACAGGCACCAATGCCAGCATGTCCCACTGAACAGTTGCATCAAATGCTCAGATCGCAACTGGTGTGACACTGTGACGAAAGCAGTTGAACTTTTTCCACAGTTATTAGTGGTGAAGCATTCCTTAATATCCATTTACTCCCTGATTAAAGCTCAGGGTAAAGGTTTAACAAGAACCACAGTCTTACCTTCGCTTCGGTGCCCTAATGAAAAGCTCACAGAGGAGCCTGCCCTGCTCGTCCTTGTAATCTCTGATGGTGTTGTAAAGCTCATGGCATACAGCAATCTGAAATCCAAGAACAGTAAAATAACAAAAAAAGATTTTAGGGAGCAGCACATCAACAGGAAGGGAAAGACGAGCTGCTCATGCACAGCGTGCTCTAAGGAGGAGTGTAAGAACTTGGTGCAACTCGCACATCAGCGCGGTGTGTGGCAAGTACATCAGCTACTGCACAACTCTAGGTTTTGATTTTTTTTTTTTTTGACTGTTTGTGTCAACACAGGGAGCTTTCTTTCAGTGCTAATTCTAAGTAAACACACAAAATTTAGATTAATTCAATACAACCCTGAGTTACAGACACATAGAATTATGGCAGAGGTTCTTTTGCCCTGTAATTAATTAAAATTAGACTGCCAACTCAAAGACAACACGCTGTACGCTCCAGCGGTCATGCCTGTGCCGCTCCCCACCCATCTCCCCCCGTTTGCTATTCAGCCAGCTCTCAATGGCTGCCCTGCATCACTTCAGCTCCCCCTCCAGTCTCCTTCCATCTGCTAAAGTCATCAGCAAAAAAATACAGAAAAGCAAAGCAGTAAAAAGAAAATAGGAAAGGAAAAAAAAAAAAAAAAAGAGGAAGATGAGAACAAACCAAAGCTAACCGAGATCCTAAACAAGGCTCAGCCAGGGCAGCAGCACTCCCAGGACACGACGAACTCGGAGCGGACGTGCGGCAAGCCTGCTACGCTCCGGCTCGCCCCAGAGCCTGTGCTGTGAGGAGCATATTCCTTTTCACAATCCAGCACTTCCCAGACAAAAATATCATATCCCCGAGAGGAAACAAAAGGTGTGCACAATGAAGGCACTCACAGGATCCACAGTTGGGAGGTTGGAAAGCCGCCTCCTCTTCCTGCTCGGGCCCGGCACGCTCGTGGAGTGGTGGCCATCGTCAAAGTCTCCTCCGCTGACGCTGCTGGACGGCGAGGTTGCTCTTCGCCTCTTGGAACCCATGGAATCCAACTTCTTCTATAGTGAAGAGAAATGCTCTGAAACTCTTGGCATGGCAACTTAAACCCTCCGCCGAGAGCCAGCTGTTCGGCCAGCTACCTTCTACTCAAGGAGAACTGCTGTTCTACAGGAGAGTGCTGTATGGACCAACGCGCTTGGCTCTGGTGGAAAAGCGTTTCATCCCGTCTCAGATTGGAAATGAAACCAAAGTGAAAAGAACATCATGAAGAAGACAAACGACAAACTCAAATGCAAACTGCTACTGAATGCCTTGTCTTAGGTTCCAGCCAAAGAAAGGCCCAGGCCATGGTGCGACCAGAACTCCCACCCCACACGTAAGGTAACTGCTCAATCAGCAGGACGATCCGCCTCCTCCTTTGGTCAGGGTTTCTCATCTACCAACACAAACGACAACAAACGAACGGCCACTGCCCAACAGCTATGGTGATTTACGGAACTAGTTGTTGGCTCTTCCCCAATTTCCACTGACAGCATCATGAAGACATCTTTGTTTGTAGCCATCTCAAAGGCTGAGGACAGGTAAGGTTCGTCTATCCCAACCCATGCCCATTTTCCAACCCAACCAAGAAATTTTCTAGGAAGAACTCCGCTGATTTCACAAGGTGTGGCAGTACAACGTAACTGCAAGAGCACACAAATTAGACGAAGCAGCATGAGGTAGGAATAATTAACAGCGAGGATAAGGAAAAGCAAAACCCCAGTGTGGAAGAATGGAGAGAATGGTGCACAAACGATCAAGAATTGACCAGATTTACCAGAGTACAACCAGCACCTCGAAAAGCCAGTCTCCTCATGGTGTCTGATGGCCAAGCACAGATACGGGGGGAAGGGAACACGCTAGCAGCGTCAGATCAGCAGTGGTGTTAGTACAGCTAGAACTGAAAGACAAGAACAAGGAGAGACAGGAGAAAGCTGAGTGGATAGAGAATTAAAGACTAAAGAATAAAATGAGTAATTCAAGTTGGCAGAGAAAAAGCACGAAACAGGAGGCAATTTTAAGCTTAGCAGAAACTGTACAAAATATTTTTGTATGCAGAATGCTAGGCATTTCTGTAATTTTTGCAGGAAACAGCACATTTCTCTGGTGTTTCTGAATCGATAATGCTGATTTCACAGCCACTTGCAAGGGAATGATTCATCAGGCAGAGCAGGGGGTAAATATAAGCGACGTCTGACCTGAGAGTAAAAGCCAGTCGGCAGCAAAACCTGCAGGATGTGGAGTAGTGTGATGATATAAAACAATAAAAGGATTTGTAGGGTCATTAGTCTCCGCAGTGAGGAAGCACCTCCTCAGAAGGAAGAAACACTAAGTGCCCAGCCACACAGTTTCGTTAAAGATGCCTCTGCTTCAATTTATAAGCAGCCTCCAAGTCTGATTTTTCTCCCCCGTGTACAATTGCAGGACCATTTTAAGGCAAAACCATTGCTTTTGTTTAGCTGCTGCAGCTACTGCTTGTAACCAGACCCTGGGGAAGCGGGTTTCTCACTCAGCGCTCTGGGGGGCCCCTCCAGCACCTCTACCTCCCGGCTGAGGGCACAGGTCGAGCGGCCAGCGCCGGGCTGGTGTCGGGGGAGGAAAGCAGGAGCCTGGTGCTGAAGGCAAGCCAGCAGGCATCATGGGCAGCAGCGACTGCGTCCCCAGAAGAATTTCTGCAGGATATCACAAGTACTTGATGGAGAACTGCTCACACAGAACTCCAACACCAGGCTCCAAAAGGCAAACTCCTCTCTAGGTATCTTTTCTTCTGGTCCCCAGAAGAATTTCTGCAGGATATCACAAGTACTTGATGGAGAACTGCTCACACAGAACTCCAACACCAGGCTCCAAAAGGCAAACTCCTCTCTAGGTATCTTTTCTCTGGTGACAAGCAGCAGGGCACGAGGGGAGGCTCTCACGCCGCACCAGGGGAGGTCCAGGTTGGTTCTCAGGGAGCATTTCTGCCCGGAGAAGCACCTGGACGGGCTGGCCCCCGCCGTGGTGGGGCCCCCAGCCCTGGGGGCACTTAGGGGATCTGTTCCTAAGGGACATGGGTCAGCGATGGGACTTAGTAGGTCAGGTTTGGGGCTGGACCTCATGATGCAGAAGGTCTTTTCCAGCCTATATGACTCTGAAACGCCAAGGCCACCGCTCACACACGCCTGCAGCGATACCAACAGGTGGAAAGCTGCCTCTGCCGAAAGCAGCGCCAGGCCGGCTGCCGCACGGACTGCCCCGCCAGACCTCGTTCAGGGAGCAGTCTTCACGCAAGTTTGGGACAACACCCTTAAAACAAGCCCACCGGGTTCTACCGCGAATTTCCTTTCCCACCTCCGACGGACGCCAAGGGCAGTGCTCCGCCGTTACGGGACCCAGCGGAAGGACCCGGTGACGGTAAATTTAGGTACAGCAGCAAGGCCAGGACCGTGCCCGAGCCCAGGCCGGCAGCGCCCCGCACAGCGAACCCCCCCCGAGCCGGAGCGGGGCCCCCAGCGTCCATTCCCCCGCCGGGGCTCAGCGCGGGGCCCGGGCAC
>VXAV01009313.1:86071-153016 GCA_013399715.1 Alectura lathami | reverse complement strand
CCCATCCTGCTTCTCCAGAAAGCACCGTGCCCTCCGAACCCATCCTGTGGCTGCCCACCACAGGCAGGCCTCCAGCCTTCCTGCTGCTTCTTCCCACCTTGCATATGCGGTTTCCTTTGGCATATGCAACCGGTCTCCAGGGAAGCCTCTATTTCATCTGTGTAGAGAACAAAGCCTGACCCCACAGCAGGGGAGGCTGATGGGATTGGCCTCATGGTGACCACCTTGCACCTACAGCCACCGAGCAGAGTGACTCCAGTGGTCTCCAGTCCTGTGGTGACACTGCGGCCTGCCCCACGGTCCTTTCCTCTGGGCAGGACGGAGGTTGGTCTCAGAGCTGGCGAGTGTCTCCCACGGTGAGTCAAAGCAACACAAGGAGCTGGCCTGAAGTCATAGGCCAGCCCCGGCCTCTTCCCCAGTGCCGTGTCCTGATGGGCCCCGTTTGTCCCATCACCCTTGGTCAGGGTCCTGACTGGCAGCGCCTGTTCCCCCAGGGCAGGCACTTGTGATGGAGTGGAGTGTGGGAGCCCAGGCAAGGCCTGCTTCCAGAGCTGCTCTCCCATAACCACATGAATGCTAGTGGCTGCTCCGATTGCAATAAATCTGTCTCTCCTCACCTCTGACATCCTTTTGGTGCTCACAGCCTCTCCCCAAGCCCTGTGCACCACTCTTTCACACTCAGTGCCAACTGATTATCCATGTGGAAAATGAATCAACTAATTGAGGCCTTCTCGGAGCTGGCAGGAGCCCTCCACCTCATTCCCGGTGCCTGTCTCTTCTTGCCCAGACCTCTCCACAACCAATTCTCCTGCCCACGCTGGCCCTCTCCGGAGGATGGCGACACTGTTTGTCTGCAGAAGGCCTTGGAGGACATCTGAGAACACCATGAGATCAGCCATTAAGTGAATGTTCTAACAGGACAGGCTTGGCAACCTCCCTGTGTAGCATCCCCAAGCCTATCATGGCTTTGACCATGTGTCACCTTCTCTCTACAGCTTGCTCATGCACCTTCTTCACAGCATTGGCAACAGATATAGAAGAACTCTCCCTCGTGCTTTCCCAGCCAGAGATACCTGTGCATACAGAAAGCAGACATTCAGGCACAGAGCCGTGATCTTCCCTATTTATTTCATCCCAGCTCTCTGGGCCATCCAGTACCTTCTGGATGGGGGCCTGGGAACAGGATCTATTAGAGCTTTGTCCATAGAGATTTACAGTTGAAACTCCAAAACTGGCGTGGGCAGAGTATGTGTGGAACGTTTGTGTGCAGAAGCACTGGAAGTAGGAAGAAGCATGGGCTGATGGCACTCAAATCAGCAATGATAAAGATTCCAGCACAGCCGCATGCAGATAATTCATACATTCCTTGGATCCTTGGAAAATGAAGGACAAACTGAACCAAGGGACAGACTGAAGACATTTTTAACAGGCTGGAATATATAAGAGTGGGAATGGAGCAGTAGGACACACTGACAGAGATGGAAAGGGAAGTGTGTAAATTAGCAATGGATCATGGAGGCTAGACAGAATGGAGATCCAGAAAATCACAGTCACTGTCAGCTTCTAAAGACTACGAGAAGCACTTAGCATGTGCTTGCCAGAAGAGATGTGACAAGGCTTTGATAGCTTCTCTCCTTTGTCCTCTGTATTTCTGCAAGTGAGATCTTATGTCCTAGTGCTGATGAGCTTTTACGTATGAGAGAGTGAGTGAGAACAGCTGGATTTAAAATAAAATCCCCCTGTCAGTCTTGAACATCACCATCTTGAACACCATTGCTCCAATGTTGCTGGATGCCTGCTGAAGAATTTCATCCACCTGAGCCTCCAGGTAGGAAAAGACCTTGGGAGATTTCTCCTTGCATTCCCAACTCTCTAGTTGCATTTGCGTGCTCAGAATGGCTTATGATTCTATGAAAAGAAAACACAAGAAGCTGCCTTGTGTCCATTCCCAATGGCACCATCCCCTCATGAATGTTTACCATTAGGGTACACAGATGTGCTGCCTTATCCCTGCAGAGCAGCAGATTTAGTACAACTCTAGCATGAAGAAGTGTCTTTCCTCCAGTACTGAATAAAGACATCAGCAAGACCAGGATGGCTGTGGAAAGCAGCTCTTTCCTCTGTCTTCACTGCACAAAGTGGACATTGCGCCCTTTGCCTCCCTCATGTCATGGTAGCAGGCACAGTGACATCTGCCCAAGTGCTCCTGTAGGGTGCGCACAGGACTGCGGGGAGGAAAGACCAGCCATGGGGACAAGGCACTATACCTGGCCAGGTCCTTGTGCCTAGCCCATCTGCACCAAGAGACGGACCTCATTCTCCAACCAGCAGTTCCTGGAGCTCACAGACCCTTTTACAATAGTCCTTTGCAGCAAATCTCTCCCCAGTGTGACCCTGTGGGTGTGATGAGGGCCAACAGATGTTGAATCTTTTTAATTCCCAAAGTCAGGAGCAGCTGGCTGTTTGGTTGGAGAGGGCTATCTGTGGATCAAAGACCCTACCATGGGAGCAGATCCCTGGTTACTAGCCTGTAAGATGTCTGGGCCTTTTGTAAAGCATTTCCTTCCTTCCAGGCTGGAAGTTGGGGGGAGATGACTTGTGCCATGAGAACCTGAGCAGAGGTGAGGGACTTGGCAGTGGGGACTTCTGGAGCCCTGAATTTGGGAGCACCTTGCAGTGCCTGAGGACAAAATTGTCCTTGAAGAGGGTAAACTGGGCAAATGCCTGTTTCCCAACCATGCAGTTTCCTTCCAGCGTGGATCTGGGATTACTCTGCCGTTCTGAATGTCTCTGGTGCACTTGGTGACTCTCCCAGACCTGACCATCAGCCTTCCTAACACAGATGTGTGAGATACAGAAGCTGAGAAGGAAAGAACATGTGTGATGTGGAACACCGGTTCATCCTCACAGAAACCTTGCTATTGGCTTCCAGGGGTCTGAGTTTCACTCTGCCTTCACGATAAAAGGAAGAGACTCCCTGAAGGATGGGAGACGTAGGCAGGTAATAGGACTATTAACAGATAAAACCTTTATTAAAACTATAATCATAATGAAGTTGATTAAAATGCCTCTAAGTAAATAGATATGTTAATTATGACAGTAAAGATGAAGCCACAACATTTGGGCTGACTCATATGAAGTGAAGCATTTTCCCTCTCCACAGTTGTGGTACCAGTCCCAAATAGCCGCTCGTTGTGAGACAGTATGCCAAAATTTGTATCACAGTGAAAATTGTTCCTAACAGCTGGGAGAGCCAGAGAGTGAGTCATGGTTGCTGTTGATACCTACAAGATTTTCCTGAATGACAGGGGATGCTAGAAATAGAAAATACGGTTAAGGAGAGACTGAAACAGATAAATCACCCCAAAGCCCTGATTCATCACTTCTTTGGCCATTAGCTATGTGGGAAAAAAGTCTTTGGCCTCCACATGAATAACACTGTGTCTTTAACGATGACGTAGCTTATGAGAAAAGTTCGAGCCAACACTGAAACATTCAATTGTGTGAAGCCAAACTTGTCTCCACAACACGGGGTATTTTTAGAAGTGGCAGTGATATTATACAAATAATGCAGAAACTTCTCCTTGTTCCTCCACTGCCTGACTCAAGACAGCTGCAGTAGCACTGGGGGAAGCCACGGCTCAAGGGGACACAGAGGGAATGGGAACATGGTGTGTCTGGGGGGTTTGCCTGCATAATTTCCTGGAAATACCTTTTCCCCTTTAATAAAAATCATACCTTCCTCCATAATTTTCTGGAAAGCAGGCAGGGAAACCTTTCTCCCTGTCCCTGGGGAACCTAAATTCATGCTTACATGTGCTCCAAAAGAATTTAATCCTGTCCTTTCTTCCCTTGAAGTCAGCTGATTTTCTTTTTTTTCATCCATAAATCATCACTGTTCTTGTATATACAACAATAATTTTTATCACCAGCTGCTGTTTTTTGTTTGTTTTTAATGTTAAAATCAGGTGACTAGATACAAGACTTGGCTTTCTTTGTCTTCTGTTTTAATGAAAATGGAGTAACAGGGAAGAGATTAGGTTCAGGGCCACCATCAGGGCCAAGACAGAGACTGAAATGGGGGAAGACCTGGTTTCTGACCAGCACTGTGCTTTTACTCAGCCGCTATTTAGCAGGTGAGACTGTGATTTGGTGGCAAAACCTGCTGGGATCTGTCTGTGTTTTCGGAGAAGCTCTGCATGACGTTAATACTGGGAAAGGGAGGAGAATGGCTTCTGTCCCATGGGCAGAAGCTGGGGAACGCTGTCCCATCCTCAGACATGCTCTCTGCCAAATTCAGGGCTTTTGCCTCTCCAACTGATGCCCCTTTTCAGATGAAACTTCATATTGGGGCTGCTCAGCCCATTCTGTACACATTTGTTTACTGATATTTATTACCTCACCAAAGGAATTTTTCTCCCCGTTAAACTGACCCCAGATTTTCAGGTTTAACAACGAGTCAGTTGTTGATGTCTTGCTATAGAGAAAAGCTGCTGACGAACAGGCTGGTGTCTTGCCCGTGTGTCCACCTGGTCCATTGGCCCTGGCACCCACCTCATCACATCACGCCCTGCCCAGGGCTTTGCGCACTGGCTGCCCCAGGGGACACCAGCACTGCCTGGGGATATCCCACGGGCACAGAGGTGGGGACAAGGTGACAAATCCAGTCT
This sequence comes from Alectura lathami, assembly GCA_013399715.1. NCBI lineage: Eukaryota > Metazoa > Chordata > Aves > Galliformes > Megapodiidae > Alectura > Alectura lathami. The sequence goes on along the minus strand of VXAV01009313.1, from coordinate 148,346 downwards.
TCTCCATGCAGGCAGATTGCTGATCTCCAGTGTGAGCTCCACATTGGGAGGGCTCTTTAAGTGGTTGTTTACTTCTTAATCAATTTAATAGTTTGAAAAAACAAGTCTTAGTTCTTTTTGCTTTTCAGTAAGTCCTGAAGTGGTAAGTCCAGGTTTGCTAGGACATCTAAAGCACTTTCTAAACCATTTCCTAAGGTCAGCTGCCCACCAAGCCATGCTGAGCTCAACACAACCATTTTTCTTGCCAAAATAGCAAGAACTTTCCAACTTTCTGGCAATATGCACTGCTAATTCCAAAACTGTATTTATTATGTCTCTGAGAACCAATTTCTGTGAGCTTCTTAGCACGGTCCAATGTATGGTGTCACAATTATTTATTTAACTGCATCAATCTCCTGGCTCCCAGTAGTCCCAGGGCAGTCTCAGGAGCACCCAGCTACAGGCTCTGGATTTATGACAATTTGCTCTTGTTGAAGCTTCAAACCTTTGTCTTTATGATTATCTTGATAATTATTTAATTGTAAAAATTCATCACACTTGGAAGTAATTAACATCTTGGAAGCAAGCACAACAGATGGGCTTCTAATTTATTTGAAATCACCTAGGAAGCAAGGAAGTCTCTTCCCTAATTTGATAAACCCAGCGTTTTAGCCTGTCAGTTTTTTCCCTTTTAGAGTTCTTAGGGAATATCCCTTGGGGTATTTGATGCTGACTTGCTGCAGGGCTGAGAGTCTCAGGATGTGATCAATTTATAAAACACAGCCTCGCTTCAATACTTCCAAGCACATTTCCTCTAGGCAGGATGTGCAAAAAAGCATGATAGGAGTCATCCTGCTGCGACGGCCGTAGGCGGCTGTTGGATTCTTGACAGATTTATTAGGCTGGCCAGGCTGTAGAGGTTCCCTGCAAACAGCTGGAGGTCTCCTCATGCCTTCTTGACAAGAAGGATTTCTCACATGTTCCAGCCTTGCTACAGCCCCCCACTTGCTTCCCCACCGCCGGGTAAATCACTGCCCTTGCTGCAGCCCTGCAGCAGAATTGATGCAGTGTTTCGCATCTCCACTCAGGCAATGCTTTCCATTCATCCCAGAGTTTGCCCATCTGCTCTCTGGCTCACTGAGTCCGAAACTTGCCTTCCTGCAGATTAAAAGGACAGCTGGCCCCTTGAATATTGGAGTCTGAGATGGATGGACAGCTGGGAGGGCGCGAAGCCGCCAGGCAGGTCAATGGAGAGGACAAAGCGAGAGCACGAGAGCTGGGGCTACTCCAGAGCAGGATGGGGAGCAGAGCTGAGCTGGTGGGGACTCTGGTCAAAATCTGAGTGGAGTCAGTGGAGAAATAAACCCTGAGTGTCATGCATGGGGAAGTTGGGGATGCCCTGAATCAATGGGGACCTGGTTCACTGCTCGGCTCTGCAATTTTTGCTCCTGATTCCAGCTTCAGTCCCTGTCCCTATGGCTGTTCAGCTGGAGAAACCATGACCATTGTGTGGTCATAGGGATTGTGCCTCCAAAGCCCAGAAAAATGGTTTTAGAAAGGTGTCAGAAATGCTGGCAGAAAATTATAGTGAAAATATCTCAATATTTTTTGCTTTAAGCTTTCTTCTCCCCTCTCACAATTCTCCAAAATTACTGCAGAAATCAAAGAATCAGGTGTTTTGTTTTGTTTTTGTTTTGTTTTATTTTTAAATTCCTTTGTGTAAATCCAGTGTTTCCCCTGATGAAGGGTTTGTGTGGGAGGCTTCCAGACAGTTGTGCTCTATCTCGTGTGCATGAACCTGAATCCTTGAGTGGGAACTGGGGGCAGATAATAACCAGAAGCTACTGAAAATGTGCAGCCATTTGACGTGCCACCATTAAACACAGTCATGAACAGAGAGGAGGTGAAGACCCTCAGGACTCCCAGCCCAGCAGCGAGAAGCTCCCCAAAGCCGAGGGCTCTGCTGGCTCATGTCACCTCACAGGGATGTGCTTTGGCTTGGAGGAACCACTCGGGGCAGTGCCATGGTGCGCTGTTTCTCCACCAATTTGTTCCGTCCAGGATTGTACGGGTGGTGAGCTTGGACCTCTCTTCACCCTCGAGAGGGGAGAAAAGCAGGGTGCAGACTGCTTGAATCCCTGACATTTTCTGCCCTTGTGTTCTTGCTGGGAATGACCTAATCTGCACTATTGTTTCCTACTCCACTTGAATTTCCACTTACCCATATTTCCATTCTTTCAGCAGTTCTTAAAATATTTTTTGACCTTTTTACCAGGAAAGAAAGGAGACCCGACAATGGCTTTCTTGTTCAGTTTGGGTAAAGGTCATTCCTCCCCAACATATTTCTTGTTCTATTTATATAGAACTTCGCAAAGAGAAGAAAAATGCAGTGTTTATTCATTTTCTTGAGGAAAAAGAGGATTTACATATTACAGCCCTTGCTCAGACTGGCCTTAACCCCACCATGCTCATGCCTGTGTTATCGAGCTGTGTTCACACTGTATTTAGCCCTCCCCATCACGGGTTTTGTTTAACTGCCTGGGAACAATGCTGATAGCTGCTCAGCACAGACTGGCTGCCCAGGCATGAGCTCACGCACCGGAGCTGCCCTCGCTGTGGGCTTGCTGCTCTGCCCTTGTGGCTGCCCTTACCCCTGGTGGACTGAGACCAGCATGGATCTGCCCAGCCTGGTTGTGGATTTATTTCCTCCACACATATAGCATTGGAAAGAGAGGCAGGGCATGGCTGCACAGTCACCTTCTTGATACATTGTTCTGGGTTTTCTTTGGTAATGGTTTCAGCTGGGGTACTCAAAATTTTCTCTCTTTTCTGGGACCTGTTTAAGCCCCTTTGTACACCCTGCTGCTGCAAAACCATCCTTTGGCCCAAATTCATCACAATCTATGGAGGCATTTTTGCTTAGGATCTCAATAGCCCAGGGCTCCTTGGAGAGCACATCCAATGGCAATCCTTCAGGTGGCCTGAATATCTCCCTGCATGCCTGTCTCTTTCCAGCCATTAAATGGTGTGGCAGGAACCCATTTACCAATTTCAGGAGCTTCATCAAGGTGCACAGGTCTGTGGCAGGCAAGCAGGTTTGTAAAGGCTGGCAGGAGGAGTTGTGTTCACCAAAAACTCCGTGAAGATCCATGGTGGTGACAGCAAAGACTTGTCTGTGGCAAGGGGCCCTTCACAATTCCCCCTCTCTACAGATATCTGAGTGGACAGATGGGAAAAAACTTCCCTCAGCAGTGATGTGATCAGGAGGAGAGGCAGAGATGGTGGTGGTATTAAACACTGAGCAGCAAGCCCAGAGGAGAGGTGGAGGGGCTGTTAAATCCTGCTACGCTTCTCCAGGCAAACGTCTGAGGCTGTTTTCCTCAATGTCAAAACCTCTCAACACCCTGACTTCTGCCACAATCAAAAGAAAAGCTGCACTCAGAGACATCTCACCTCTGTCTTCTCCAGCTGCAACGTCCTGGCTCATGGTGACACAGCACTGCAGACCTGCAGTGGTGACTTCCATGGGCTGAGTGTCTCTTGTGCAGATCTGCCCGAAGTTCGCTGGAGGAGGGATTGTGCATGTAACTTCCCAGGGTCTTTTGTTTTCTGGTCTTCCTTTGATGCTATATGGTGGAAAATGGCTAGAAGCCTCACACAGCAAGGAAGAATAAGGATAATCCCGATGCGATCGTGCATCTGGTGCTGTCTGCCCCAGGTTGCTGCAGCAGCTTCCAAATCTCCCTGTACTTCGGTGCCGTAGAGTTAAAGCAGTCTGCTTAGAAAGAATGGCAGCACAGATAGCGTATAAAACCAGACGTGGGATTTAAAAAGCATGCTTCTAAATTTAAACCTCTGTTACAAGCTAATTTAAGCAGCTAATTACACTAAAAATGCATGAGGCTCAAATTTGCCTATTAAAAGTTAATTAAACGAAAACTCAGTGAGCTTCAATTTGTCAGTTGAACCCATCTGCTTCCTGCAGCTTCCTGTGATCCCACAGCTTCAAAGCTCTCCCTGCACTGGGAACCATTCTGCAAGTCATTGCCATCAGACAGCTGTCCAAAACCCTCAAAAAGGCCAGAGCTCACTGAAAGGCAGGCACAATTAGCAGCCTCCGCCTTTGGGAATCTGCCCAAACAGCTCACCACAGAGGTGGTCCTTCAGGAGACGAAGCCTCTGGGCAGGCTGGCTCGCGGCTGCAGCTGCTGCTGTGCCTGCTGCATCCATTCCCAATGCCATGTGAGTGCTGATGGGGTGACACATGACAGTGTGGTGGACAACTCCGCAGGTCTGCACCCAAGCACCCCTGTTAATGCACATACTCTCGTGAAAACTCCTCTTTGTCTAGTTTCATGAGGACTCACCACCCTCTGTCTGCAGACTGCAGAGCAGCCCCCCTTGAAAGTACGTCACCAGTCTGCAATACTTGTGGCTGTGGTATTGGTTGGGCTCTGGTGCTGCCCTGAAGCTTCCTCATCCCTCCTCACTCTGCTTTGCAGCAGGCAGCAAGCCCCTGGGTGCTGGGTTGTTGCACCGGGGTAAGATTGCCTGGAGTCCTTGCTGGCTGCTGTTAGCAGGCTCAGCCAAGCTGATCGGCACGTGACCGATGGTCACAATATGGGGCAGTGTTCTGGGGCTCTCCTAGCTGTAATTGGCAGAACATTACACTTTTGATCAGCCACACCTGCTGTAGGCTTTCTTATTGTGTTAGCGAAACAGAGCAGCATTTTAAAAAGAAAAACAAATCTAGATATCAGCACTTTGACTTACAGCAGGAAAATCTGTAAAGGAGAGCCGCCACTGACGCACTGCAGGGAGGATGGGCTCTGCTCTTATCCAATATGGTGGATACTAAATAAAAAAAAGAGAGCAGGATGCTCAGGTTCTTTGTTGCTAACTCCAAGGAATTAGTATGGTTCATAGGTTCAGCATGCTCAGCTTGAGATCAAAGAAACTCTCCTCCAAAATAAGAAAAAAGCCATTTCTGGCCCTTTCTCTCGAGCTCAAAAAACTCATGTTCCTCAGAGCAGAAGAAAGAAATTCACTAAACTTGCTTCAACTTTAATTTAAATTTCAAATAGGTGCAAATCATTGCTCTACTGTCCAGCCTCTGCTGTCATGCAGACTGCTTTTCTGCAGAGCTGGGCGTTATGCATACAGGGATACTACCACCTCCCGTACAGGGAGCATCTAACAGTAACGCTACAACCAGAATGGTGACAGTCAGCAGCTCTGCATTTTGGGCAGCTGAGTAACTCAAGGGGTGCATCACAAGTCAGCTCAAACACCCCACATCCCACTTGCCGATGTCTCTGAGCTGGGACCTGGCTCCTTGATTTTCAGCACCTGCATTCTGCAGCTGTCACCCCCAGCACCATTAGCATGTTTGGGGTTCTGCTTTGATCTCTCTTTTCTTTAATTTTCTCAGCTGCCCATGTGTTTCACAGCTGCAAGTCTTCAACTTTCTTTGTGACTTTTTCCCCGCTCACTTTTTCCTCCCCTCACTGTGTGAGTGCTTTTATTCTGGTCCCAGCTGCGTTTATCCTTCATGCAATGGATTTTCTCTTCTGTTTTCAAATAGCAGTCTGGGGGGTGACAGCCAGCCTCCAGCAGTGGTTGGGGCTGTGGGGGCTGTAAGGTCCCTTCCAAGCCAAGCTGTTCTATGAGTCTGCGATTCTATGACCCCATCACGGCTCCAAGTGTCCATCGTTGTGTGGCTTTGGAGGCAGTGTGGCCATGGAGCTGTGGCAGGAGGTGAGAGCCAGGCTATGAACCTCAGGAGCAAGAGGAATGTCCCTCCAAGCCTTGCACGAATCAGGGGAGAGGTGGGGACTGGTGGTGCTTCTTGCTTTGTGCACTCCCCTCACTGGGAATAAAACCTAGGAAACCTGAGAAACCCTGCAACTCCTCCACAGCAAACTTGGTGTCTGCAGAATGGCTGTCACAGGTGTCCATCCTCAGCTCCATCTCCACAGCACTTTATCAGGGCCGAGCAAAGTGCCACATGCACACAGGGACCTCACCTGGCAGAGCCTCCTGCTGCTGTGGCTGAGCTGGAGGCCCCGCAGAGTAGGGGGGCACGGAGTCCCCCGAGTGCCCGCAGAGACTGAAGGTCAGGCCCAAAACATGTTTCTAATCAGACATGGCACACATGTCATATCACAGCAGCGTTTGGAAGCACTGTGGTTGCAGTGAGGTGTGAGACTAAGTGGGAGAGAGAAAATAATACAATCCTTGCATCAAGGCCTGAGGGCTGGGAGCAGCTGACGTGCATGGTGGGAGGGGTGGCCATGGCATGTGGCCTTGGGCCAAGCAGGTCACCGGATCTGAAGAAAAGAACAGCAGGGCCTGGGATGTTCCCCAGCCAGGAACCACAGGCGAGGACCAGGAACAGTTACAGCTTCATACTGAGAAAGGAGCAAATGGTCACGGTGTCTCTGCTTCTTTGCTAAAGGAGCACCTGATTCTCCCCCTGAACAGCAGTGCCATTTCACTTCCCATGTTTCTACGTGCAAGCCAAGGCTGTGTTCCCCCAGATTTGACAGCACCCCACTTGGTGCTTGCCAAGCACAGATGGAGCTGCACCCCTGTTTCTTCGAGCCCCCAGTGGAGGTCATCCCTCCTCCAAAGGGAGCACCAGGCCTCTGGTGGAGCTCCCCAGCCCTCTGTTGCTGGCACCAGCCCAAGCCCAGGCCTCCGCCTTGCTGCTTTCTGTGCTCTGCTCCTTATGGGAACCGATTAAACAACACAATAACTCAGCTGGAGTCTGCAGCTCGTGCCTGAGTCTGTAACGAGCCTTTTGAAGAAAAATTATTATTAGTAGACAGAGAGAGGACTGGTTTGTTTTACAAGGCTTCAGTGCAGAGTGCTGGCTTTATAAATGAGGTTGTGAGTCAGATCCTTCCTGGCTCTGTCTGAAAAACCCATCTATTGGAAAACCAAATACCCTTTGTTTGTGTAAGCAATCTTATTGCCTGTGGTGATGTCCTGGAGACACATATTTGATCCTAAATTCTGGCCTTTTATAGTGGTAGTGCAGGACATGAGTACAGCTATCAGAAGTTCTCTTTGACTCTGCACAGACACGTGTGCTGGCACCTGAGTCCATTGCCTCATCCCCACTGCACGCCTGGTGGCTGCACCTGCCATGAAAGTGGAAGAGACGCGCTGCTTTGTGAGCATTTTGGAGATCTACAGCGCTGCCTCTCTGCAGCCTTTCTGTTTTCACAAAGGGATTTGTGAGCTCAGACATTGAGGATTTAGGGCAGCATTCCTCGAAAAATATCATTACAAATTTGCATATCAGTGCAGAGTTTTTCAGACATCCCTTTTGGGAGAAGCTCTCTCTGCTATTTGTCTTTTTAAGCGTGTAACGTCGGAAGGTTTTGGGTGTGTTAATATAGACCGAAAGTCATGATACTGTACTGCAGAAATGTAACCTGGACTATGCTGGGTCCTCTTCTGCGCCTGACGACCTGCTCCTTCCCAACTCTGGCACAGGTATGCCTTTGGCCCTTGGCATTCCCCTGCTTGGTTTGGGTCCTTGAACCAATGTGGCTGTACAGAGTGGCAGAGGGTGACACTGGTTGGCACAAGGCAAAGACCAGTGGTCTGCTGGACCAGGTCTTCAGGATGGGGCTACACAAACCATATCCTGGGCTGCATTGAAAGAAATGTGGCCAGCAGGTCCGGGGAGGTGATCCTGCCCCTCTGCTCTGCAATAGTGAGACCCCATCTGGAGTACTGTATCCAGAGGTGGAGTCCTCAGTACTGGAGGGACATGGACACGTTGGAGCACATTTAGAAGAGGGCCACAAAGAAGATCCGAGGGGTGGAACACCTCCTGTGTGAGGGCAGACTGAGAGAGTTGGGGCCGTTCAGTCTGGAGAAGGGAAGGCTCTGGGGAGACCTCACTGCAGCCTTTCAGTATCTAAAGGGGGTCTGTAAGAAAGAAGGTGACAGACTCTTTAGCAGGGTCTGTTGAGATAGGACCAGGGGAAATGGTTTCAAATTGAGAGAGGGGAGATTTAGACTGGATGTAAAGGAAAAGCTTTTTTGAAAAGCCAGTGAAGCACTGGCACAGGCTGCCCAGAGAGGTGGTGGATGCCCCATCCCTGGAGACCTTCATGGTCAGGCTGGACGGGCTCTGAGCAACCTGGCCCAGCTGTAGGTGTCCCTGTGCGCTGCAGGGGAGTGGGGCTGGGTGGCCTTTAAAGGCCTCCTCAAACTCAAATGATTCTGTGGTTTTATGAAACCGTGTTGACCTCATCTCGAGGTGGCAATGGATGACTGCTCTGAGTGGGACATGTAGCTAGGGACCTCCAGGAGCTCCTCCTAGCTGGCATTTCTGTGATAGCACCTGGGCATCGAAAGGAGTGCTGCAGAGGCAGCTGAAGCTGGCACCAGAGCACAACCCTGGGCAGCACAGACTCGTGTCCACTGAAGCAGGCAGGTCATCAGGCAGCCTGGGAAGGCTGGCTCCTCTCCCAGGGTGCCAAAGCACACCTCCACTTCTTCCAGGTGCAGCCAGGTTCTGCAGCAGCTCGTAAACCTGGGAAGGGTCCAGAGGAGCCTTTCCCAGGCCACATTTTGATTTTCAGCAGTCACAAGTGCCAGGAGGTACTGGAGTTTTGCTCAGCTTTGATCAAAGCTCAAGTTCAGGGTGGTTTTTGGAGAGTTTTCTCTGCAAATGATCATTTCCTTGCTTTGCCAGCTTGGTTGTGGAGGGCAGTGCAGATTTATTGAATCAACTGTTCTGCCTTCTGATCCCGCAGACACCTGTTTGAGAGGGGAATCTGTGTTCAAACAAGCATAGCCTTCTGCTGAAATGAACATCAGGCTTTATTGACAGAAGAAGTAAATATTGGCCAGTGGAAAGTTAAGGCCAATATTTACTCTGAGCTTCCCTAAATCTAAATGTTTACACTAAGTGAAAGGTGAAGGCTGAACCAAAAATTCCAATTTGTGACACTGCCTGGCCCAGGCGCAGTGGGGCTGATGTGCAGACCTGTTAGTCTTGAGAGTATTTGTACCCTAATCGCCTGACATTTCCAAAGAAGGCACTTTCTGTGCCCATGGGCTTGAGCATGATGCTGATAGATTTATTAATATAACACCTTAACAGAGAGATTAAATTAGAGATGCAGAGAATTATCAAATTTCTAGTGTCTGAGTCAGGAATTTGATCAATATATGAGATAAATTCTTTGCACATAAACTCGTGAAGAACAAGTAGAACTTCACTCCCCCTCTAACGCTCAGAAGGGAAACGTGCCCAGCTCTGCCCTGCAAGAGCGCTGTGCACTCTGCTGCTCTTGACATACATTGGGTCTTACCTTCACGCATCTTCTCTTCGTACACAATGGCTTTCCTCAGTCCTCCACTTAAACAAGGTGGAAATGGTTGTGTAAAACATCTGTAAAGAAAGGTCCAGATATCTCTTTGGGCACCAGAGGTCTCTGTGTCTAACACCTGAATGCCGTCTACTGAGCAGGCATCAGGATTTAGATACCAATCCTGTCTCTAACACCATGGGAATCAGGTTTGTAGGAGGAAAATAGAATCATTCTTTTGCATAGATTTGGGAGCATTAATTTAGTCTGAAATCCATATGATGATAGAAATCTCAACCTGTTCACAGACTGCAGTGCTCTGTTGTACTGAGTTAGGTTTCCTGAAACACTTGGGTGGGAATGAGGAGACTGCATCGTGGGAAGGGCAAAACCTGACTTGTTTCAGTCTTTTCAACTATTTACATTCCCCAAAAGTTGAGATGCTAATATTGAAATCCATATTTCTGATTTCTCACAACATAATACTGATTTATTTGGTCACAAACATTAATTGTGTCTATACATTCCTGCTGTGGTTTATGCTGTCTGTGTTTTCTTGTTGGTTGATTGTGGCCAGAGCAGCAGGAAAAGTGCAGCCGGGCAGGTCCATGGGGACCTGCCCAGCTTGGTACTCGATCCCGCTGCTCAACACCAATATTTGTCAGATTGCCAGTGAGAGTCACTCCAGGAACAGATTTCAATAGTTTACAGAAAAATGTGCCTTACAGCTACACATTCAGGCTGGCTATAAATGATTTGTGTTGCTGTTCCCCAGCTCCTGGACAAATTTCCCTGCAAGATGTCGTTGTGCTCTAGGAGCAGATGGTTTCACTCACTGGGCTCTGTGGCCAGCAGAGATGCTGCTAGGAGGCTTGGTGAGAGTTACAAACAGTTTCTACTTCCCTTTTCTGTTATTAGCCCTGCACTGGTGGAATCCTCTGTGGTCTGGAAGTCTCTGCTATTTAGCAGCATGTTTCGTAGAGGACTATGTTTCCCAAGGGGGTGTCAGTGTTGTGAGTGGCAGCCAGGCGAGCACCACCCAGTGCACCATCTGGGAACGAGTGGCTGGGTCTGTGATCCCAGCCAGATTCCTATTAGACTCCATCCTACGGTGCTGTAAGTGCTCTTATTCTACCTGTCCTCTTACAAGGGGCACCTCCACCCTTTGAAAGTCCCCAACCTGAATCTTCCTTCATCCTTCACTTTTCCATTAAAGCCCTTATTTCCTTTTGGCTCCCAGTATTTTCCACGCAATCATGTTAGTCTAACAAGCCTCCCCTCCTGCTGCTATTTACAGCCACAATGTTTTGATTTCCATGTCACAGATGTTCTTTTTAACGGATATTTACAGTTCAAAGGAATGGGGATCCAGCTGTGCTGATGGGACAGAAATAGAGCCACGTTATCACTCCTGCGCCCAGGCATGAAATGCACAACCAAACCTGCAGAGAAACAAATGGTTTTAATGCAGACAAGTAGCTCTGTTCAGGATTTACGATGAGGACAAGGACCTGAGATGGCCTCGTGTTTAAGCCCCAAGTCTAGGGCCCTCACAGAGATTTTGAGAGTGTTAAAACGAAAAAAATATTGGTAAAAATATCTGTGGGTGAGAATTGTCCTGGTGGGCGCAAACACTGCTTCTCCGTGATACTGTAATCAGCAGTTATTCCTAGGGCAGGCTTCCTAGGACATGCTTGGAGCTCCAGCTCCAGTGGTTGTCTAGAAACCAAAAAATTACACCACTCATTGAGATCAGAGACAGGCTCCAGCCCTGTTCAAGTGGATTCAGAGCCCAGAGGTGGTTGAGGTGTGAGTCACACAGGGTGTTTTAACCTTGGCCTTTATTTTCTGAGGTAGAGATGAGCTGGGAAACAGGGCTGTGACTATTGTATGGAGCAGGAGGCAGCTGCAGGCTCCTTGATGCTGCACAGAGCATCCCTACCCTGGCCAGGATTTGTAGCCTTGGATCTGAGTTTCGAGGCAGCAACACAACATCCTTGGCCATTCTGTGCCATCTGAGGGGTCAGTAGCGCAGCGAAGCTCTAGATTTTGAATTACTGGGTAGATGCCATCAGCAGAGGTGAGACTCACTGGGTGCTCAGTGCATTGTCCTTCTGCACCTGCCAAGCCTTAGGAAAGCATCATGAGCATCGGCCGAGCCAGGAGGTGCTGCTGCAGCAGCCCTGCTAAAGGCTGCACGTGGCTTGTGAGCATCAAGAGGTGATCTCAGCATCATTTAAAACTGATTTCTCCCAGCTGGCCTGTCGACAGGTAACGGTACTTAACTTAGGAATAGCTGTTGCGGGACCTGGCAGGGCAACAGTGACTCCTGACCTCTGTCCCATGCCCTGAGGCCGCTGGGGGTTTGTTATGTGCTGCATGCACAGGAGCTCTATGAGTGTGCCATGAAAGGAGGCTGGAGAAGTGAACTGGACTAGTTCCCAGTGCACAGCCTCACATCCCCAACCGGTCACTGAGACCATGAAGGCTGATGGCAGATTCTCACTGACCTGGCCTCAGACATGCTCAACCTAGTGAGCTAGTGGCTGGCAACTCTGTCCATGGCAGGGGGGGTTGGAACTAGATGATCTCTGAGGTCCCTTCCACCCCAAGCCATTCTATGATTCTATGATTCTATGATTCTATGATTCTATGATTCTATGATTCTATGCTGTCCTGGAGGGTATGAGGCTCTCCTACACGCACCATCCTACAATACCCCATCATTCTCACTCTTTTTTCCTTGTGTAGTCTTCAGCAATGTTTGGAGATCCTTACGTGTCCTATGCTGCAGTAAGCATCGAACTGATGACCAACAAATTCTCAAACTCACGTTAAAAATTCTTTAACTGGTTGTTCAAAAAGCAGATTTTCTCCCGAAGAGCTGTTGGCTGGTGATGTGGAACTGAGTCCTCAAACAGCAGAGAGGCTTGGGGAAAGAAGCTGGTCACGAGGCTACCACAATATTCAGTATGGGCTTGGGGAGTTCGTTCTTCTGTGATGGGAATAGGACATCATCACTTCGGGTCTGGACTCTGGCGGGTGAGGACATCAGTATGAGGGACTGCAGGGTGTAAGACACTGCTCTCTTTCTCTCTGTCCCCCTAAAGGACACCATCCTGAACACTTCTTACCAGTGAAGGGACTGGATCAAGTGTTAAAGACTAACAGGAAAAAGTTGGAGAGAAATGACCCCATCCTATTCCAGTGCACAGCTTTTGCAACGTAAAAGGAGATTGCTTTTTGCATAGAAAAAACTTGTTCTTGCCTTTTTCTCCTCAGGAATGTACTCCACTTCAAATTAAGAGTATCAGTGGAGCCAGAAAAGACTTCATGTGGCAATAAAAACAGCCCGATGCTGACTGTGCTCCCTCTGGGCCCCCCGTGAAAGTTCTCCCCCTCCCTCATTACTGACTGACGAAAAAGTTGCACTAACTCAGTACTTTTCTTTTGAAAAACTATTTCTGGAATGCCTCTTGCTCCAACGGCTTATGTAAAGCAACTCCAGCCACTTTGTGGAGACTCAAAGGCTCAGCTAGAAAGACCCGTTAGATCATTCAGGCCATCACCTGCCTGAGCCAACCTCTTGCTCCCAGATGGTTTTAGCACAGTCTCTGGCACATTCAACTTTGCTTTCTACTTCTCCTTGTTCCCCTACCCAACCCATTTCTTTCCTTACCCACTCTTGTTGGCTTTCTCTTCTTTTTATTCCTACTTACCAGGAGCTTCTTGCACATCCCACCTGGTCTCTGTGCCACATCCACGGGCAATGTGTCCCGTCCTGCCCTGCTGGCTCTCAGCCTATGTTTGCATGCTATGACTGGGCTCAGCTACTGCCCTAAGATTTATTTATATATATTTTTTTTATTATCTTCCTTTATAGTTCTGTATCTGGAAGAATGGAACTGAGGATGAAATCAAGAACAGAGCAACCACAATGGCAGTGGGAATTGCTCGTCAAGGATGTGCAGTGCATCTGAGTGTGTGATTACCTCCCTAGGAGAGCTGTGTATGCCATTCAGGATAGCTCCCCACTGCCACGGATCAAAACAAATGAAGAATTTTACTCATACTGGGCAGTTTTGAATGTTAAAAGGGATTCAGGCAGGCTTTGTTACAAGTGATTCGGCACATACCCTGATCATCCAGCAAGAGAAAAAATAAACATTTGGAGAGGTTTCTAATCATCTTCCCAACAGCCTACCTGCTCTCTCCTGCTTCAGCAGACCATTAGGAAATGACAGGGCACAATTTAGTGCAAGGCCCAGAAAACATTCAGTTTCCTAAAGGTTTTTTTTAGACTGGAGCTGAGGAGGTTCCCAAATACCATCATAAACCAGTCACTTCAAATTTCTTATTTAAAAAGAAAAGAGTTTTTAGTAGGGTTCTCTCTGTCTGCCGTGGAATTTACCTTGCCTAAAAGCCGTGCTCTGCACATCTCATAATTCCTGATTTCCCACTGTTTCCTTAAAAACCTCACTGCAGCCCTCCCAGGCTCTGCACGCGTCCCCAGGTCCCTTGGCAGCATCTCCAGCTTCTACCCTGGGCCCTGCCTACCTTCACGTGATGCGTGGCAGAGCCAGAGATGGGAACCAGGCAAGTGCTGCCTAACACACCTGCCTGATGCTGAGCATCCCTGCTACACCTCTGGAGGAGGAATCAGTTTGAATTTGCTTCCTCCATTATATTACTTGTCATAAAGACTGACAAAACCCAGAAACTCTGAGTTCATTTTCTCCCATTATATGCAGTGGAAATTGGCAGTGGGCTCAAAGCAAACATTTAGAGAGTACCGACAGGCACGCAAGCACAAAACACAGAGCGTGCTCATTTAGCACTCACTTCTGGAGGAAACCATGCTAATGTGGATGGGCTTCCTTTGGGCAGCTGGAGATGGCTCTGGGGCAAGCATTCAGCGTGGAGATACGGGGGGCACAGCCAGGTGGCATCGTGCAGACAGCCTCCTGCTGGCACTTCGCCGTGCTGTAAGAATCACAGCCTGTGCAGTGAGCATGGCAAGCTGGGTATGAAGTACACATATAAGTATTGTCTGCTGAAGTGTAGCTCTTCCCTCTTGTGCCCGCGAATTGTCACATACTTTAATCGCATGATCATGTATTTTGATTTCTACTGGCTAATTGCTTCTTAACATTGTTATTCACTGAGAGTTTCTCTCCTTTGTTCTTATTTCAATGAAACTGAGACAAGAAAATGTCAAGAAATACCAAAACAAAAGCAAACTTCCTGTAAATGAAGCATTTAGGTGGCATAGTTGACAGAAAAAAGATGGGGAATGTGCCATTATGGATTTAGTGTTGCTGTGAAATCACCTTCATTTCAAGTTGTAGTTCCTGTACTGTTTTCTGTTTGTTTGATTAATATTTTACAAATTCTGACAGAAAATGTATCCCATAAAGTACAAACAACAACATCCACTGTAATAAGCAGCCTCCCAAGCCTTCTTCTCTGTTTTTACTGCAAGTGAATAAAATAGCACTGTCTAAACATCAAGAGGGATTTTTTTTCTTTTCTTTTTTTTTTTTTTTTTTTTTTTTTTTTTTGCATGGAGAACTTATGTATGGAAGAGAGTTATTTCTAAATCTCTATTGTTAGTTTTATTCATAAAAGCTTAGGCTTGGAATGGAAAATAGATTAAAATGATCAGATATTTCTCCTGACTTGCTTTGTATGGCTGAAACCTGGGGAAGTGTCAACACTTTATAAACAAAACACGCTTCTCTTATACTTGTGTGCCTCATGCAACAAAAATATGGGCTGCAACCAAAACATCATCTGTACTTGCAGTCTTACATCCAGCATAACTCCAAATTGATTTTGGACTGGAGTCATCAGGGATTTCATATCTCTACATCTCCTTTTGTTTCCACAGGGAGATCCGTGCATGTGGTGGGAAAGTGTCTCCTTGCTGGGGCCCTCTGAAGAGTGTTGCCCATGGGTGATGATGATGATGAGGAGGGCTCCTCCCAGCAGCCCCAGCCCTTGGCCAGGAGCTGGGATGGAGATGAAGGAGGTCTGGTCCTTCTCCCACTGAGTTTTCTGCAACATTTGAAGCTGGCACTGGGTGGGCAAGGGGCACCCCAGCTAGGTTAGTGCTGCTGATAGGGCAGGGGAGCAGCACCTCTCTACGTGAGCACGTGGATTTGGGTGTCCCCATGCTGCAGGCTGAACTGCAGGAGCTCTCCCACCGCTACAGTGAGCACAAAAACTGGCATCAGCTGGAAACGCAGCGGTGGAGAGCATGAGATGCTGGTGCAGACTCTTGTATCTCCTCTGATCACTTATCACAGTGTTTGTTCCAAATAATAATCCTGATTTAATTAGATGCGTGCTCATCTTCTACATCAGCTAATTTTGGCTGGGTGGGACAGTGGAGGTGGCCAGGCCACCACTTGGATTGTTTTATGGGCACTTCTGGATATGTGTTAATGCATTTTATTGTAATTATTTATGCTTTTATACATATATACATATATATGATATCACATTTTATTATTTTGGCCAGAAAATTGAGTGTGTAGAGAAAGGCTGTCACGTGGTTTAGTCTTCAACACCAGAAGGAAAAAGCTCAGACCTTTTGAAGTGTGTGGTTGCTCTTAGGTCCAACAGAAGACACAGGTCAAAGAAGAGTTCACATCCCAATCACCTTGGCTTTTCATGACAGCTCCTTCTCTCACCCCAGCTGCCACTGTGAGTTTGGGAGCATGATAGCCAGAGTGACCTGCAGGAGCAGACAGGGCCAACAGGGCAGAATTTTCACTCCCACCAGCTCCAGGGACCAAACCCCAGCTCTCTCCCAACTAGCTCACTTCTCCCCATGCACATGCCTTGCTGCTGCCTTAAACAGGCTGCTGGCAGCAGTACAAGGTGTTCCCTGCACAGTCGGACCCACGAGGCTGCTGTTTTTGTGGTGGAATATCCCACCTGCTGATTTACCCCTTTCAACAACGTGAATTTGGTTTTGGAGCTTTTTGTAGCCCCTGCAGCTTTGGCTGTTGGAGGGCTCATGTCGGCCCTGTGATGGTTAATGGTTGGTCTTGGCCAAGCTCTGCGTGGAGGCGAGCCCAAATCCACCAGCAAAACCCTTTCCATTGCCAAAAGGGTTCCTCTCACCTCCATCCCCTGCCTGCTCATCCAGGCACCCCGTCTCCACAGTCAGCCATCGGGGGTTCTCAGCATGGTGGGAACAACCCCTGTGCAGGCACCATGGGCAGGGGTACCAGCGTGGCCAGGTGTATACATGAGATGTGTCATTTTTGCACATTGATTTTCTAGCAGTTTTGCTGGAATGGAAACTATGACCCTCCTTCAAAGTCCTCCTGGCTCTGACTTTGTTGAATTCTGATCTATCCAAGAGATACCAATGTCACAGATGTCACCAGCCTCCATTCAGGGTCATATCTGTGGCCTCTCTACTGAGTTCATTTGCACTGTTGCATGATTTGAGAGAAAAAATTCTCTTTTCTCCAACTGCCACCAGCCCCAGCAGCCTGGGTGGATGTATGTCTGCAGTGAAGCCCCACATCTGTGATGGGTTAGTGGCTGCTTTTTGGTGCTGCTGTCCTCACCCACGTGGGATCCACCAGGGTGGGATCATGTAGACGACAACAGACTTGGAGACTCCCAAGCAGATTTTAGCTCTGTGTCCTTGCAGCATAATGGCTGGAAAGGGACTGGCAGGAAATACTAGTGAATAAAAGAAAAAATGGAATTGTCATTTGCTGGTGACCTGATTTTTGTTTGAGGAAAAAAAAAGATCACATTCAGCAATTTGTTGAAATAATTTTCTTTATTGCAGGTATACTTTTTTTGGCTTGCTCCTGTTCCCCATCAGAAGGGAGCGTGTAGAATGCCACCCACAGACACCACAGGGTAGTATTTAATGCAGCTCTGCTGATGTTCACAGGCGTGATGGGGGACTGCTTTCTAGTGCATTGTGGTTTCTAACGCGAGCTTCATTTTCCTGCTTTTGCCAAAGTCTGCTCTTCAGCTCCTCATTCTCATTTTTCAGGGCTTGGGCGTGGGAGCAAGCTGAAGCATTTTGGTGCAGAGATTCACATGTGCACACCAGGTCTCCCAGGCAGAGCTGGAGCTTGTGGCAGCCTGGGCAGGATGGGGGGGAGCAGCTGGGGTGTCTCTGCCACTCTGCACAGGCTGCACAGCTCCCTGCTGCCTGTTGCTGCTCCTGAGAGTCCCTGCGGAGCAGAGCAGGGATGGTGCCTGGGCTGCCAACTGGGCACAGGAGCAAACAGATGTGTCCAGTGGGATGATAAGGTGGTTCCTTGCCATGGAATGTCACTTATTTCCCTCCTTGCCTCATTTGAGTTGAGGAATCTCAGATGGAGAGATAGCACTCCTGATATCCCTCAGCTCCTCTCAAACCTCCTGTGTGCAGCACAGGACGCCTCGTCCCGGCTGCAGCTGCCCTTTATTTGCTTTTCATTTTTTTTGTGGAGTGCCTGGAGGGAATTTTTTTGAAGCCGTGTAAGAGCGTGGTGGGGATTCAGAGGGCTCTGAGTGCTGCTGCTTGTCCTTTCATTGCAAACAGCACCCGTGTGGTCCAGCACTTTACAAACTGGGGCAGCGCAGGGCTGCGGGCTGAGCTGGACGAGCTCTGCAGAGCCAGCCTGGGACATGTGCACGGCTGTCACGGGACCTGTGCAGAGCCAGCCGGACTCGATGGATTACAAATGCCAAACCCTGTTTGTGACGTGGGGTCCCTGATGGGGTCACGGCCCACCTTGGGTCATCTCTGACTCAGGGTCATTATAACTTTGGGGTGTTGGAGCCTGAAGAGCTGAAGTGAGCCCTGAGGGAGGGCTGGGAGTAGAGGGCTGCCATGCACTGGCTGCTTTTACGTTCTGTGTGTAGGTTCTTAGCAGAAGATATTGTTTTCCTTGTCACAAGGGAGTTCTGCCCTGCAAGTCAAGAGGAGGGAGAACCAGTGTGTCTGGAGACAGCAACACCTGCATGGCACCAGCATGATGGAGGGATGGGGTACTCAAACTGATGTTTTTAAAGATATAAAGCATCTGCTGTGAAGAAAAAGAAAAGATGCTCGGCAAAAACCTTCAAGGGTGGACTTCAAGGGTGCTGTGGGGAGCTGCAAATGGTGCTGGTATCCACTGTGCCAGCCATGATGTGATTGAAAATCATGACACGTTCCCACAGAGCATAAATTTGGCTTTATTATGGTGTCCCCTTTTGAGAGAAGAATTCCTATTTTTAATTCACCTTCCACTTTTTGTGTTTTCAGGTTCCTATTTATGTCATAGCTTCTGTGAAATGTTCCTTCTCTATTATGAGAATATTTTTAGTCAAGAAAAATTAGGAATTTTACATAATTCTGTGATTCTTGGAGGACAGGACTTCAGCAAAAGTTCAAACATTGCAGGAGGACATGAGCCTTGGCAGCAGCCTTTACTTTTTGAAGCTTTCCAGCTTCCAGCATTTCTGATGCTTCTGTAACAATTGAATCTAAGCAGAAAAATCTGGTCCTCATCCATTTGCCCTTTTCTGTTTCCTTCTCTCTTGTGGAATCCCAAACACAAAGCACTTCTGCTAAAACTGCACGTATGGCAGCACTTGACAAAACCACTCAAGGCCTTCTTGACATTGCTACCCCGAACGGCACCATGTGATGCTTTGCTGTTGTTTTGGAAAAGGGGCTTGTGCATGCGGCCGGTCGTCTCTACCACTCTCCTCATCATCCTGTTTCATCAACTGACCCCATCTCAGAGATCACCCCGCACCTCTCCCTCCTCCCACTGCTTCCTAACTTGTCTCCCACGGGCAGCAGAGCACCTCCTGCCTCTGTTTTCCCTCCTGCACAGACGGAGGCCACGCAGCACGCTGGCATTGATGGGGCAGGAAGCCCAGCACCGCAGTGTTGGGTGGCACTGAGCCCCACGTGCAGGGAACAAAGCAACTTTTGTGGGAACCCAGAAATCAGCCGAAGTATCAACAGGCACTGATCTCGTTTGGCACTGGCTCATGGCAGGGATCTCCTAAAGCCATGGGGGAAGCCCTCCCTGACCTGTCTGCAGCTGTTGGATGCATTTCATCGTGCCTCAATGCGGAGAGCTGGGCCGTCCCCAGCACCTGTCCCTCAGTATGTCCGTGCTGTTGACGGGAAGGACGTGCAACCAGAGAAGGGTGCCCGCTGCGCCCATCTGTCACTGTGTCGCTAGGGGAAGCTGCTGGCCTCCTGCAGCTCTCCATGGCAGCTGGTGGGTTTGCAGAAAGAAGGGAAAAAGGACAAAAACTGCATGGGGAGGAGGGGATGGGAGCGGTTATGGCCAAGCTCCAAGAGGGAGGGAGCTGCTGAAGGTGCTGTGGGGCCCTGTGGGCTGTCTGAAGGCCGAGTGGGGGCTTCTGAGCTCAGAGGTGGAGTAGCGAGGTCCTCATACCATCACCACTCGTTGTCAGAGGAAATGTGCCATTAGGAACAGGTTTAGAGAGGTGAGAGAGGAAATACAGTGCATGTGGGTGGTTTGTAGGCTGCTGACTCGGTAGAGAGCTCAGTGCTCTTTGCACACAGAAATCTGGGGGTAAATCTGCCAGGACTGGGATGACGGTGCACTGTCACTGCAGTGCAGCTCCTGCCTGGCCCTGGGCAGCTCCTTGCTGGTGAGTTTGCTGCAGTGAATCACGGCACCGCTGAGAGACCAAGAGCAGCAAGGACCTTGGGAGGGCTTCAGTCCCAGTCCTGCTGGAGCAGGGCAGCTTCAGGGATCACAGCACAGCAGCCTCCCACAGACCTTCTCCTGGCCAAGCCTTGGGATCTGTCATCTCTGTGCTGGGTCCTGCTGAGCACTCCATGTGACCAGGTCCTGCCACCCATGTCTGGCTTTGGCACATCTGTAAGCCTGCAGGATGCACCTGGTGAAGTCTTTCCCACTCATTATTCTGATGTTGTAGCTGCACAGCAGCTTGCATAAGAACTGTAATCCTAATGGCAGTTTCTTGCTGGCTGAGGGTGGCAGAGCCCTGGAACAGGCTGCCCAGAGAGGTTGTGGAGTCTTCTTCTCTGGAGACATTCAAAACCCGCCTGGATGCGTTCCTGTGCGATCTGCTCTAGGTGTTCCTGCTTCGGCAGGGGGATTGGACTTGATGACCTTTCAAGGTCCCTTCCAATCTCTAACATTCTGTGATTCTGTGATTTTTGGCCAGTGACATACCCCACCTGCTGCCCAGCACAATAAGGGGAAGGGTGACAGGTGGCTGCATCAACCTGAATAGCTGAGTTGCAGGAAAAAACAACAAGGGGATTTTCAGGCTGCAGTGCCAGGAAACGCTTTCCACTCACTACCTGACTCATGACTTCCACCCGTCGCATGGCCCAAAGCCCACGCTGCCTCTCCCACTGCCCCCAGGCTTCTGTATCCCCTCCTGGCTCCACTGCAGCTCTTCCTTACTCAGCTCTTGCCCCTCTTCTGAGTTTCCTGCAAGACGCTGTGTGTGAAACTTAAGCTATTTCTTGTTGTTACCATTGTCCTGTGCTCAGGGACAAAGGCCAGCAATGCCCATGATGGTTTTGAAAAGATATAGGGCTACTCTCCCCTGCTCCCAATGTGGGATTTTTGGCAGGGAACCCCTCATATCCACCTACAGATCAGGCAGGCTGATCTTTCTCTGATGGAATCTGAGCCTCTTGGGGGCACCCCTTTACCACTGTAACAAGATTTAAGCAGTCTCAATACCCTTATGAACATTGAAATTGATTATTCAGATTGAGTGCTGAACTCAGGGTGGTCATTTATGCAGCACACTTTGTGTTTTGATGGCTGCTCAAGACACCTGCTGCAGCTCCCACAGAGCCCCTGCCACATGTGGGTGCTCACAGCCAGGACAACTTCGGATTTGCTCAGTGAAGCACTTTGGTTTCTGTTTTCTTCGCTCTGTGCAGTTGAGTTATGCTCGCTTTGTCCTGCGTTGTTGAAACAAGTGGTCCTGCTGTGCTTGGTTTCCCTCTGTAATGTTCTGCATCCCTGGAATCCCAACACTGCACAGAGAGCTTGTGGGATGCAGTGGGTGCACAGCCTGCCCCTCCCAGACGTGGGTCCCCAGACGTTTTTAGCTCAGCTTTAGCAGTGAGCTGGGAATGCAGTGCAAGAGGTGAGCTGAAGGTGACCAAGTGAAATCTCAAATGCCCATGAGCAATGTGTGCTCTGCAGAGAAACGTGAGACCTTTCCAGCTGAACTGGTTCTGCGAGGACATTGTGCTCAAGGAGTCACATACTGGGAAAATGAAGAGGAAATCCCTATGGGCACTGCAGCATTACTGGGCAACTATTTTCCTACCTACAGCTCACAGATCTTTTCCCTTCTCCGTCTGATGCTCGATCTGAATCAACCCAAAGGTCAGGCTTGCCATTGGCTGCAGGTTCACCTCCAAGCCCCCCACGTGCCATCTGCACTTGCTGTTCCTGCTGTAAGAGCTCGCAGACTGGGAGACAACCTGTCCCCAGTCTCTCCTATGTGATTTTACAGCCTCAGGCATTTGATGCAAGTCTCTCAATTAGCACTTCAGTTCCTAAAGGCTTAGTGAACCGAAACCTCCATGCCATCTGAATCCTTGCTCCAAATGCACCACCCATCATGGTCTCACTTGCAGGAGCCTGGGAGAAGTGTGGGGTTGGTGTGTTTGTCTGGCGATGTTCTGAGGGAAGGCTCACAAATTGCACCCTGCAGACATCTGCCCTTGGGTCCTTCTCCTGGGTCACTTACTGCCTGGCATTTCCTGGGTCTCAGGCTGCTGTAAGGCTAAACTCGGTCTGTCTGCAGATGGGGTTACCAGTGGCTGTGCAGGTGAGAAGTAACCAGTGTTTTCTTGATCTAACCCTCCAGTATGTGGAACCAGTGGGATGTGCCAGCTAAAGGTCATTTGCCTCTTCACCATTTCCCCCTGCTTTGCTTTGTGCAAGTGCACCCTGAACCCCAAACCCATGTTCCTGCCTTTGACTGCTTTGCATTTGACACCAACATCTTCCCCCGTGAGATCCCAAGGAGATCTTGTTTGTATTCTATGTGGGGAGAAGTGTAAAATTAGTACTTTCCTTACCTCAAATACGAGTCACTACCTCAGTGTTTGATTAATTCCCTACTTCTGAAACTCTGCAGAAACTAAATAGTTGGAAGCCCCAGAGGAAAGCTATGGTACAGGAGAAAATAGAAGCCATAGAACAGCATAGCTTAAATTAGTGAGGCCAGAGGGAAAGGACATAAACCATTTGCTGCCATCAGAATATTTAATTTCAGAGCTCATTCCTCTCACCTTGCAGAAAGGGCATCCCCTTGCCCCAGTGCCTGTGGGATGGTGATGGGGTGTCCAGCAAGGCAGGCAGAATTCTGCTGGAATCCCACCAGCAATGCTTCCATGGGAACATCCTTCCACATGATTGCATGTTTGGGGTTGTAACACCAGCATCACATGTGATGGCGTATGGCACTGATGGACCTATGGGGCACGGCTGTATCCAGCACGGAAAAAGGTGTTACTCGAGTCAGGGATGATTCCAGCATAGAGGAGACTGGACAACATCCAGGCTCTGGACAAGGTCCAGGACTGGGCTCAGGACTGCAATGAGGATAAAATTTACCTTGGGGTAAAGACTCAGAATATGCAATATTTACGCTTGGAAAAGCAGATCCCCAGCTGAGGGAAATGGCTGGAGTGTCTCAGGTTGTGATGGTGTGCGCCAGCTGAGGCTCTGCCCTGAGGCTATAAAAGGTGTTGAAACGAAGCCAAGGCTGCATTTTGGCCATCTGCTTGGCTGAGGCCGGGGGGCTGAATTTGCCATTAGTGTTTTGTGAAATATAAAACAAGAGTTGAGGTCGTCTCTGGTCTTCATTAACACATTGGAATGCCAGGGGGAATATCACATTTGACTATGGGGCCAGCACAAGTCAGCGGAGAATCTAACATTTCAGTTCCCACTCAGAGAAACCCAACAGCTTTGTTTCAGTTCTGACTGCTCGTTCCAAAATCAACCGAGACAATCAGTTATTGTGAAAAAAGTTCATTGCCAATGAAACCATCTGAAAAGGTTCATTCTGTTCTCCTTGGGGATATTCATCTTTTTTGGTTTATGTTCACTCAGTATGAATTTCGTAGCAGAAAATGAACTCCTTGGAACTAATCCTTAACTTCTCAGTCCCTCACGTTCATGTGTTCTTGATATGTGATGAGTTTCTCCTGGTCTCAGCATTGCCATGAGCTTCTCCTGGTCTGATCCTTGAAAAGACAATGGGATAGATCCTTAATTGACGTTATTAGTGGAGCATCGATGCCAATGTAATTATTGTGCTTTCCACCAGCATAGACACAGCTGCAAACAGTCAATTGGGTTTGAACCAGGAAGTTCTTGCACGGTTCCCAGGAAAATTACTTCTGCAAACAAAACTAGAGTAACTGCTACAACCTGGCTTTCTTCAGAAATGAATGTGCCACCCTGTGGAAGTGTTCAGATGGACGCCCATGTGATGTGTAGAGTCTGCTGAAATTGCTCATTTGGTTCTCAGCCAGCCAGACCCAACTATAGAGAGCAGCTTGTTTGTGTCCAGCTCCATGAAAGCATTCTCTGCACTCCAGCGTACACTCTGCTACTCAGTGCTGTGCTATTCCTCTGCACATTGGATCCTGCTTCTCTCACTGCTTCAAACAGGGAAAAATAAAAGGAACAAACAGGGAAAAATAAAAGCAAATGTGCATCTCAGTCAGCTTTACCTCCCTGAGAAAGGAAGCACAAGGCTCACTCACTCAAGAAAGCAAACATCAGGCTCCCTAATTGTGCTCCAGCCTTCACCATTCAGGTTTGGTGCAAGGGACGAGCTCAGGAATTACAGCCGTGGGTGGATAGGAAACCCAAAGGCCCGGCTGGAGAGTTAGACTCATAATCCCTGTCCGGTCCCCACAGATTCTTGACATGCTTTGGTAACAGCAGCTGAGAAAACAAAACAAAATACAATTCACCTTCATCCTGAGAGGAAGTAAGAGAATTTCTCGGTGTTTTGAGATCCTTTTTTGGAAGTGATAATTAAAAGAAGCAAATAGCCAGCCGCGAAGGAAGGCTGTGTGGAGGGGTTAGTGTAGGCCCATCACCTGCATAGCTGAGTCTTAGCCTTGAGGAAACAGCGTTCTCTGTCGTTTGCTAAATGTTTTCAAGGGAGCCTGATGCATCCTTTGCAGGAAGCTCAATTCCCAGGAACTGTTCCAGAAAGTCCAGGTGCTGCCCTCTCGTGGTAAGGGAGCGAGCCCCAGAGCTCATGCAACAGAGGCCAGAGCAAATCCGGGTGGACTTCTCAACACCGGGTTTGATGCTGGTGCCAATGCTCCATCTCTTCCACCACTGGGGTTATCTTGAAAAGCACTGCTGGGCACTGTAGGCAAACAGGGACAAGGCTTCTGGAGCACAGCAGCCCCGCAAGGCTTTCCCACCTCCTGCTTGCCCTCAGTGGAGGACTAATGCCTCCTGGTGGTCCCAAACACGTCTCACTGATGTGTGGAAGTGGGCCCGTGCCCCTTCCAACACAAGTAAGATCTTCTGTCCCCTGGGATGCCTGGAGAAGGCCCAGCTGACACCAGGAGCATCCCCATAAGGAGATCCACATGCAGCTCACGTGGAGATGCTCTGGACACCGGGTGGGAATGCTCAAAGTCAAAGCAAGGAGGCAGAAGGCAAAGGCCAGGAAATGGAGAAAGGGGAGAGGCAGAGGGGTGGCACAGGGCCATCAAGTGACCATGGAGGTGCAGCAAAGCTGAGGCTTGTCAGACCCACTGAAAGCTTCAGCCCTGGAGAAATTCCAGACACAGCATGGGCTGGCTTTAACCAGGTGCGAAGAGGGCAACCACAAAAGTGTGAACCTGAAGCTTCATTAGCAAAACCCCTCAGCTTGCTGTTTAATGAGGCTTTACTCAGCCACAGACAAGGGCTATGGCTGTGACTTTGGGACTCAACTCTCCCAGCTGGGTTTCTCTGCACAAAAAGAAGGGCCTGAGATAAGTCCAAGACCTGACAGACAAACAGAAAACAGAAAGACTGATGCCCCCCAGCAGCACTGAAGGTTGCACAGGCAGCCTGTGGTTCCATCTGGAGCTGCTCACAGAGAAAAAAAAAGATTAAAAATAGTGTAGGAAATGAAGAAATCATGAAGTTCTTCTGGAGGAAAAATGATGCAGTTCTGTGCTACAGGCCACAGTGCTGACAGAAATTTAGTGGTAGCTGGGATGGCACGGAGCTCTATGGGAGGAAGTGGCTGGAGGGGGTTCCATCAGGCCAGCTGCAGTAATTCCAACAGAACTTAATACAAAGCATAAAACATAATTAGATTGTCAAATCTGGTGAGAGACAGCTGTGGAATGAGCAAATCAAGCCCAGCCAGCGCTGTCTGCAGAATTTGCCCTTCTGCTGTTTGCAGTGTGCCGTTGCCAGAGACTTTGGGGCTGAGCTGCTGTGCTAGCAATGGGCTGGACTGCATCAAGATCGTTTTACTCCATCCCTGTTCTGTCATAACAAGTTTAAGGTGAGCCAGGTTCAACTGACCCAGGAGATTGAAAAGGAAAACAAAGAGGAATTCTAAGCTTTCATCTAAAATCTGTTAAAGTCCCTAGCATTTACTGTGAACACATGAAATGCCCTTTAGTACAGCCATTTTTCTGAGCATAAAAGCTACTTTCAATAACACAGGAAGGGAAAAATCATTAAAACTTGCAAGAATCAAGGAGCATCTTGCAGAAACCCTTTGTCATGAAACAAATTATGAAAGGCTATAAATAGATGACCATTATTAGAGCAACTGAGCTCTCTAACTAGGCTCGCTGCATGGGGAATGAACTGTTTCCCTAGCAGGCAGGGGGGAGGCAAGGCAATCAACAGGTACATCAAAAGCTCCCCAGGGTGGAGGAGAAAACAGGCTTACAGCCATTACCTCCTGCTTCTGGAAAGGCTGAAGCATTTGGAGAAACAAGCTATTGATAAAAATACACATGGACACAGACACATGTATTCACACAACAGGGCATGCTGCTGAATTTAAACAAGTTCGCATCAGCTACGGGCAGGGTACAGGATGGAAACTCTTGGCTCGTGGAGTCAAACTCTGTTATCCAGCTCCTCCTGACCTCTCGTGGGATTGCTCCTCCTGTTGCTGAGGCTGTTTGAAAATATTACCCTTCTGCTTGTTAGAGATGTCCTTCTGAATTCCAACATAATATATCCATCCATGCCAATGTCATCATTTAGTTTAAACAGTTCTTTCTCCCTCTAATTGTTTACACCTGTGCTATTTATATGAGCCAGTCATGTCTGCCTTCAGCCTTCCTGTTGTGACACTAAACACAAGGAACTCCTTAAAACCCCTCACCAAAGGCAGAACATCTGTTCCTCTGCTGCATCCTCGTAGTCAACTCCTAGCCCTGTACTTGGCCTGCCTTTAAGTACTTATTCGCATGGCAAGGTGCCTGGACGGAAGCAGATGTGGCTTTTTATAATTTGGTTAAGCTTTCTGTAACTACAGCAATCATACTTTTTCCGTGTCTTTCATGGAGGTGTGGACTACTGTGATGAGTGTGTTTGCTGGAATGGTGAGCACAGGGTTACCTCATGTTCAGACTGCACCAATCCAGTCGGTGGTAACTCACCGGTGGAGGTCAGAAGAAAAATAATGCCACTGTTAGACACTGCAGGACTTGCTGGTTAGAAGTCAAGGACCCCTAGTGTGTCTGTTTGATAAATAAGGAAACTGAGGGTGAGCACCACCATCAGTCTGTTGTTTTGCAAATCACAGCAAAAGCTACAGCAGAGCCCTGAAAACCTGCCCGGACAGTCTACAGCTTTGACACAAGCCATCAGTGCTCTTACCTGGCCATGGGTGCCTTTGTCCCCATGTGGACTGTTGTCTGGGGATTTTCTCCTTGAAGCAGGGTGTTATCCTTTTCACACATCCTTGCAGAGATACTGGAGACAGACGCTGTACATTATGAGCTGCTGTGCCTGTCTTCAGCATGGAGATGGCATTTGTTAGCTGCCAGGGCTCCTGTGCTTGCAAGAGGCTCATGTATTTGAAAGAAATGGGCAATCGGTGACAGGTCATCAAGATTTTCAAGATTTCTGGGAAGATGCCAACTCAGTATGCAGTGCTGGCAGGCGTGGGGAGAACCAAAGCCACTTTATACATCAGTTTTAGTGCATGAGCTCTTTGCATGCCTGGGCAGTGAAAAGCTCCTGGAAGCTGTTGTATTATTGGACCTTACGGTAATGCTTTGTTCAGGCCTCAGGAGAGGCAGGTGGTGATGGCACTGGCCCCAAGAGGTGGCACTTTCCCTGGGAGAAATTCTGCACCCAGGCTGGGGAGAAATCTCCAGGGGTTGGGTGGCATTCCTGCAGGCTGTGCGTGGATCCCCCTGCTGGTCCTTTGGAGCTCACTGTGCCTGGGTTGGGTGAGTCCAGCAGGCAGGTGGCACGTCCTTCTGGAGGATGTCTCTGTCCTCCAGCCATGAGTGGAACTTGACTTGTCTGCATTTGACATCCACCTTGGTGGATAGCTGCTGTGAAGTGTGGATGAACCTGCCAGCATTTTTCATTCTTTTTTTTTTTTTTTTTTTTTTTTTTTTTTTTTAAGCTATTTGGTGTGAATAACTTTTACCGGGGTTTACATTTGATTTTCCCCAAAATACCAGCTTGACTTTCACAGACATGCCAGCAGAAGGACTGGGAGACAGGCAGGTGTGTTTCCTCCACTTCTATGTCCGTAGTGCTGAGATCTCCAGCTGAGCAAGGAGCCCAGCCCCTCCTTGCACTGTTGCTGCAGTTCCCTGTGCAGTTTATCTGACCGCACATAGGAGTACAGTGCAGGGCCTGTGGGAAAGCTGGGGCAGCTCAGGGACATGGGACAGGGCAGTGGCAGGCTGATGGCATGGCCGGGTGGAGCCAAGCAGGAGCCCTCCGTAACCACAGTCAACCTTTTGCTAGGATGCAACAAAAATATTAATTTTTTTATTGTTAAAACCACAATATCTTTTTGTTTGTTTATTTGTTTTGTTTTAAATAAGGAACTCCACATTATGGGAGATCTGCAAAATCTGCAAAAAAAAAAAAAACTTGGGTGATTTTTCTCCACCCTGAATTCTGCAGTTCCACTGATTTTATTATTTTTTTTCCTCTGGGGTGAGGCTTCAAGGCACTACTTGATACTCTGTGTACTAGATTTTAATCAACATTAGCCTCAATTGTATTTCTAAATCTGTAAGCAGGGGAACGTTTTCACTGGCTCTTGCTCAAAGATTTCCTCTCTGGATTAAAAGATTCATCGGTTATTTCCCATATGGCTTAGGAAATGGCTCAGTATGGCCTTTGCTAGAACATGCTTGACTTCTGAACACCTAAGAGGAATGGTAAGAAGGACATAGGATCTGCCCTTGAAGAAAGCTCAACACCTAGAACTCCTCTGAGGCAGTGGGGAACTTTTCAGGCATGAAGGGGAAATAAATGGAGATGGGAAGTGTAGCTGTGTGCAGCCAAGCCAATGCAACAAGGGCAGGCTTCTTCCAGGCCATATGGGCTGAACTGCTGACTCCAGACCCTGTGCTCAGACTTGCAGAAGCTCTGCTAGCATGCTCTGCTAGCATGGTCCTTGGATTCAAGGAAGGACCACGGGCACCTCAATGGTCCAGGCTGCTGCGCCACAAAGGTCAGCGCTGTTTACATCAGAATAAATGATTTCTCTGTCCAGCTTCACGCAACCCTTGGAGGGAGACCCAGGAATGAAAAACATGCCAGAGAAATGCAAAGTATCCAGGATGTTTTTTTTTTTTTTTTTTAAATAGAAATGGTATTCAGAAGTTTTCAGGGAAATATGAAAAACAAGTTTTCTAGGATATACAGGAAGATGCCTTTAAATTTCTCCAAACAAACAATAAAAGACTGCCTGGGTCTGGTTTAGGACAGAGCATGAGTTTAACGAGCAGAAGTTCTTCCTGAGTAAACCCACAAGGGGACCAGCCTTGTTGCAGTCCTTGTGGCAGAGCCACACAATGTTTCCTGCACCTCCGAATGCGTGCACAGCATTTCCATTTCACAGGTCGATGAAGATGAAGAGCCAGTCTTCCTCCATCCCACTCTTACATGGGCTTCAGGCCTAAAGGACTTTGCCCTTTTTGCCCTGCCTGCCAGGCTCTGTCTTTGAAAAGCTCTGTTTCCAGCAGAAAAAGAGGTGAGGGATGATTGATGTGAGTGGATCCAGCTGGGACTGGTCCAAGGGCCACCGTTAAAAGCCATTTTTGCGTCAGGCTCATGCTTAACGAGTAGCATCGGTGCCTTTGGTGTTATGCATTTCAACAGGACTGCTGCAAGAGGAGTTTTTACATTAATATTAAGTACTGCATAGATTAAGAATTCAGCAAAACATATCCTGAACATTTGTCATTTTTGCAGAGATGAAAGACATTAATTTTTCAAAGGACCATTTCCATCACTCTCAGGCTCAGCTAGGCTGAAGCCGTTAGCCTGATGGCAGAAATGAACGTCAACCACAAAGATATTTTTGGCTGTTGGCCAGTGGTGTCAGATGAAAGCAAAATAAAGAGATAAGCTGGAAGGAAAGGCAGGGTAAACAGACATATAGCCACAACAGTCTAGAGACAAATTCCCTTTTAGTAAAACACTATCACATCTTTCCACTTTCCAGTATCCTGGGTTAAAATAACAATAACTTGTGCTAGTTTATTAGGCTGCAGAGTAATGGGAACCCTGCTGACTTTTGTTTCTTTAGCCTTGCTGTGACATATACAGCGGATAGCTAGGAAATTCCTGCAGGTCACTTCTCATGTGGAGAAAATGCATCAGCCCTCCAACACTGGAACATGCTTGTTACTTTGGGGAAGCTGAGCTGTGGGGAAATAAGGTGAAGGGGAGCCACCAGGCACCGTGTCCCTTGTGGTACCCAGTGTCCACCTCCACAGGACAGAAATGTTTCAGACCTTTAAGCCTTATTTTTTCCCTCCCCTGGATGGAAAAGTCCCTTTTCAAATCCACAAATGTCCTTTAACTTCACTGGTTTTGATTATTTTGATATAATAAAATAGGAAATCTATTTAAAAATGAGCAAAATACATGGGAAAAGTGTGCAGGCAGAGTGTGATATCCCATAAATTTGAACTGCAATTCATTGAACACAAGATACAAGTTAAGTCTGATTTCTTTCCTTTTTCTTAAAAATGGGAATTTTCTAGCCCCTCTCCCCAACAAAATCTGCAGAAGACCAGCATTACTTTTCCTCCACAAACCATATTTATTATTTCTCAGCCAACTCTGTAATTACTGAGCTCTGGAATCATAATTTCGTTGTTGTGCTGAAGTATGAGGAGATGGACCAGATCTGTCTGAGTATCCAGCAGCCATTTCATATTCCTCATCACTGAGCTTTACAAGGTGTGTGGGATTCATAGTGCTTTAAATCTCATTATTTCCTTTTCCCTATCTCTGATTTATGTACTTTAACAACATTTCAATGTATTTATTCAAGGGTTTAACACTGACCATTGCTATTTCTCTCTGCTTCTTGCTGTCTGTTGTTGGTGTAGGTGCTCTGCACTGTTTGCATTTCTCTTAAGCAGGGATGGATGCTCACGAAAATGACACAAGCAAGGAAAAGTGAAAGGACGACACTGCCGGGTCTTCACAAGAGGAACAGAGACCCCAGGCTCCAGTGAGATTTGAACTCACGACCCCTGGTTTACTAGACCAGTGCTCTAACCCCTGAGCTATGGAGCCTTTGGGCTTTGTGTTATTTTTCCCTTACAAACATTTCATATAATAATTTTCTCAGTTAATTCTGGAGTATAAGCAAAACGTGCTCTGCTGGAAAGCGCTGTTCCAAGGATTTTTTCTTCTCTTTCCAGTTGGTTTCAGCACAAATCAGAATCACAAAACTAGCCAACTCAAACCTGGATTTCACTCTTCTTCAGCTCATCCCAGCAAGGACGTCACGAGCAATAGCTGCCTGACCACAGTCATATAGCGTGGGAGCGTTTACTTCTGATTTACAAACAAGAGGCAGAGATATTTGCCTTCTTTGCAGCAGTTGCACTGTTTTGACAAAGGGTGAAGTTAAGGTTCTGAAAAATAACTCTTCATATCCCACTGCTTTCCTTCAGAAATTGGCTCTGTTTCCTTTTCTCCTCTCAGCCCTTCAAACATGCTAATGGTTTCTCGGGAGCACAGGACGTGCTTTGGCCTGTGGCTGATGTGTGCACTTTCACTCTTCTGGGCTGTTCTTTGGCATCTGAGGTTTCAGTGTTTTCCTCCCTCCTGTAGTTCCATTCTTCACAGAAGAGAGTCAGAAGGGCTGGCATAAAACCCACTGCCATCCTTCATTCTCTTTCCCCCTTCATTAATACCCATTAGACATTAAGAGCCTCAGGTGCCGTTAGCTCAGTGTTGCCATCAACAAAGAGTGTTTTTCTGTTGGTCTTTACATTTGCATGGCACAGCTGCGTGCTGGTGTCCAGCCCTGTGTTTCTTTGACAAAGGATTTGTTGGATTGGATTAATCAGGGAATGAGGTTCCTCAGCACAACATCTTCACACAACGTGCCTGGATTGTATTTCATTTGATTTCATTGGGATGTACTCCGGAGAACCCTCCAAAGTATGCATCCAGCAGAGGAAACAGGTACCTCATGCCTCCTTCTCCTCTTACTTCTCTTCTATGGAGTCTGGGCTTGTTCCGCTGGTGGCAGCACGAGGTAGAAGTCACAAAATCACAAAAGAAATTCCCTCAAAGGGGGATAATATCCACATCAAGCCATTCCAGGCAGGTGGAAGCACCATCCCTACGGTGGCCTTCTGAGGGAGACAGAGCTGCAGGCAGATGGACACAGCACAACAGTGATCAATTTTGGGCAAGCTTGGCTCTTGTATCTGCAGCCACACTTCCTGCATGAGGCCAAACACGCTTCAGGCTCAAGACTTTCATCCAATTTTCCTTGCTTCTGTTAGTGCAAAGCCGGATTACATAGTAACCAAACCTTTCTTATATTTTTCCAAGCAGTTCAATTTCCTCTGCTGCCCTGCTGTGATGAGTTTTTGACAATCCAGACGTACCAGGGCACTTTGGGTAGTCAGGCTTTAAGCAAGCCTTTGTTTGTGCAGCATCAGCCAGAGCTGAAGAACCCCAGCTTGGTGTTGTCTGCAAACTTACTGAGGGTGCTCTCAGTCCCCTCATCCTGATCATCAGTAAAGACATTAAACAGGTCCTGCCCCTGGGGAGGCAGAACTGAAGGCAGCAGGGCATGTGGGGAGCACGCAGCTGGAAAGCAGCTCTGCAGGAAGGCCCTGGGCCAGCAATGTTCTCCAAAGCACACCTGGAGGTGACTTTGGGAAGGAATGTCAAGACTGATAAGATGGGCTTCCACAAGTGCACTGGCCAGAAAAGGGAGGTTAAAGAAAATATACACTGACAAATAAGACAGGAGAACTAGTGAAAACTGATATAGAGAAAGCTGAAATTTAATATTTTAATTTTAACTAATTTTAATTTATACCCCCACTTTCCCCACTGGCTGCTGTCCTACCACTCCCCCACCTCACACTCAGCTTCCAACTACAGATATCTCCATGTCTCCTGTCCCTTTTCTTTTCCCTTTTTTCTCAGTGCCACTATGCCCTTTGTCTCTGATGAGGCTGTGGCTCCAAATTTTCCCCATTCTCCTGTAATGGAACCTGACCACCCAGAAGAGGCGGCAAGGGGGGTGCTGCAAGGATGAAGCTGTGTTTGGGGATGAGGCAGGAGGATGTCATTTCAGGTGAGAGCACAAAAACTGCAGGACCTGCAGAGGCCTGCGTATATCTGACATTTGCAAGAGGTAGGTGCATCCCTCCAGCCTCATAATGAAAGGGTCCCAAACATGAATCAAAGCACAGCAAAGTGCAGGAGCCACCACACAGCTTGCTGAGCATTTGCAGACAGTGCAGGAGCTGCAGAGCTGCAAAAGCTGTTACAAAACAGCTCAGGAGCAGTGGGGATGACCCAAGCCACCTAAAGAACTCTGACCAAGCATGACAACAACCTGATGCACCAGCCTGAATTTTCCTTTTTAAAATGTATAACACAGCGAAAGCATGGAAGGGGAGCTGTTTGCACGAGAATGAGCTCAGAGGCGAGGTCAGAGCTGGGAGAACTGCGCTGCAGCTTCTGGAGTCGGTGCTGCTTCCCCAGACACACGGCCTCTGGACATGTGATGACTATTCACCCCATAGAAGAAAGACTCTAAGACAATATGGGGCTTTTTGACTTAATCTGGGACTTCTTTCTCATCTACTTTGTCTCCTAAACTACATCTGTCCTCCTCTGTTGTGTGCTTTTACATGCTCCATATCCTGGCGGTAGAGGTTTTGGGTAGCAAACTGGGGGGATCTTTTGCCCAGATCCTATTCAAAGAAGGAAAGCTGCTGTGCTCAGTCAGCGGTCAGTGGTCAGCCTCTCAAGAGCGATACACAGAGAAAATAGTGATTTAGTTGTTGCTTTATCCACGGGCAGAGACTGCATCCTCTCTGGCTGTGGGGAAAACAGAACTTCAGGGTGCTCAGGGAAATGAGCAGAGACTATCAATTAAGATGGAGGGATTTATAGACTTCAGTTATCAATGGAGTAATTAAGTCGTGTTTAACTAAATGAACTGATGAGAATGCAGAACTGAAAGACAAATCCTGGCAGCAGCCCCTCTGTCAGTAAGTGATAGCAAGGGCAGGAACAACTGCACAAAGGTAAGACTTCTGCTTGGCAAGAAGCAAGATGCACTGGAGTTATAGCGGTGTGACGAAGCTCAGCTAGTCAGTGGCAAGTCCTTGAGCATCTGAGGGATAAATCTGTAAAAGAAGCTGCATCCAGATAACTGATGCTGAAGGGCTGGCTGATGGGGTCCTGCCTGGTGGAAGCTGCAGCATCTCCAGGCTGCTCATGTCACCATGCTGCCTGCCCAAATCCAGCTGATGTCTGCCTTGGTGTGGGAAAAAAAAAAAAAAAAAAAAGGACAGTGGAGCCATTGAGACATTTCTCGCTGTAGAGCAACGTTTTACCAACCAATGCATGAATGAGATGCTGTTTTGTTCCCTGTTTTTGTACTAAAATCCTGCCAGGTGGTTATTAGTATGCTGTTCCAGCCAGGAACCATGATGGTGCTTGTTTGGGGCTACATTTTGCAAGCATATACAAACCAGGCTGTGCGCTGGTGGTGAGCAAAGCTTCACCCCAGCTCCTCACCCTTGAGAGGCAGTGGGAGAGGAGGATCCAGCAGGTGGATCAGCTGGTGCTTTCTTGCTTCCCTGCTGCTTTATCAGGCAAAAGATGCTCTCTTGATAAGACCTCAGGATGCCAATTCAAGGAAACTGTGTGTGACCAGCCACTTCTCAAAGTCTATACTTCAAGCTGGGGATGTAATATTGGAAAATATTGAGTAAATGTGGAGAGAGCAAGAAGCAGATGGGGTGGAACAGAACTTAGTGTGTAGCATTTGACCAAACACTGGACAACAAGAAACCCTGTCATCCCCAGTACTAATGTAAAAATGATAAATATGGGTTGTCCCAGGTTAGCTGGGAGACCTCATATCCGCCATCCACATCAGTGTCGTGCACTGGGCTCTCACTTGGGTGATTTCCAGGCACAGAAGAAGGCGAGCTCCATCCCTACAGTGCCCCTTTTGCACCAAGCCTTGGTGTTTCACGTCAAAGAGACACACCCCACATTTAAGGGCAATATTTATGGAGGCTGTCAGCCTGGAGAAAATCAAGGATAGGATGCTGGTGGTCCATGGAGCCCTTAAGCACCAAAGTGTCTTGTGGCAGCGGAAATGTACAGCAGCACCTGAAGAGGATGCTGAGATTCAGGGTCTTAGTTGAAAGATTCACAAAGGAAAAACATCTCTACTAATAGTTAAAGGCTGACTCAGAATAAGCCACATTGTATCCATTATTCCTGGTCTTTTTGTGGAAGAAAATTGCTCTCTTGAAAGAAATCGGAAATTAAGACTGTCCATCCTCCCAAGCACAGAAAAACAGAAACCCTCATTAGGTGGGCTGAAAAGCGATTCCCAGGCCTTTATCTGACAAGCTAAGAACATGACTCTGCCTATAGCATTTAGGGAGAAATGACAAATTACCTGGCATGGGTTCAGTGCCTGAGCTTGGCATTGGGTGAGCACACAAAGAAGCTCGAAGCCAATCAAACAACTTTGTACAGACCCTGCTGAAAGTAGCCCTCTGGGGATACAGTGAGGACACACAACAATAAAATAATTCTGAGCATCCCATGCAAGAACATGTGCTTGGAGCATGGTTTACAGGAGCAGCTGGGCTCATAGCATGGGAACACATGGCTGAGCCATGAGAGACGCTGGCTGGCAGAAGGGAATAGGGGGCACAGTTGGGTACAGGCTGTTTTCAGACACTGCTTTGAACAATAATATGGTTTAAATGTGTACAGATGCTGGAAGCGCTTTGATGAGAAATTAATGCTTCTGGTAACAAAGAGTGATGGAGTGGTGAATGGGAAAGGCTTGCTGTGTTGGAAAGGTTGTTTCCATGCTTTTCCACTGCAATTGTATTTCTCAAAATCAGTTTCCTGTGATGTTTTGGTATTTTTACCTTGGTGCTAGTTCCTTGCAGGGCTAGGAGCTGTCCTGGAGAGTGTCACCACTGCTGGCCGTATCAGCAGGGCAGCCAGTGCAAGGAGCTGCTGCTACCGCCCCTGTGCTGCAGCCTCCACCAGCACTGTGCGCTGCAGGGAGTGCTGATGCTGTGCCCAGGCAGTGCTGTCCCCTCAGCCTGATTTCAGTGTCTGTGTGACCTCTGCCAGCCATCCCTGGAGCCTCGTGGCACAGCCTCCTTCTTCACCCCATCTCCAGTAGGAGACAAGTGGCTGCCAAGCCCTAACCCAGGCCAGGCGGGAGGCCTGAGTCTTGCTTGTGACTATTGCTCCAAGTAGGACTGTGTCTACATGCTCAGGTGATGTGCCTGGAGGATGCGAGACTTGGATTTGCTCCTTTTTTACCACTCACACTCCTGCAAATATCTTTTTTTCCACGCACTGGGGGGAAATCTGCCTCTTCCACAGATGCAGTGGATTCTGGTGCAGTTCTGCAAGTGATGTTAGTCCATTGCAGGCTTTCTGCTCATTGGAAAGCAGTGATAAATCTCTACCAGCAGGTAAGAGGTTGCTGGGGTATGGTGGCAGTGCAGCCAGGATTGGCAGCAATGCACTCAGCAGTGCCTGCCTTGCTGTGCAGGCTGTGTGACAAAAAGCAACCCTGTTAGATCCATGTCTCCTGCTCTGCTGAGAGGGTACTGCCGATGGGAGTGCTGCTGTGAAAAGAAAAAGAGTATTAGAAGGAATAATATTGCTAGAAGGGACCTAGAGGTTAACCTGTTTGGTAGCAGGTCCACTGCTACCAGCAGGCTTGGTAATAAAGGAAATTTCTGCTGGAGCACCTGAAACATCTGGCCTGTGAGTCCCTTAACCCAGCGCCTTGGCCAAGTCCTTCTGAAAGGATTGCCCAGGGTCGTTAGGAAAGAACTGCTAATGAGGGCTTCAGTGCTGGATTTTCCTGTTCAGTGTGAGTTACACTAATGAGAAAGTGCCTCGTGATTTGTGTTTTGCCGTCTGTTGTTATGGACTGCCTGGATCTAAGCTGCATTTACGGTTTGGCTTCTACTCCAGGAAGCACTTGATTATCAAAAAGATCTAAAGCTTTCTGCCAGCATTTCTACAGGAGATGGTCCTGGAGTGCAAAACAAGCACTAATAAATCATGTGCGAGCGCAATGTTTAAGTGTGCTGTTGACATAGCTCTACTTTTCTTCTGGAATAGATCCTTCTTCTTTATGCAGCAAGGAGTAGAAGTCATCCTGCTGCCAGGTGAGATTCAGCACTCATGTAGGAGCAGCCCTGCTGGAGCTGGCTGCTCGGCTCTGACCTGCTAACACCTTGTCCAGCTGCTAGCTATTAAATTACAGTGAAGAGAATTTAGTGGGAGATGGTGACAGCTGTTGTGGTTGAGGAATTCAGCAGGGTGGGGTTTGGAAGCTTAACAGAATTGCACAATTTGGGGTAAAATGTTTATTTCTTACTTTCTATCCCAGCAACTCTATTCTGGCTGAGGTGTTTATCTAACATCCTTGGATGTTCCAGCTCTCATGAACGATTTTTGCCGTGGTCAGCCTCATCAGGCTGGCTGCTATTTGCTCATGGAGCATCACAGTTACCTGTATCGACTGTTGTCACTTAAACATCATCTTTTAGCTGCAACAAACTTAAATATTGCCTGACTGCTTCGGCAATAGCAGCCCAGGGATAGCTTGCCAATGCTTACTGCAGATTTCAAGCACCAAAAAAGAAAATCTTTCAGGCTGTTTCTCCTATCAGATGGTTCCTGTCTGCATACCTCTTTTTTTCTGATCCAGACTGCCTGACAATGCTGCTGACTTGTCCTAGTTTTACCTACGAGATGTGGAGTATGAAAAGCAAAACTTGACAGTTAAAATGCTTCTACTTTTCATGGAAAATAAAAGCTTCCACTGTGTTCTTTGCTTTTTCCCAGAGATCAGGGAAATTGCTACAAAGTGGAAATGTTTGTGTACAACAAATTAGACCTTATTGGCATGAATCACGGATAATTTTAGCAATCTTCAAAAATATATTCTGAAAAAAAAACTCATATAAAGGGAGTCACAGGACGGTGACCTCCTGCTGCTATGTATAGCCAAAGCTCAGCAACGGGCAGCATCTCTGGCAATAGAGCAGCAAAGCAAAGCTCAGATGTTTGTTTTCCACAGCTGGAAAGATCCATCCCAAAGTAACACCAGGCTTTGGTAACATTATTTACAGGGCTATTTATCTGCCGCAAAAGAAGGTGTTACATCACATTGATTTTCTGGCAAACCAACAATAACAGCCCACTGGAGCCCAGATTTCAGCTCAAATTTTGTGACACTGCTGATGAGAGACCTTATCATACAAACAAAGCCTTGAACATGTAATGGACTCTGCAAACAGCATGCATAGTCCCTAGTAATCATTCTGTCAAAAGATAATAAGCTGCATATACAATCGGTTATAAAAACCCATCAATTTTCAGCAGTACATTTGATCTGATGCATGGAGAAGCAGAAACATATTTTGTTCTTGCACTTGTAGCTATATTTGAAAGATATCTATATATTTTTTAATCATTCTAACAGTGGGAAGGTGAAGCTAGCTAAGTGAAAGCTGAACAAATCAGTGCAATAGTATGTGGGCACAGGGTTGCTCCTGTCCTTAAAACTAACCTTGAAGACTGAATTGCCTCTCGCAGGCTCTTTCTGCCTGTGAGGAGCACGACTGCAACCATCATGTTAAAATTGCTGCTTTCCTTAGAAGTAAAATTTAAGTTACTCTTGTAAAGTTTTCTTGGGAGCCAGAAAGAGTTCAAGCTCTGGAAAAATTGTCTGATATTTGGCATAAACTTCTTGCTCCAAGGGTGCCCGTTCTGTTCCCTGTGCTGAGAGAACAAGAGTCATTTCTGGAATGCGGCTGCCCCTCTTCAGGCTGCTCTAACTTCTCCCTGGAGTCCCCTTTGGAATACGAAGCTGGCCGAAATTTTACCCTTGACCCACTTCAGGTTAGCAAAAAGCAAAATCCGACTTCTTCTGGGAACGAAGTGTAGCTGTTAGTGCTGTTTCTGCCTAGGGAGATCAGCAGGCACAACTCAAACACTGCCTTTCCAAGAATTTTCAAGAACTCTTTCGAAACTTTCAAAAAATTATATTTCTTAGTACCATGTCAAGCACTTCCAGTGCCCCAGGAGGACGGGCATTCATGCTCTAGCTGGCATCTTCTGCAAGCCATCTGCATTTCTCAGTCCATCAGCTCCACCATGCTCCACTCCCTGCTCTCTCCATGGGCACCCCCAGCCCTGTCCATGGGCACCCCAAGCCCTGCGATGCTGAGCTCCGGGCAGCTGGTGCCCATCACGCCGAGAGCCTGATGCTGTTGGTCCCGAGGGGGTTGGCAGAGCCGCGGCCTCTAACCAGGTCTGTCATTGTCTGGGAACAAAACCTCAGCTAATGGCAGCCATTAGCACCTGTCAGCACAACAACCCATAATAGAGGAGGATGGTTTATAGGCAGATGCCCTTAATTACAGATAAGTTGCTAAGCTACGGGCACTTAACTATTTCTGAGCCATGCCAAATCCCCCAGCGCTCCCGTTAGCTGCAGAAGAAAAAT
Source organism: Alectura lathami (assembly GCA_013399715.1). Lineage (NCBI taxonomy): Eukaryota > Metazoa > Chordata > Aves > Galliformes > Megapodiidae > Alectura > Alectura lathami. Next base: position 108,756 of record VXAV01009313.1, on the reverse strand, counting down.
TGCTTTAGTTTGTTGAGTAAGCCTCGGCGCTGATCTATGCGTTAATCATAGCAGAAGAAATAATAATAGTTTCCTGTCCTCGGGATGAGGGATGCAGTATATCACAGCCTCTCGTGCAGTAATTGCTGGGGTAGGTTAATAATGTAAGTGCATAAAAAAAGGGATTTGCACTTCTGTTCTGATGTAAGTAACTTCAGCAGATGCAGATGTAGGAGCTACACTGCTTCATCGCCATAAAGCACGTTATTTCAGAGAGAAAATAAGCAAATATTGCCACTGCCATTTGTCTGTGTCACAAATCAGATGCCTCAGTGCTAATCATATGAACTGGAACGTGGTGAGAACTGGTCCCTGCCAGTATCCACGTTCGATCCCTGAGTTCTGGTGAAAGATATGGGGAAGCACAGCACCACTGACAGCTCAAATACTCACCACAGCTTTGTAGAAATAAATAAATGAATACTGGGAATGCAACAATCACAAAAAGCTAAATGTTATGCTAAAACCTCCTCTGGCTGGATCCAGCAAACTCCTTTCCTGTTAGGAAGCTAAGAAGGAATAAGAGCAAGAAGGGGATGGGGAGCTCAACAGCCTCTGGGTCCTGCAGGAAACTCTTGTTCCCAGGGCTGGAAATCTGTCCCTGGAAAACTGCATCGGTGAAGCTGAAGGCAATGGCAAAGTGCCCCACTTGCGCTGGTGACCTTCGCATCGCTGCTCTACAAAACCCAGGGTAAAGGAGGAAACCAGCGCAGACGGTCTAATTCAGAGCTACACACTGCAACATGCTGTGAGATTTACACTGTGTTAGGGGCGATCCCACACCCCTCCAGCTGCCTGACGATGAGGAGGGATCTCTCACACTGTTTCATTTCCAGCAGACTTGCTCCAGATTGTTTCTGTGGCAGCTGTAACAGCTCCACATGGCAAGTCTGTAGAATCAATGTAATTTGAAGAGGGAATTTAAAACTGCGATGTTGGAACGCAGCGTTGTTGCCCTGAGTGCAGTGGCTCAGAGCTGGTTCACAGAGAGCAGCTGCGGCACAGTTTAGGAACATAAGGGGTGAGAGGTGAAAGGAGGAATTAGACAAAATCTGCACCATGAGACCACCAGACAAAACACCCTTCTTTGCTGCGCCTTGCTCAGGATTCAGTCACTGTTGTATGTTGATTCCTGCCTGGGCAATGCCAGTGCTGATCTGCAAGGCAGGAGACAGCTGCAAGGCAGGAGACAAGAGAGCTGCAACAGAAGGGATGTGCAAGTTGAGCTGGCTGAGCCTGACTCAATACTTACAGAAAAGAGAGGGCCCATGGCTCACATGCTGCCGTAGCTGAAGTTAGAATTCACTGGGCCTCAGTATAGGCCCTTGGGTATTCCTCTCATTACTCCAGCTCAACTAGATGTAGGGCCATCCATTTCTGAACAAATATTTGCACTCTGGGTTATCACAGAACCACAGCATGGTTGGGTTGGAAGGGACTTCACAGCCCCCCAGCCTCAACCCCTGCCGTGGGCTGGCTTCCACACCCAGATCAGGCTGCCCAGGGCCCACCCAGCCTGGCCTTGAGCACCCCCAGGGATGGGGCACCCACAGCGGCTCTGGGCAGCCTGGGCCAGGGCCTCACCACCTCTGGGTAAAGAATTTCCTCCTCACATCGTACCTAAATCTACCCTCTTTTAGTTTAAACCATTCCCCCTTTTCCTATGACTATCAGCAGCATACAGACTTACTTCTGGTCCTACACAGAGCAAAGCTCCCTCTGGGTCTCTTGGAAAGGCTGTCGTTCATTATCTTTTAGGGCGTTAAGAACAACCAACATGCTTTCTTTTCTTCTTGGCTTGCATCATTCTAATGGAGCTATTAAAAGCAAAATAAACTGAAAACCTCAGCACATCAAAATGACTGGTTGGAATCAGGAAGTTGAAAGGAGCATTTGGTTTGCCTCCATTTGTGTAATTGGTTGCTCAGAGCTTAGTGGTTTGCAAATGAATCTATTGTAAATCCTGTCCATTAGAAGATAACATGTTGCAAGAAGCACCCCAGACTTCCCAGGGCTTGCTGTTTGCTGTTCACACCATTAAATCTGTGCTTGAGGGAGTCTGGCTTGTATTGATGCGGGCAAGCAACATCTGGGGACAATTAAGTCATCTGAAAATCTGCCCCCGAGTTTGGAGACACATTAGCTGCTTTGTCCAGGGCTTGTGCAACATGCTAAAGTCCCAAATCCAGTGCTCTTCCTTTGTCACTATCACGTTGCGGTTTGGGTGACTGTGAGCAAGGAACCACTGCATCTGTCTTTCCCTTTTGCAATCTCTTGTAAATAAATTAATTTAGTTAAGTAATAAACTAATTTAGAAGAAGTATGTTAGTAAATAAAGTAATTAAGGGGATTTAATGAGCAAAGCATGGCAGCCAACAAAATGTGTCTTGCTCAAAGTCATCAAGCTTGAATTCTGGGGAAGAGACAAAGAACTTTTTGAGTGGAAAGACAAGGACCAGATATTGCTCTGGGATGTGCCGTTGTGGCCCTTCTGGCTTCAGCAGGGTTACCAGGACAAGCTTAGCGCAGGGGTTGTTCTAAAGCAGAAGCAGCCTGGTGATCTGGGATCTGTCTTTTTGTGGGTGCTGCCACCAGCAAGTAGGGTAATTTTAGCAGAACCGCTAAAGCTCACAGTGAGCCAGCTACAAGATAAACACTCCAGAGACTAAGGTGAAATCAATAACTCTTCACACAAGCAAAGAAGCAGATGGTGTCTAAATCAATTACAACGTACTTAGGGGTGTTTGCCTGTCATTCCATGGACAATGTGATGGGATTACAGGGGTCTTAATATCTCTATTTACGTGACCTCTGAAATGTTGGCCATGCTAACAGCTGAGATTCAATATGTTGCCTTGTGCAAGATGAGCTCAGGTCAGCCACTGCCTACACGTGGGGTTGGGCCCTTCCAGAAGGTCTCCAAGATGGCTGTGTGAGACAAAGGCCTCTCTGCAGGGACAGAGGAGGTGGAGAGGGTCACACGCCTGTGGACTTGGCATGTCAGGATTTCATTTTGCTTTTGGAAAGGCTGGTGGGATAGAGTGCACTTAAAAGCCATGTAGCTGGAAGGTGCTGGAGCTTTAGGGAACATATCACTGCTTTCCCACACCAGCTTCCTCAGAGAAGCTTTTGTTGGGCTGCTTGCCAGGGTGGCTCTAGGTATTAGCTGCATTTTGGGACAGAAATCCTTCCTTTCTGCAGCAGGCTATCGTTGCCATGACTTAGGAACAGCAATGGCATGACTACAAATCCTAAGGGGTAGGGGCTTCATATAGGTCCCAAATCTGTGTGCACCAGCCTCCTCCACAGCCTGTATCCAACCTTGCTCTGTGAAGAAGCCTTTGGACACCACAGCATGATGTGCTGAGCTCAGAGGACACAGCCAGGCTCCAGTAGAGCCGTGGTTGGAGGCATCTCCAGCCAAGTGATCCAGGCTATGGTCTCATTACTGGATGCACAGCTTGTAGCTCCTAGCTGGGGACAGAGCCTCCCCAGGGCTCTGTGCAGGCTCCCACCTCCCTGCTGGCATCCTGCTGTCGGGGTGTTTGCCTGCTCATGCAGCCCTGAATGGCTGCCACAGCCTCACAGCAGCACGTTGGTTTCTGTGCTCAGAGGAACATGGTCTGGGGGCAGATCAGCGGGCACCCAAGGCATTTGTTCCCTGTCAAGACACTGCATCCAGTTTGCCCTCCTGTGGGTCTAGAAAAGCCAAAGGAGAATGCTTTGTTTTTCCAGTTCCCCAGGCTCCAGAAGCTGGGATGTGGCTGACATGGATGGCAGCCACACATGTGCTTTGCTCATTAAATGCAGATGAGATGGAAACTCCCCTTTTCTTGTTAGGAGGGCAGGATCCAGCTAGCTCTGAGCCCCTGGTGCTGCTGAGGCAGAGCCAATCCCCTCCAGACACAGTGGCCATTGGCATCACAAGCTCATTAAAATACAGCTGGATCTCAGCCCTGTCACTGTGTGCTGATCCCTTTTGTGAGGGAACAGAGGAAACAGCATCCTGCACTTGTCTGGCCCCATTCAGAAGGCGTCAGAGCTCTCCCCACTGAGACAGCAGAGGTGCCATCAGCAGGCCTCTGGTGGCCTGGCGCCAGGGACTGGCAGAGCTGCCACACCTTGGCTGGGTCCGGGGCCTTCCATCTCTCCCAGGACTACCGTCCTGCTACCCAGGTAACTAAACTGGAAACAGATCACAGACTGGTTGCGGTTGGGGGCTGTTGATGCTTGGGCTCAGTCAGACTTGGGCTTTGAGATGGGAGAATAACAGACCAAACACAGTCCTAAGAATTCCTGCAGTGAGAAACACCTGAGCACATCTGCTTAACATTTACCTAGTCCTTCCCTCACCAACCAGGGTCTGTTTTGACTTTGGGTGTAGGAACCTGCATGTACTGACCCACCAGAATGACCTGTCTGCCCAATGCACACACAACACCCATTGCTTATTCAAGCAGGAGCCGAATCCTGCACCTCTCCCCAGCAGGAGCACAGCCCCTTCCCTGAAGCTCATTTGCCCAGTTAATGCAAGAAATGTTAATAATGAAGCCATTCAGTCAACACAGCTTTCAGCTCCTTGGGAAACTAAAATCCAATCCTTCTTTTTCTTCTTTATTAAGGCACCACAAGGATTTATTATTCTATCCCTAAAGCAAGGGCAGGGCAGAGATTATTAAGGCAGAGTTTTCAGGCTCCCAGACCATAATAAATAAACTGGCTGCAGACAGGGAGCTTGTTGTTAATGCTCAGCGGTACCCTACAGAAGATATGATATGGGGAGTGCCTTTGCCATACAGATTTCAAATCATCTGAACTAAGCCCTGACAGCAAGTAAACACTACACAGAGGGATCTGATCCCCGTGGGACTGAGTCTTGGCGGCAAAGACGAGATCAGGCCCCGTGTGTGTGGCAAGCACTGCGTGCCAGAGGGGTGGCAAGGTTCCTGCCACGGAGGGGTGGTGGAGTGCCCGCTGCTGCTGGGCTGTGAGGGCAGGGGAGAGGGGACTGGGATCGAGCTGTGCCTGAGGCATACTCAGCACCAGCATCCTAGTTAGCCTCTGGTCTTCCCCAGCACGCAGCTGGCCACCCCACATGGTGACCTGTACTGCTCTACACGAACAGGCCCACCATGGGGTCAACCACCCCTGTTTGGCCCCTGTGCTCCCCTAAAGGGGGACAAATCTGGGATCCTGAGACCACCCAGGAGACTGCAAGCTCTTAGCTCTGCTTGAAACCCCTCCTGAAGGCAGAGCTGCCATTCCAGGGCCGATGAGACCAGCACTTCATCCCTGATGAGGCCAGAAGGAGATTTTGGCAGGGGGTGGAAGGCAGGAAAATGTCTGAGGGCTTCTGCATCGCAGCCCCTCCTCATGCAGCAGCTGTCTAGCTCCCCTCTGCGCTCTGGTTTGACTGCAGCCTTGGAAATAGCCTAAATGCTATCCTAAAGCGTCAGCACAAGGTTTGCATGGCAAGAGTGCCCTCTAGTGCAGGCCTGGAGCTCGCTGTCACCCCACCCTTAGAGTGTGTCCCAAAAAGGAACCCCAGCCCTGACCCGCAGGCCTCACAGTAATTTTAAAAGTTTTCCAGTGCTTGAGAAATAGTTCACTTTGGATCATTTTAAGTAAGTGTGAGATTTTGTCGGTATTGTGGAGACTTCCTTTCTGATGCTTCATTTTAAATTTTGCACACTTGGCAGCTGACAGGAAAAACAGGTGAGAAACATCTCCCTTGGGGCGTCACTGCATCACTGGGTAGTAAGATAAAGCTGGATCACGTCACATCTGCAGGAAGTCACCGTGTACTCCAGCTACAGGGTTTCTCTTGGGAGAGAAACTCCCACAAAGGAGAGCCCAGCTCGTATTGGAAGGCTTTCTCTGATAGGACAAGTGGGCATCGCTAAGAGGTTGTTTATTTATTGATTTATTTATTTTTGTGGTAATTCCAAGGTTCTTTGCATGTAAGCACCTTCCAGGCTTGTATAGACTGGGCATCATTTCCTCCTTGAGCTTAATCTTAAGCATCCTGGTGAGCAGTCCTTAGAAAACTTGTGGGGTGCTGCAGATTTGTGTTGCCTAGTTAACAGAAAGGGAAGACACCAAAAGGCACATCCAAGGCAGGCAGGCTGGAGGGAGCTTTGCCTCCAGAGGACCTGTCCGGAGTTATTTTCCAGTGAGCCGGGGTGGCTGACTTCAGAATGGCCAATGGGTGAGTTCAGGAGAAATGAGGTAAAAGCAGCTTTTCCTCACTGAATATGGATGATTTGTCGCCACTGATTTTTGAGAATTCCTTCCAACTGAATTGGCATTCAGGGCAAATGCCGTGCTTTTTCTTCCCTCCCTTTTAATCACAGCATATTCTGACCTGCTCTCTATTTTGTTTCCCCATGGCTATTTCCAATACCCCTCTGTACGCTGTATTCATACCAACAAAGCCTGTGCTCTCATCCTGGTAGTCACTGCCTTGGGTCCCAGCCTGGGATTAGGGATGCTGGGTGAGCCAATTTCTCTCTCTCTCTGCCTCATTTGCAAAGTAGGATAATAGCTCAGTTCCACAGCCCAAAAGTGATTCTCCGCAACAAGGATCCAAGGGCTTTAGCTAGATTTCATTCAAAAATCCCTAAATGAAGCTGCCCTAAATGATGCCATTTAGACAAATGTGACAGTGTCCGTGGAAATTGCATTTTCCCAATTGTTGGCTCCTCCTGAATTTGGGAGCACGCTAATTTTCTAGAGCAGAGAGTTCCCTCTGATGATTAAAAAATGAATAATAATAGCAGTGCCTGCCTTCCCGAGGCTCATGTAGGACTCACCAGCAAGAAATTAAACACAGTAGGAAATTCCTTGAAAGAGTTAGAAAACAAATGGTTGATACGATCTCTCCTCCCCCCCGGCTCTGTGATCTGCTTTTAGAATGATTATTAAACACAGCAAAATTCATTTGGTGCTGTAACATGAACAAGACAAATTACAGTCTCTGGAGCTCAGTTAATTGCTAAAGAACATGCTGACCCTGTGTGGGTTCATCTGTTATGGTAACTAATGAAATGAAATGCAAGCCTTGCTGTGTGGGTCCGCAGCAAGAATACCCTTCTGCTGCATGAAGAGGGAAGTCCACTCCGGCCCTGTGTACTCAGGGATAAATGATGTGCAATGATGAGTCCAGCTCCACTACCGGTGAGCTCTCCAAAGACTGTTCTGGGAGCCTGGACGCTGACAGCGCAGCTGGAGGTGTGTACATGCAAACATCTGAATGTAGGCATCAAAATCTGAGCTGAGCAGCGCCTAGACACTATTTTGGTTGGTAGAGAAGCCCATATTCTGATATATCATACATGGGGGTGGCTGGCACCCGGAGGGCAGGCAGAGTACCTCTGAAAAGCATCCTTTCCCTTCCACTGTGGAAGAAGGATGCAGAAGCCAAAATGAACTGCAGCAAGGCAGCAGCCATGAGAGAGTAGAGTTTTGTAATTTAGAGCAAAACACCGTGACTTTGTTGCAAAATGCACAGATCCTCCACCTAAAATTAGTTGTGCTGAAGGAAGAATTTTTGGACATAACAAAATCACTGGGAATCTTCTCTCTTGTTCTGATGAAGACAAAATTTCACTGTATGCAGGAATTCACAGTATAGATACCTGAGCTGAATATAGTCCTGAAGGTCTAGTTCTCATACAGCTGGAAATAAATCCATTATTCCATTGGGATCACCATCATCTGGCAGTGCTTGCTGCCCTGCCACCCAAACGCAGTCAGGTGACTTTGAAAAATCACAAGATTGCCCTAAAAATCACTGGGTACCGTGTAGGATGTGGGCTTTTTCAGACCAGATTCAGGTGATATATATATATATATGTATTGGCATCAGAACAGAGGTGGAAGTCTGAGATTTGCGTGTGGAATCTCAGTGCAAGGGCTTAAAGAAGAATGCTGTGCACCACAGCAGTCATGATAAATTCATGACTGCTGACAACACTGCATATAGTTTCATAAACAGACTCATTGCTCTGTTTTCATGAAAATGTGCCCACATTATTTTTCTTCCTTTTTTTTTTCATTTTTTTCTCCACTCTATTGTATTAGACTGAGATGCAAAATTATTAATAGAATAGTTCATTAATTTTATGATATTTCATTATTCAATTATTTCCTCCATTATTCTTCCACATTAAATCTGAATAATTTATTCAGTGAATTTTGCAAGCAAAATGTTCAATGCATAATTTTCTCCTTTGTTAATATTCTCCTAGTTCTAATTGTCCATGAGAATTTGATCTAATGCTCTACAGAAGAGCAGCCAGAAGACAAAAAGCCCAACACGGTGCTGTTCTGAGCACGACTGCTGGTGGCTGGTCCCCATTTAGGCTCTCACCTCACCAGGTGTGCTCTGTGAGGGTGGCAGAAGGACGCATCAGGCTGCATCTAGCAGCGAAGCCAGCAGCAGCTCATTCTGCGAGTGAGAAATGCCTGGCAGCCTGGCGTCCTCTTGCCCAGAGACCCCTACATCAGCCGTGGGAGAGCAGCTCCTTCTGCTGGTCATTCAGACCCACATGCACCCGAAGGAGACAACCAGAGACCGGCTCTGTGAAGACAGAAGCTGGATAACTGACATCCTGCCCCAACACGATAGCATCAAAAACTTCTTTGCCAAAAAGCAGATCAAGCTCTAGTTTCAGTTAAGGTTTGTTTCCAGTTTTCTGTTGTGCACTGTTCACGGAGGCCCTTGCTCTGCCTGACATCTGCTGGTGCTCACCAGTGTGCTTCCAGTCTGGGGAGTGTCCTGGAGCAGGGTCTGAGCTGGGGAGGGTCGGAGACCTGCTGCACAAGGGCTGCTTCTGCTGAGGAGAATGAATGAAATGCTTTCAAATGACAGGTTAGAAAAGAGTAAATAGTAGATTTCCTTTTTATCACTTCCGTGAAAACTCAGCCATTGCTGGTATGTTTTTAGCAAATATGGTGAATTCTTAGAATTTCCCATGTGAAAACCACAAGAAAACTGAGCACTTTTGTCTTCATTAAACACCACCTTTACTGTTTACTCAGCTAGTGCCTGTGCTGTTTTATAGACAATATCCAGTTAAAACAGGGCACAGTTGCTCCATATTAAGAGACTGCCGGAGCCATGATGAACTCAGTGCTGGCATCATAACAATTACAGCTCAGGGAACAACATTTTTCTTAGCCTAGTCAATAAATTAGTGGTAGAAATAGTGGTAGCACAGAGTGGTAAAAATAGAGTCCCACAAATGTAAGTTTTCCATGGTAAAAGTTAATAACTGCTATTTTCTAAAATAACATATTAGTGCTTACCAGCTCAGCAGAAACATAGGTGCTGTATCAACATGTTGCAGGGTTCCCACCAGCCCCCCATGGTCAAGACCATCCAGAAATAGACCCGCCTCGCATAGCGGAGAGGTAGGCACACTTCAGACACAAAGAATAATGGGGATGCAGCGAAACCCAGGCGCTCCAGCATCCCCTGGAGCCGAGTCACCAGCTGGAAATCCCCGTGCCAAGTCCTGCAGAGGGTTAGGGCAGCAACAGCTCCAGCACTGGCCCTCGAGGGAGGGGAATGTCACCAGGAGGCTCTGCTGAACTGCAGCCGCTTTGTCCCTCGGCGGTTTGTGGTTTGTAATGGCCATTTGTAGGGGCCAACAAAAACCAGCCTGGAGCCTGGATCTCTCCAGGGAGCTCTGGATTCTGCCCAGGGTTGTCTGGCTGAGCAGCCGCTGATGCCTCTGGTTCAGTCCCAATGGGTCTTCCTCAGCAGATCTGGGGCTGCCCTGAGCTCTGCAGGGGTGACCAGGAGAAAATCCTTCCTGAGTGTTTGCTCTGGGGGGAATAACCTTTGCTGCTGGCAGCTCGTGTTGCTTCATTGGTGTTTACAGCACTAGAGATGCTGGGCTGGATGGAGAAGAGGGGCTGGGAGAGCATCTGAAAGCATTTCACACGCCCCAAGACAGAGAAGGTCCTGGCTTTTCACTCCTATGCAAGACTTGTCAGGGCAGCAAAGGTGTTGTCAGGTGCTTGGGCTTCCTCTTCCTTCTGCTTTGCCCCAAAGAGGTATAAGAAATCAACCAAGGAAAGAAAGCTCATTTAAAGACTTCACACATTGTGCCTGCCAAACCCAAAGTGTTAGGACTGCTACAAAATGCAGCCCATACGCTACAGGCATGTAGAAATATTGAACTAAGTTTCCTTGGTAGAAAGCCTTGTATTTTTAGGCATCATTAGGAAAAAAAATGTATATTAAATGTAATATTTTCCATACAACACCTTAATTCTGACCTTGCTGCAAGGATAGAGCAGAGGGCCCACAGACCGAGCAAGCAGCACAGCATCACGGATCATGGTGTTTGCGATGGGCTGGAGGTGGGGATGCCACCTGCGGTCGGAATGCCTCTGAAAAGGGTTCTCACCTGAGTCAGGGTGTCATGGTTTTCCATAAGTATTCCATATCGTGTAATAAGCTGACACAAGAAGGAGGGCTGCTGAGGGAGAACCACAGCCCTCAGAACGCTCCTGTCCCTTCCCATGTGGTTTCTGGGTTTCAGGAGCCTCTGATCACCTTTTGCCTCTGATCACCATTGTGAATTACATGGTCAGAGATGCTCCCTTGTCTTTATACATCTATTTCTTGTTTTGTCAGCTTTATTGCTCTCAATTCCTTTCATATTGTATTATCTCACATTCCTTTTCTATTTTAAGTTAACTAGTTATCTTTTACCTCAGTCATGTCTGCTCCTTTCTCACTCCTCTACCCAGCCTCCATGAGGGGAGGGGTGGGGGCTAGGCACTGTTGCAGGACAATCTTTCATTAACCCACAACACAGGGCATGGAGCAAACCAGGAAAATAAATGAGGGAAAGATTTTTTTTTTTTAAGTATCATTTCATGTGAGGAACAAGTAAGACCGCTGTGACAGTAGTGTGACGAGTACTGTGGCCATAAGACATTAAAAGGGAATATTAGCTTTTTAAATTGAAATCAAAAAGCAGAAAACAGACTAGACACTTGCTATATAGAATTGAGAACTTGGGAATCCACATAGTACTTTGGGGGCATTAATTATTGCTTAATTAGAGCAAGGAGCATTTTCAGGAGATGTGATAGCAGTTAATGTCTGGTTTTCCTGAGAGACACGGATCTGGGTACAGAAATAGCAAGTTCCTTTCACAAAGTGCAGCTGATTTCCTTGGGAAAGGAAGAGCGGGGGCTGCTGGAGTGTGTCTGAAGGCTGGGTGGGCTGGGGGCAGAGCCCTGTGAGCACAGCTGTGACCCGAGGCAGGTTGCTGGGCTCTGGGGACCACAACCATGTTGCACCCACAGGGCCGTGCCCTGCACCGGTCGTTTGCATCTCTTACGATACGGCAATAATGTTAGTGTAACGATCGATGCAAGAGATCAGACAAAAACTTATGACATCCAATAAAACGATCTCTCATTTGGAGTCAGCTAGAGCTGCTCTCTAGGTCCAAACATACATAGGCCATTTGTATGGTTCCCTCCTCAAGAAGAAGAAAAAAATATTTTTTCCTGCTATTCATCAATAAAACATCCATTTAAAATTGGTCATTTCTTGCACAAAGTCAGCGATCTGAGTTATGATAAAACTTTGATTTGCTTTTTTTTGGAGTGCATGCATACACTTTTCACAGTGATTTTTAGAATCAGAGGGTCCTGCTCGTTCTGTCCCACCTGTGCTCTCCCTGGCCATCACCTCAGACAATGCTTTCAAAGGGTGTGTTTGAGAACAGCGGTGTGTCCCACTGGCACGGTACCTCTTGGAAGCCACCCATGGCTTGACTCCTGCTGTTCAGGACCTTACTTCTAACTCCCTGCCAAACCTGCTCACGGTTGTCTATGCAGGTCTGTTCTAGTGCTAGCATTGCCCTCTAGAGAGCTCTTCCTTCCCTGAAGTTTACTCTGCTGTGTAATTCATAAAGATCAATCACTCCTCCTTCAGCCTGGCTTCACGAGTCAAGCTTTTCATCTCCTCCTGGAGAACAGACTCTTCATGCCCCTTTGTTGTACTTGCTCCAATTTTTGCTCACCTTTTTGAACAGCAGCTGTACGTGGTGTTTCAGATGCGGTTTGATCAACAGCTTGCGCAGCAATATTAACATGCAATACTTCCTTTGGAAGCGCTTTATCTGTTCTTGCCTCATATCTCTCGGAGTTTTCACGGTTACATCACAGTAGTGGAAATACAGCAACTGTATTTGAGTATTTCTCTTCCTCTCCTTGCTTCCAGCTGAAAGTCCTATAATACAGCAAAAAATCTGATACTGAGCCATAAAAGTTTGACCTAAAGCCTTCCTTGTGAAATTCATTACATTTCCAGTGCTCCAGTCCTCAAAGTCACCAAATTCTTCAGATCCTCCACTGAGCCACCCTCGCCGTCCAGTTCTGCATGAGCAGCAACTTCTTGACCTCATTTCTACTTCCCCTGCCAAGGTCACTGAGCACAGGATCAGTTTGATCTGTTCCAGGGTTGAGTTGTGAAACCTCACCGCTCCCCTCCCCAGCCCAACAGCTCCCCTTTCATCGCAGTGCATGTGTTTTATTTTAGCTAAGTCTTTAGCTCCTCACAATTCTTGCACTAATCCCCATCTTTTCCAGCTTAAATAATAATTTCCCAGGAGGCCGTATCAAATGTTTTACTGAAGTCCATGCAGATTAGATCTGCATTTCCTTTGCCTAGAGTGTCTGGTATCCAATTGAAAGAGGGTGCTGTGCTAATTTACCTTGAGCTACTGTGGATGAATCAGTGTCCCTTTTCCTCCTGGACTCTACTTACCTTCCTGTTTTCCATCTTCCCTTCAAACTTTGTTTTAAACTCCCTTGTATCAGGGGTACAAACAGCATTGCTCCACAGGTTCCACGCTACCCCAGTCAATTCAGTGCAGAAATTCAGTGTATTAAGTGCTCTGATTTGGGCAAAACTCTCATTCAGCAGCCCTTTCAAACCAAAAATCAATATACCAGTGTGGCGCTCTTACACATCACTATTTTAAGCCTTGCTCCAGCCTTACTGTCTAGTACCCCCACTTCTCTCATCCTCCTGTTATTTGTAAGTCCAAGAGCTCCTTTTCTACTAGGACACCATGACACCATGGCATGACACTATCTTCCTCTGCTGCCTGCTCCTCACCTCTCCCGTGGAGCCTCCTTTGCTGCTCAGCCCTTTTCTCCTGTCCTCAGACCTCGCCACACGCTGCTCACATCCTTCCTGAGGCTGCTGTTTGGAGTCAGCCTCCCCTACTGCTTCCTCCCCCATCCACAGGGTTGCAAATTCTGTATGGTTTTGGACCTTCAAATTACAGAAATCCCACTCCTCCTCCAATTTAACTCCCAGAGCATCTGTATCCAGTTGACTTCCCTGAAGTTTTCATAGTTTCTCCTAGTTCACCACTTTTAAAATCAAAACCCACTTACAGGCTTAGGTTTTTTTCTCCTTCCCTTTAGTTCAAACAGAATCAGCTCCTGACCATGCAATCCACTCCTATTTTCTCCTACCAACTTCTCTAAGAGTCTTCATCATTTGCCAAAACCACGTCAAGAATACATCCGCCTCTTACTGTTTCCATGGCTAACTGATGGAGAAAGTGGCCACTGTTCCGCCCAGGAACACCTGCATTCTTCTGTTAATAGGACCGCCTGATCTCCAGTAATACTGCCAATAAGGTGATGCTTACTGTTACACTCTTGCTGCCAGACTATCCAGCTCTCAGGATGAGCTCTGCAATTCTTATTGCAGAGAATCTTGAATGGATTTTGTGTTGACTCCAGCTACGCAGGAAGGCAGGTTTAAGCAGCTGTAGCAGTGTAATACTGTATCTTGGAATCAGATCTGGTTCCAGAAATGAGGATGTCCCCTTCTCCTGTAACTTGCACAGGCGAAGGAGCTGGATAAAGCCATGATACTGCTTCATAGATACACTGGATCCTTTATTTTACTCTTACTTTTAAAGTACTGTTTCAGGCTTTGAAAATAGCTATTAGGAAAAACAAGTAATGCTATTGCTATTCAATATTCATACTGGAAAACTTCTAAAAAATGTGTTCAAAACACTCAAATAATCTGTCTCTGTACTGTAGCATTGTAAAGAGAGAGTTGGTTACAAATGAGCTTATCTGGCATGAAAATTCACCCATCAATTGCTTTGAAAAATTATAAACCGTCATCTTAGACTCTGAATTGTCCTGTCATTTTCCAGTACAGTGCTCAAACTAAGCATGCCCATGCTGAAACCTCTTGCCCATGTTGTCTTGTGCTGGACACGGTGTCCAGGAGAACGCAGTGTGTCGCACATGAGGGCAGTACACGCAGCCAGGCAGGAATTAGCTGCTGGCCCCTGCTGGTGCAATGTCTTAAATACGGTATTTATTAGCAGCAGTAGCAGGGGAAGGTAGGGTACAGTGACCGTGACTGTGTAATTTTAATAGACTCTTAGTTTCAGTTTTCCCAGCTTAACAGTGTTTTAAATCACACTTTAACTTTACAGCCTAGTGATTTCTGTAACCACCGAGCACAGAGCAGAATTAAATTATTATTCCATGCTTACTGAGCCTTACAGTCTCAAAATCACAAAACAGGGACTGAATCCAGCATCATCACGGGATCCTGTCTGCCTATTTCCCTGTTTTCCAAGGAAAGAAACAATATCTGGGGTGGGCGGTGCGACAGTTTCTCCACAAAGGGCTCGGATGCTGGAAGGGTTGGGGCTGTGCCACATCTCACTGCTGTGCTCTGCCAAGGATGGAGACACAGGCGTTTCCATGGGCTGTGCTGCTCACCCCTCATCCCTGCACACTGGTACGTCCTGAAGCCGGACAAACACAGAATTCCAGGAAAATGCTTTGCTTTTCGAAGAACTCTGGGTTGCCTTTGGGCCACTAGAGGGAGGCGCCCGTGCTGCTGTGAGCTCCAGAGCAGAGCCAGCGCTGCGACTTTAAAGCGTTTGTAGATAACATGAAAACATCAAAAAGGAATTTGAATCTGTGTTACCAGGCTGACAAATGGCAAATGAAATATAAAATAAAAGCTGTCAACAAACAAATGTGCTGCCGAGGGTCTGGAGAGCTATCGGAGGAATCACACGGGGAGGGAAGGTGGTGGGAGCAGCTCTGCTGTTACGTGAGGGAGTTGGGGATGAGTGGGCCACAAAAACAGATGGGAAGGGAAATGGATTTTAACCAAAAAAGGTGTCAAATCCCCAGAAACAAATTTTCTGCATATTTCATTCTTGGTCAGGTTCCTGGCCTGGAGCACTGAGGTGCTTCTGAACACCCCACTCTGTGCTGCTCTTGTCCCCCAAGGTGGCACAGCAAAGCCATCTCCAAGGCTGCAGGGGGGGCTTGTGGGGCAGCAGGGGGACGTGGGACAGCCACGAGGAGCCATGCGACAGCTATGGGGAGCAAATGGTCAGCTGGCCTTGGTCTGGGGTCTGGGTCAGTTTCAGTTTGGTAAGGGGAAACCTCGCCTTGCAGCATGCGCACAAATGCTTGAGGCAACTGCAGTGCTCCAGGCCATCAGTGCAGCAAAGCTGAGAAGGACAAGGGAAGGAGAGAAAAGAGGGCTCTGGGAGAGACGGGCCATGGAGAGGCCCTTTGGGGTGTCTTTGTGTGGAGAATTAGTTTCACATTTCGAAGTGGTTAAAGGGAACGGATCAGCTGCCTGTTTTCAGTTGTGGGATCTGCCCCCCAGTTTGATCACACTGCATGTACTGATGTGCATCCGCTCGTGCTTGTGCTTGGTCCTCCTGGACTTTGCATGCTCACGAGCTTGCTTTTGGAGCAGGTGCTGGGCTGGGCTCTTCACCCCCTGTGTGGGACAGTGTCACTGCCACCATGCGTGCAGAGCAGCAGGGACGGGGAACACCGCGTTTCTCCCGGTGCTCGGGTGCTGCTCCTGTGCTGCCTCTGCTGTCACATCCATCCCTGCAGCCCGGCGCCAAGACGCCTTTCCTTGTCTGTCACTTTGTTGTGGGGAATGTACAGCAATTAGCTGCTCAGACTTCTGACTGTTTCCTGGTTTTTGCTTTTTCTTTCATATATTATTCATCTTTCCTACTTGTATTAGATGTTTGCAAGTCTTCCTCCTTTGAGATGTGAAGAGAGCATTGGGCTTGAAATGCTTGATGGTGGTGACATCTTGGATTTTTTATGCTAGTGTTTGCTTGAACAATTTTGTGTATGAAAGTGGAATTGATGAGCCATGAGGAGAGGGGTGAGATCTGTGAACTGAGCTGCATCACTGCCATATGCCGAAAAACTGCCCTCACCCGCTGTATGAGGCTCCTTCCCATCCCAGGCCAGGTCTGCCTGAGAGACAGGGGATGCTGAGGAAGACAGAGGCTGGAGTGCTTTTGGTTATTAACTTTTTTGGGGTATACTTTCTGTAAAGTTATCTTCCCCCAAAAGACCCTTGTAATGCAAAGTATCCCAGCTTCGTTCATCCAAAATACAAAAGACTGAGCTCTGTGTCCTGTGGCACTGAAGGAAGTTTTTCATTGTTTCTAAGTCAGTATCTTTCACTTTTACAAAAATCTTTCATCTATTCCTGGAGGATCTATTAATAAAACTGTTTTTTTTTTTTTTTTTTTTTTTTAACAGTTTAAAAAAGCCACATTTTCAGTAACTACTGAGTTACTACTGTCATAAAAATATCACTACCAAGCCATTTTTGTCATGTTTTCTGCAAAGTCAAGAGACTTTGGGGAACTTATAGGAGGAAACTGGTTTCTGGTGAAAACCACTTAGCTTGAAAAATGTTGATGAACTTGTCTGTTGGAGGAAAGGTTGCATCTCTGCTTTCCTCTCCCTCTGCGCTATGCTGCTCCGTCTGGCTGTACTGCTGGTACCCCCGCAAGGACAGAGTTCTTCTGAAGGGCCATGCGACAGCTGGGTTTGTGGCAGTCAAAACCCACAAGGAGCACGTGAGGGCAAGGAAACCAACATCCCTTGTGTACGGGACGAGCAAACCTGCTGGGCAGTTTTGAGCCTTCTATCCATTAGAAAATAATATCTACAGCTTTTGAAACATGTTTGTAGAATACAAGGTTAAAAGGAGCCATCTGATTTTATCTGTAATTTCCCACATTTCTGTAAATGTGGGCAGAAAGGTGCATATCCAGGACAGGATTTTTGACACTTGCACTGGCACGGTCTAGAGAAACCTGTAGTTGAGAGTTGAGTTGGTTATTTCAGCTGAGGGCTGCAGTAACGGCAACAAACCTGAGCTGGTGCTAACTCGCCGGTTGGCACTTCCCGGAACGTCGCTGTGAATGATCATTTTCACCAGCACCTGAAACAAGCTTCACTGAGTTGCAGTGAATTATTGCCTGGAGAAGGTCAATTGTGGATAGGCAGCACGACAAGCCAGGCTGGCTGAGAAGCACCCTTCTAGGCTCAAATGCCAAAGCTAAGATGATATCAGAAGGAATATTAACAGCACAGACTCCAGTATAACTTTTATTTGAAAACTGCCAGGCAGTGACTTAAAAATGCAGCATCTGAAAAGATGTCTGCCTTTCAGCATTTAAACAATGATTTTAAATTCAGTTCACACATCAATAACATCCTTTGAACACAAGACCTGGTATTTATTTCAGCTGGAGTTGCAAGTGCTGAGCTCTTGTGAAAATACGGGCTCAAGAGAAGTGCTGTCCACAAATAAATTAAAAAATTTTGCTTTTAAATCTTTGAAGCATGCTACATGACTTTGAAGGGTTCACTTTCAGTATTAGACATATTCAATATTTATTCTTCTAAAATCTGATTGCAGCCCTAGCATCAAAATCCTGTTGTTTTGAACAGATTGTCAAAAAATAGAAGATTTTGCCAGAAAATTTTGAAGAAGGAATAAATATGTGGGGGCAATTCTCTTTTCTTTTCTTTTTTTCTTTTCTTTTTTTTTTTTTTTTTTTTTTTTTTTTTTTTTTCTCTTTGAGAGGAATGAAAATCCAAATTCCAGAAGATTTTAGACAAGTCAGAGCAGAATAACTTTAGTCTGACTTTCCAGAGAAATCAACCTAAATTGCTGCAAATAACCTTTTAATACAAAGTTTAATTTTATCTGAATGGGAAACGAACACCCATTCCTTTAAGAATAATATTGGTGGTATTTCTTCCTCCTCCAGCCATCCTAGAACAGCACTGGAAGCACTAATATACCTAGTTAGCTTTCCAGTGGTATTAGTGATTTATCATACCCAGGGAGTGGATTTGCCCATTCTTACTAAGATTTTGGTTAATATATCCAGACTGGTGGGCTCTGTTGCGTTTCCAAAATGTCCCCCAGGAACAAGTGGTCCTTAGAGATAAGTATAGAGAAATGCAGCAAGTCAGTCCCTGTGCAGTGGGCACAGAAACACCCACAGAGACTCTGCTTGGGTCAAATCATGCCATAAAGGAAGACTCAGATGCAATACTTACGTTTGTTTGCTGCTCCATGGCTTATGGGGAATTGTTTCTGCAGTGATCTGCAAAGTTGCAGGCAGATAGCTTTAGGAGCAGCAAACATCAGTGATTTTTGAGGGAAATGAGTTTTATACCTATTGTCCAGCTGCTTTTTATGACAGTTGCTCTGCTCTGTAGGAATTTTAAGTAGGATGAAGATTGGAAGGGCCTGGTGATGATAATTAATGTGGGAGCTGGGACTTATCCATGTGAGAAAACAATAACAAACTTGGAGCATTTCAGTTCTGTCTGTAGCAGTCTGCAGGTCTGGGATAATTCCATTGACAGACCTAAAGGATCTTTAGCAACAGACTCTCTGTGTCATCGTGGCCACGCAGGGACCAAGTAGGAGCAAATGCTGTCCTCAAGGAAAATAAAAGAACAAAAAATTCTGCATTTGCTTTCATGATGGAAGGCAGTGCTAAGGCCAAGAAGGAAAATGGGGAAGTTTAAAAGGATCCTGTGGTGGAGGAGAGAGGAGGTGGGGCAGGTGACAAGGAGTTCTCCTCGTGTATCACACAAGTTGGTGGGCAGCATGCCGTGCGAGAGGTGGGTAGTTCAGGGCCTGGGCCTTGCTCTGCTTGATGGATCCTGTTCTGACTTCTGACCGGACTGGAGGTGGTGTCCGACCTGCTGGGGTGGGACCTGTGCAAGAGGACATCATCTGATCTCACACTCTGTGCAAGAGGACTTGCTCCTATCTCCGGCCCTGTGCAGAGAGAATGCCAATGTGATGGAGAGGGCCAGAAACAGCTCAGACCCTGGAAGTCCTCAACATGGAGCTGCAACTTGGCACCACCAGGCTTCAAAGGCCACTTTCCCAATGAGGAGAGAATAGGCCAGTCCAGCCTGGGGAAAAAATCTGCTTTCAACAGAATGTGTAGGCTTCGTTTGATGGATGGCACAGGTCCATGGGCTCCGTCGAGCTGGATATTACGGCGGGAGTGGACTCTCCTCTACTGAGGGAGCCCAACTATTTCAATATTAATGATTGTCAGGGTTTTGTACTCAGTACAGACGTGCCTGGAACTACAAAAACAGCTCCAGGGAGCTGCAAGGTGTACAAAAAAATTACATTAAAAACTGTCCAAATTGGAATAATTTAAAGAGAGTTAAAAAAGGGTATTCAAGAATAGACTTGTTCTAAATGTCTCCATGCTGATTTCACTGCCTCCAAATGTGAGGTACAGGTATTTGCAGAGTTATAAGTAGGTCAGTTATTTTTGTCACTCATTATTACTTGTGAAAAATGTGTGTAGCAAATGTACTAACATACTGTAGCAGCTGAATTTGGGATGCTAGCATTCCTTTTACACATTTTTAGGATATGTCTAAATGACATGATTTCCTGATTGCAATGTAAGAACCAATTATTTCCAAAGTCCAGCATATTGGGACATGCCATATGAAACCCTATCCTGCTGTCATGAACCTGCTTCTGAAAATATCTGTGCCATTTTGCTGCACCATGGCTCTCAAAGGAGCTGGATGCACCTTGCTGAAGTTTGGTGAGCTTGAGTCTTTCACCTGAGCTGCAGGATATATATTTTTTTCTGCTGTTATCTGCAAAAATGTGTTCAGCCTTACAAAGTACACATTATTCAAGACCTCCTGGCAGGGCATGCAAGGTGTCACATTAGGATACGTCTCCTCTTGCTTCAGACGTCTGTGCTGGCTGTCTCTATAGTCAGAAGAGAGACTTGGGCACCTTCAGTGGGGAATCGACCTCACCGTGAAGAGGGGGCTGAACTTCTTCGGGGAGCTTTTGTCTCTCCAAGGACTTGTGGACATTGTAGATGTAAAAGTTAGTGGAGTTCTCAACAGCAGCGGGGATATTTCCACCAGCTGACAGATACCCTTGGTACTCAGGCTGGACACAACCCTGCTGTAGCCAGGTGCTATGCTTTGGTTACGGTGTGAAGAAGTCCAGTGATTCCTGGTAACACAGAGGAGGATTTTGGGTAGGTGAGGTGCTGCCGAGGGCTCATCAGCCTTGTGGTGAAGGATGATAGCTGTAGGGAAAAGAGATGCTGTCTCCTGAACTTCTGAAGAGCTTAAAGGGACAGATCAGTCTGAAGGGCTGGCCCTAAAGGCATGTGGGTGGTTACAGAGGAAAAAGGAACTTTTGGGCTAGGTAGCTTGTTGTCTTGAGCTGGCTGCCTGTGCAAGGCAAAATTAAAATGGCATCCACACAGTTTCAGGATAAATCAACTCATTTGGGAAAGTTGATGAACATGCCGGCTAAGCACTTTGTTACTGCCTCTTTCCAAATGGCAGGTCATCTTCCAACACCCCCGCCGTGGAGAGAACACTGCAACCATCTGTTCACAGAGGATAACAAGTACGAGTGCCTCTTCGGCTGAGGATAACCTGGATGAGAACTCTCTCTTCCTTCTGCTTTAAGCACTGCTGACAGTGGTTGATATATGGAATATTCCAGCAGTCATTTCTGTGCACAGAATATGTGCAGAGCTCCTGGAATCACCTATGGGGAGGTCAGTTCCGTGACACAGAGCTTTGCTGGGATTTCCCTCATGTGCTTTGGGACATGCAGAGGTGATGGAGAGAGGCTGGGTTCCTGCACTGATGCCTCAGTTTGTGCTTAGAAATGTCAGTAGCAATCTGGATTGTCTGTCAGTGCTGGCAGTGTTCACTAGAATTCAAAAGAAAATTTTACATATCTTCCAGTCAAAAATACTGTTTTCCCCACTTCCTCATTTTGGATAATGTCTTGGAGCCTTTTTCTCTCTATTCTGCTTCTTGCAGTGTAGCCTGTAGGCTAAGTTGTGACACTGAGTCCCTCAGAGTGATAACTTACTGAATTTTTCTTTGGTATTTTTAAGTTTCATGTCATTCAGCTTCACAGAATATTCTCTGGTATTCAAAATATGAAAATAATGTATCATAAAATTTATTTTTTTCCTCTAGATCACTCATTGTTTCCCATTACCTTATCTAGTCCTCACCTTTTTTGTCTCCTTCAAAATTTAATACTGCCCATCTTTGTAGTCTGTTTTCACAAAAGAGCTCTTGTCTTTCTGTAATACCTGGTTTGAGATGGAGCTCTGCTATACCGAAATGCCTAAGGGGGATCCTCAAAGATGTTTAAACATCTAAATTCCACAGAAATTGGAGGGAATGAGGTTTCTAAATGCTTCTGAAAAGCCAGGACTTGTACTTCTACATTAGATGCATTTGAAAGCCCAGCTCTGAGCAGAACTGAGCGCAGCCTCAGGGATGACATGCAGACAATCTGGGCAATGGTTTTAGGATGTCGTTTCTTCATTCATTCCAAAAAATTGCTCAAAAGACATTTACAGAAAATTTACTGAGTCCATTTGAATATGTTCTCAAAGTGAATCTGTGATTTTGTTATTTTGAATTATTCTCTTATGTAAAAATAAAAATAAAAAATTTTAAAAAAACAAACAAACGAACAAACAAACAAACAAACAAAAAATAGACAAATTGCACGCAAAGTGGTAAATGCTTCTCTCCAGGCAAAAAAGGCCTTTGCTGCTGAGCAAGTAAGCACCTGTGAGCAACTGACAGCAGCTCTGCCACTTGCCTTGTTATGGCACTGGCCTATGGACACAGCTGAAATAACCCATTCTCCTTGAACAGGTTTTTTGGCACCCAGTTTTCCCCCTTCTGGTTTGGATCATTCCAGTCATCTGCTCTGACTTTTGAATTAGTCAGAAGTGGGTGACTTTAACTCATTTGAAACCTGGACTCTCTTAAGGCCCATGGTAGTACCGTGCCAGTGAGACCTGGATTTGGTTGAATACACAGACACATACCATAAGTACATATGGGTAGCACCCAGCTCACTACCAGCCCCCAAACAGTCTGACAGAGGCAGTCAAAAATATGCATATGTGGGGTGGGGGGAAAGCACACCTACTGTGCTGCTGTAAGACTCTGTTAAAACAAAGCCGGGGTGCAGGACTGTGGAGAGAACAGCGCCTGCCTGAGAAAGAAAACTAGTTTCTTAATCTGAGCAGGAAGGCTCTTCTAATTCTGTGCGAATCCTGGCTCCTTTTTGTGACCCAGCCCCAGGAAAGCTCTGCAAAAGATATGGGATATGGCCTTCTAGATGGTAAATCTCTGCTTCCACAGAGAAATTAGCTTAGAGCTGGAAATTACATTAAAAAAGGGAAGGGGAAGGGGAAGGGGAAGGGGAA
>VXAV01009313.1:14704-86040 GCA_013399715.1 Alectura lathami | reverse complement strand
ATTATTTTGTGGAATTCTCACCATTGGGACCAAGAGATAAAACTAAGCAGTCACTTTCAGAAAGGAGCTGGAAACCTCCTGAATTTTGGATGTGTTTTCGCCCTGATTTAGTCTTCTACCACTGAAAGGGTTGAATCATGCCATGTCCTACTGTTTGGTGCTTTGTGTTTAAAGTAAGGTAAAACATGACTTGAATCTATATTATGTTATGGGTTTTAAAAACAAAAACAGTGCAGGCTAATTCCAGACATCATTCCTTGTTTTCAGATCAGGCTTTCCTTTGCTGCAGCTTCACAAACCACTTTTAATAACTGAGATGAAACATCAGACTGTGACCTATCACATCACATTGCATCAGTCAAATTGTGTTACATCCAATAATAAACTACTGCAACTGATGTTACCCAACATGACAAGCCAAATATAAACCTAGAGCTGGAGAATTCAAAGAAAAATACTGTTTTGATAAGCCAAGATCTTAAAAAAATCTGACCTTCTTTTGATGGTGATTCTTAGATTTCTTCTGAAGTCTAAAACCCTTGGAGAAATTGGGCTGGCTGTGAGCAGGCATGTTTTTCTAGACAGTTTTGAGGATATGTGCCTTATAATTACTTTTATAATAAACTTCAGTTGCCATATCTACAGTTCCTTGCATGCAGCAGGTAACAGAGGAAGAATATGAAAAGAAGGGCCTGGAACTCCCCATTGAAATTTATGGTGGCATTTCTATTTGTCTTTTATTTACCCAAAAGTCCAGTTTCAGGATGCTCTGGGTTAGTAGTAACCTCTCATCAAAAGAAGAAAGGGGGAAAGTGTGGGGGAAAATTTTTCTTTTCTGACTTTTCATTGTCATGTGGTTCAGTTAGAGATTTAGTTGTATGGGAATTTTTACTAAGAAGAAGAAAAATGTTAGAAATCAAGCCAAAATAATTTTGGTGAAATATTTTGACAATTTTGCATTTGGAGAGCTTTGTTGCTGTAGCCAAAAGGACTCAGAAAATATATTTTAGTTTTAGAGATAGTACAACAAAAGTATAACATCTTTCAAACTGAAACTGAAAGAGCAGCTCAGTTATTTGCCAAGGCCTAATTCTTCTGCTTTCACCATTACTAGCATCATCTTCCCCTACTTTCACAGTGTTTGATGGCTTAGTACAAAATGTAGTACTAGTGGGATAAGTGATGGGTTCAGATCTGTGTGTAGTTAAGCAGAGTAATTCTCAAAACACGTATGTCTTGGCGCAGTTTAGCCCCGTTTCTTTATAATTACTTCTGACCTGGTTTAGCTCCATATTTATTAGAATGTCATGGCACAAAAGAAGTGTACTCTGCAACGGTACTGTGCTATGGCCAGGAATGATCCCATAGCAGGCATCAAGAGTAACATTTCAAAACAAACTACTTTTACAGACCACTTTGAACCAGAATTTGAACGATCCTCATGCACTCAAGATGTAGGTATTCACTCACAAATTCCTTTTAAAAGCTGTTGTCTCAGGGTCTGCATGTACCAACAATACTTTCTGATCTTTCTGACCAGTAGGCTGTTCAGGATCACCAGCTATCGCAAAATTGTCATTATTTTGAACAGTGAAAAAGTCATGCATCAGCCAATTATCTTGGTAAGCACTGTTTTGTGTCAAATTCTCATGGGAGCAGGAGGTCCCTTGAAAATTCAGCACAGTTCCTTTGTTCTGAAGTCTATGTTCTCTACTTCAGTGGGTTTGACAACAAATGCCTGCACACGGTGTGGTTGAAATCACTAGGTGATATGTCCAAAGGTATTCTCCATAACAACTTATGAGCCATTCAGAGGAAAAATTGTATCGAAACTCAAAGTGTGTTACTGATTAAAAGAAATAAAAATACAATCAAAAATCCCAAACTTCAGTCTGTGTACTGAATGCTTTGACATTAAACAACATTCTATCAAGTTGCATCTACTCTTAATATTTCTGTGTTCATGGGGAAAAAAACTTACATTCCATATCTACTGTTTCTCATTCCTTTCCTTTATTTTGCACAGAAAGAGAAAAGAGATTGATAGAGCTGAAATTTGAAGCCAATCTCAGGGGATTAGTTTCGTATTCACTTAGTTTCCTGTGAAGCTTCTGAATTTGTAGTTATTTTTAAAGAAAAGCTAAACTGAAGGTTGAAAGCCATTAGCAATAACTCACTTGGATTTTAACTCATTCTGATGTTTACTTATTTTGATTTTAATGTACTCTGATATTCTTATGCCGCTTGCTGGCATATTTCCATGTATTCAAGGAGGTGAATTGTTCTTATTTGCAGTACTGCAAGAAGGGATGCAGAGCAGCAGACCCACCAGATAACCAGATTCCTTAAGATTTAAACTATCCGTTTGTTAATTTACCCCTTCAGAAATTTTGCCTTTATCCAGTCTGATACAAATGTATTCAAATTCATGGAAGATTTTCTTGAGGGTCACAAAATCTCAGGGCTTCAATGAGCCAAAATATTTTTGGATTTGGTGTAACCATGAGGGTGAAGAGCACAAACCAACCTGCCAAGTGGCGATGTTCACGTTGACGTGGGCTGTGTTTGGCTGCAGGGTCTCTGGCGCTCCTGTGCCCAGATGGCACTATTTGGGTGGCATCAGATCAAGGTGGAGAGCAAAGTGACAGGGTGAGATCCAGGGCGACACGGCAGGAAACGGTGCACAACAGAAGAGGAGAGTCTGCTTGTAAAATGGTAGTGTGGAGTAACTCTCATGCTATGGGTGCTCTGCAGCTTTAGTGAGAGCAGAAAATGGGTGTCTCTACGTTCACTGTGAACAGTGATGATCTCTTCCTTCTCTCACACACAATACACAATAAAGCTCGTAGAGGATCCTCAGATGTGGCAGACGGCACAAACTCGTCGTTGCCCTGCAGAGATGTTGTTTTGTGCAAGCATAAGCATTGACTGTGTTCATGGTAAGCAAAAAGGGCCCCAGACAAACCCCCAGCAGCATCACTTACCTGGTTACCTGGGTAAGTGTCCCTGTGCTTTGGATGCTGTGACCACACAGGAGCTTGTGTATTTTAAGAGGGGTTGAGGATTTCTCTACTAATTCACTACTGTGTCTAGAGGACAGATCCACATCTGTTTGTGTGTAATCTCCATTAATCTTCGTGCCTGTGAAACTTTAACCAAATAAAAAGCTATCATCAAAAAAGTGAGTGTGCTTCTGGCTGGAATGACCTTATCCAAGACTGTCTGCAATTGACTACCTCTTATATGGAAGGCACATTTCCAAAGGATTTGTCCTGGATAGGACCTGGGTTTGACCGTCATAAACATTTCTGTCATAATGCACATGGTGCCATTCGAGGCACACATGTGAAATCCACTTCTGTGCGAGACACTAAGCTGTGAGAGGTTGTGAGCACTTCATGAGACACCATCAGCGCCCACAGTGGTCTTGAGATGTTGGACGAAGAGTGTCAATGCTGTGAAACTAAGTAAGGACATGCACAGGGAAAGAAAATCCAATGCTTGCATGCAAATGGAGAGTAACTGCCCAGTTGGTCCCAACAGTGGGCAAACCCACAGCCTTTTCTGGGCTGATATAACACTTGGGTATATGATATAGGAAGCAATTATTTCACTCTACTTGGCATCTGTGAGGCCCCAGCTGGAGTCCATGCCCATTTTTGGGCACCACAAGAATAATATTGGAGAGAATCCAGAGAAGAACTGTCAAACTGCTAAGAGATTGGAAACCTTGACTCCTGAAGGCGGGTTAGAAGTACTGGATTTCCCTAGTCTAGAAAAGTGGAACAATCTAACATTTTTCAAGATTGCTTTGGAATTATTTGTAGGGGGGAAAAAAAGTATATGTTACACTGTCCTTAGGGCATGGTATTGGGACGATTTTGTTTTGGGCTAGATTATCTAGGAAGGTTGTACAGCCACTTCAGTTGGAATATGAGGGAGTGGTACTCAGTACTTCTTGGAGCAGTGCAGTGAGTGTTTGGTCAGAACTTTGCAGATTACCAGCTCCCAGGAATGGAAGGAGGGGACATTGACCAGCACTCTGCTCCAGGAAAATGGGACCAAGTGCACATGCATCAATGCCAGTAGCTTGCCATCAGCCAAAGGTGATCATCCGGGGAGGCAGACCTGGCTTCTAGAAATCAGGAGAACCACTGTGCTCCCCTGTGACTAGCTCCAGTGGCTTATAAGACTCTCCGTTGGGTACATTTCAGTAAATCTGTTTTCATCTTCCAGGCACTCGTTCAAGATGTCTCATCTTCCAGGTTATTAATGCCTTGCTCTGTCACCCAACAGTTCTCCCCAAGAACAGCAGAAAATCATTTCACAATCTTTTGCAAACAGAGACCATAAAGCCACCAAAGTCCTACTGGGTGCATTCTCCTTGGATGCTGTTCCTAACCAGCACTTACTGCATCTGATGTTTAATTATAACAGCTGATACTAAAAAAAAAAAATCCCGAAGTTGAAACAAAATTTTGAGGCACCAAACCTTTAAGATTATGAATGTTAAGAAACCTGTTCTTTGGACCATTTGTTGTCACTGCCTGCAACTACTCACCGTGAAACTTACCCCTCTTCCATCACCAGGTTATCACGGCAACCATATTACTGTTGTCTTCCAAAGCTGAAAAATCTGCTTGGAAACTTGTTCGTAAATCTTCCAATCTGAACTCCACCATCAATTCTTCACCCGCTTAATTCAAATCAGCTTAGGTTTGACTACACTAGCTCCATCGCTCCGTTGGGTTGCAGTATAGGCAGTGGCACACCACAATCCACCCATTATGTCAGCTGCAATCACATCTGCAATGTGAGAGAAGGAGGAAATTGAGTTTGTTTCAAGCAGTCTATTTTTCTATAAAATCCTGTTGAATGACATTTACTGTGCTGCTACCTTTGCTTTCATTAGCAACTGAAGCTGTTTCTGCCTTTTCCATTATTTTGCCAGGACTGATGTTGATTTGTCATTTCCTCAGGCAACCTCCCTGCCCTCTTGGTATACAATTATCACTCCCATTTTCCAGATTTTTGCCTTGAACCCCTGAGTGAGAAAAAAATGAACATCTGAAAACCAGAGACCTCAGTCAGTTCTCTTAGGACTTTTGGTGCAAGCTATCCAAGACTGCTGATCTTAAAATGTACTTGTACAACAGATGTAGCTTAATGCGTTATCTTTGGTTACTGATGGCTTCGTAAATACTTCATTGACTTTACATTGGAAAAATATATCAACTTCCTTCCTTCCAAGTATATAACAAACATTTATTGCACACAGTTATTCTCATCCAAAATATCCTCTTGACAGCAAATAGCTAGAAAAGTAATAGGTATTTTCAAAGTATCACTGCTGGGCAATCTGCCGGAAAATAAGCAAGTACGTGGTTATCTCCAGCCAACACAGATTTAACGAGCACCTCTTCTTTTTGTGATGTCCAGGCTGCTGAGGCATCCCTTCCACAGCACGCAAAACAGTTTCCTAAGTCTACCCCATGGCTTCATGTAAAGACAAAAATACTCTCCAGAGTGGTATCACCACAATATCACCACAGGACTGACTGCAGGAGAGAGAGGAGGAGACGGGAACACAGAATCTAGCACCAAGGAGGAATAAACAGCATGGCTGCTAAGCAAGGCAAACGTGATGGCTTTTGTTTTGTGGTAAGGTTCAGTTGTTACAGTTCTAAGACTTTTTTTTTTTTTTTTTTTTTTCCCCTGGAAAATTAATCTTTTTCAATCTGTTTGTAGTGAGGGTCAAAATACAAAATGTTCTGTACTAGATTGAACTGACAAACTCAGGGAAAAGAAACAAAAAATAGAGAGGGGAAAGGCTTTGGAGGGATTTGTTCTTCGAGAAGTCAAAGCACTAACTGTATTAAAATATTTAAATGAATGCAGCAGTATCTGTGTAAATTCTGTGCTCAGTATGTCAATCCAAACACAAGTAGAGAAATAAGTTAGAGAATCAGAGTCCTATGAGGTTTTGTAGATCTGCATCATCAGCCTCCCACAGACATGGGAGGGTTGGATCGAGTACCACGCTCCTATAACACTGTTCAGATGATCTGCTGCGGAATTATCTGCAGATTTTGGCAGCAGACCAGAACTTGCATTTGACATCAATGACAGCACGATACAATGGGTAACTCCTGGCTTGAAAAGCCAATTGGGTGAGGCAGTCTTTTGTCTAATCAGCACAAGAGGGATGATGCACAAGAGCCACCAGACAACGCTGCTGTGAGATTCTCTAGATGTTTAATTTCTGGCTCCTTTCTTCCTGTTGCGTGGTCAGGATGCTGCACTTGCTGCTAATGGTGGCTTTGCTGCAACAGCTGTAGCAAGAGCGCATTTAGGAGCTATGCTGAACTGTGCTGACTGAAGATATCCAATCTACAGATGAATAAAAGCATAAACTTTCAACTAATGCGCAGATTTTCCAGTCTTGGCCTATTGAATTGAATCTGGTCATGACCATAAAGGGCGTTAAGGTCTGTAAAAATTCCATCACTTTACCCCAAACAGTACAAAACTGTGACCATTGGCACAGTCAGCTCAGTATGCAACAAGCCCCTGTTGATAACAGAGGCCAAACCATGCTGGGACAAAGAGGTGGCATTTGGCAGCCTCATCCACCTTTCGTGGTGGCAACAGGCCTGTGGCAAGTGCCCGCCAGTACAGTTGTCCCGATGTGACAGAGGTG
This sequence comes from Alectura lathami, assembly GCA_013399715.1. Taxonomy (NCBI): domain Eukaryota; kingdom Metazoa; phylum Chordata; class Aves; order Galliformes; family Megapodiidae; genus Alectura; species Alectura lathami. The sequence continues at coordinate 79,340 of VXAV01009313.1, read as the reverse complement.
ACCTGCTTGGGTTTGTCCTGTGTGGATTGTCTCAGAGTCGTCCTGCTAGGGTTACAACTGAAAAAAATGTGACGTTATCAGTTCAGAATTGAAATCTGAGCATTTGGTTTCATTCCAATTCAGAACTTGAGCAAAATGTTGAAACATCAAACGGGATGGAAATTTTGGCCAGCTGTGAGGGGGAGTTCCTGCTGCTTCAGCCCAGCCTGCAAGCAGGACCACAGACATGGTGCCAAGAATGAGACACAATTAATGAGTGGTATTTCATGTTTTGGTGAGACTGAGGATGTCCCCCTGCTGCATGCAGGATGACGAGGACTTCTGCCATAAAATAACACAGCTGGAATGACTGTGTTTGTCTCCAAGATTTAGCAAGTCAGAAAACGGAAATTCCTGCCTTGACCCATGAGCAGCTCTGTACCTCACCTTTTGATTCAAGCCAGTTTTATACTTCAGTCCCTGTCCTGCTGTGAGGAGAAACTGAAACTGCCAATCCCAAATTTATCAGCTCCGAAGGGCTGAATCCAGCAGGGTTTCAACCTTCTTTTCCCTTCCCCAACTGCCCTTTGGTCAAGAGCAGCAGGAAGGAGCAACAAGGAAACTATTGCTCTTGGGAGCGTACTCACCTGGTGCTCCTTTAAAACACACAGAAAACGTACAGCAATCGTTGCCAATGATCAGCACCAAAGGAAGATCAGGAACTTGTTCCAACAAGCTGTTTCCACCTTCAATAAACACGCTCCAGTAGCTTACAGCAGGGTACCCGTGCATTGCACTGGATCACTTTTAAGGTATTTATTTTGGATGGGCCTTGTTCTAATCCGCTGTGCTGTGATTTATCAAAACTTACCTTTTCCTTGATGCCACCACGTTGGTCTGCTTGTTACCTACCCTCAGCCTGTGCTCCAGAGGATTCCACTTGGGGCAGATGCTGTGGGGGACAGTTGGCAAACATTTTGCCATTGCTGTCTAAAAAATCTTTTGTCTAGATGATCACCTTACTAATAATTGCAGGAGTGCCTAATGTCTTCTGAAACAAGAAAATTAATGGAATTTTCAGGTATCTCTGGTGCCCCTGACCTTCACATGATCTGGAAAACCAAAGGAGGTCAAAGAGACTTTGAAATGGAGCAGAGGCACTAGAAGGACCTTTTGGAACATCTGTCCATATGAGTTCTTCCTGTGCTTTGAGTCCAGCAGATCTCAGGAATCTGTACTAGCTGACCCTGCTTTGACTAGCAGTTGGGCTAGCTGGTCTCCAGAAATCCTTTCAGCCCCAACAGTTCCATGACTTTATTGTCCTATGTACTTGCTTTATTCCTCCTCGCCTCGCCTCGCCTCACCTCGCCTTCCCTCCCCCCAGGCCTTCTCCTTTTCCTGCCACCTGGCACAAATGAGCTAATATGCTGAGATGAAGCTATCAAGCTGCTCTAAGGTGGTGCCCTTCCCCACCTTGTAAAATGATCACGATTACTGTCTGCAAGTCAGACGTTATTTCATCACAAGAGTATCCAAGAGACAGTGGACCACCTTCCTCTGTATCAAAATGTGTAGCAAAAGTTCATGCAAAGCACCGAGTTGGCAAAAAACAATTTGTTAGTTAAACGTCTTCAAGACTGTTTACAGGGGAACTTTGCCTTGGCAGGATTTCTGCCAGGTCTGGTATTGCCTGCCCTACAGCCAGCGAAAGGCTAGCATTAATACAGTGTCACGTGGTGTGGTTGATCCAACAGGAATGTGATCAATGCTCAGGCTTGGTCCAGACCAAACTTGTAGTGAGCAGTGAGCTGAGATTGCACAGGTGCACCACTAGACACAGCCTTGGAGATGTTACTCTCGTTGAAATTCAGTTGGAGCAAAACCATTGTTTTAAAGAAACAATGCTGGGAAGGGAAAAAACAAAAAACAAACAAACAAAAAAGAGCATTACATTAATCCTCAGCAGCTGCTTTGAAGAGAATAAACAACAGCATCCTGCAGCCGCATCCCATTACCTGCAGATTTCCATCACCTTAGGACAAGGTCCTGTGCGAATGCTGTCAGCAGAAGGTCTGATCACTGCATGGGGCACCCATCACTCATTCCTGTTAGATGTTTTAAAAACACGTGGGCTGACCTCTGTAAGCAAGATAAAGGCTCACCTTGTCAAAACACCCCTTTTAGCACCCAGGCAAATTTGCTAGCATCCCGAGGAGAGATGAAATGTGCAAAATAAAAAGCAGGCTGCAAACCCAGCCACAAATGCTGGGGCTGGAGGGTTGAGCGCTTTGCTTTTCCCGTGAAGTGCTGTCAGTTCAAACTGAGGCTGGAATCTCAAATAAAATGAACCAGTTTTTCCTGCCTGGAAACGTCCCAGGACTTCCAAGTGATCCGATGTCACATTGCCAGCAGTGTTGGGCAAATGATTTATTCCACAGTTTTGGTGTCTTTTTCTCTCTTGCAACATCTGTGAGTAGTTCAGGATGTCTTCAAACACACTGCTTGATCAGATTTCTACAATGAAATGATGGCAGGGCTTTTTTCCAGTCCATGATCATTATGCTAGGAAAATCAGATTTCTGCAGTACGGTGAGCTGTGTTGCAGTTTCTATTCCTGTAGTTCCTTGACACCCTTCTGGGCTGAATCAAGAGCTTTCAGAAGTTACCTAAGAGTGCCTGGGCAAATGCATGCTGGGATTTAGGTTGCCTAACATATGCAATTTGCAGTTGTTCAAAGTAAAAAGAGCAGCGGTCTTGGCTGAGTCAAATACTATCCTAGCCCATTCTGTGAGCCCATTTGGGGTGTATGGATGACGTGTACCTGCGCCAGAGAAGAGGTCTCTCCCAGCTCTTGCAGCTCAACAGCATGGCCCAACACCCAGCCTAAGCGTGAGCAGCCCAGATCTGGGCTGCAAATGTGGTTGGGCTCTAGGTGCCTCTTCATGCTCATAAAGTCCCAGCCAAATATCTGGGGAGCTAGGAACAGAAACAGGCTTGGTGGACCCATTCGAGAGACCTAAGAAGTTAAAGCAATGTCTGCCTCTCAACTCCAGAAAAACTGTTGTAAGGACCCAGAAGCTCGCTAAGGATGCGCAATGACTTTGTAAAGTGGGGGACAGTGCACACGGACAGATGAATATTAACTTTATGCACAAGGTGGGAGGAAAATGCTGGTGGCAATTGGAGATTTTTTATCCCACCCCTGTAGAGTTCAGGCTTTAGAAAGAGCTAGAAAGAAAGAAATACTAAAGGTACAGTGGAAAATGGGATTTGATGAAACAGGGAAATTGCCTTAAAAATAATTCAATCTACTCCTTAAATGCTTGGTGCAACAGACAGTAAGTTGCAGCAGAGTGTTTTAGAACTATATTTCATTGCAAAAAAAATAATCATATAGTGCAAATAAGTGTTTCCCTCTTGGCAGACAGCTAAAGAAAATTCACTAAACAAAGCACAGAGAACGGCCTAGCAATAAACGTAATCCATGAGAACAGGTTTGGGGTAGAAACCAACAATAACTACAGGCAGCAATGCATAAATGTGCTGACACTTCCTATTATGAGACTCAATTCTCACTTTTGATAACTTTGCCACTTTTATTCACTTGGGTTGCACTTTCCCAACAAGGATCTGCTTCAGACTGGGCTTGAAAGCTTTCTGCTATGGGTCAGGGGTAGGGCTGGGGGTCTCTGAATTAGCCCTGATGCTGACAACAGCCCATGCAAGGGGCCAAAATGATTCTAAGCTATTTTCCTCCAAAATGTTTTAAAAATCAGGAAACGCATCCAAGTATTACATTAAAAGGAGAGTGAGGCTCTAAAGGGGAGCACCAAGGAGTCTGAAAATGTCAGAGAGCCGGTTGCCCTGATCTGTTGGCCATATGGCCCGAGAGCCCCAGCTTGCCTGCCAGGCAGAGTGGTTGTGTAATATCATTGCAAGAAGTCAAGAGATTATAATGCCATATAGTACTAGATTTTCCATTTTAGTCTGGGAGAAAAAACGATCTGTAAAAAGATGACTTTCACATTACAATTTCACTTGAAATATTTACTGCTGTTTGTGCATAGCCTAGGCAGTGGAGAGAATCTCCCGTTACAGGTTTGTTATGACTATTTCAGCGAGGGTCATCACTTACATCCACAAATGGCTTTTGGTGCCTAAATACTTCTGCATTTAAATCCAACCCACAGGCTCCTCTGACACTCACTAATGTCCTTCTTAGCCACCATCTTCTCTTGCAGACTCATTATCTTTATGTTACTACTGACATCCTGGAACTATCTCTCAGCTTCTGACCCTGATTACAGTCTGCTTCTGGCTGAACCTTGGTTAAATTCTGTTTGTCTGACACAGGTGTGGTCAGAGCTTTCCCAGCTTTGCGGTGTAACATCCACAGGGAGACCCTGCACTTACCACACCTCTGCACTCCTGCAAAGAGCTAAACAAGCATCTTCTGTGTCTAGAAGGGTGTCCTAAAGTGGACAGACCCACTGGACAATTTTTATCTCTCACACAAGCTGTTTGCTGGGCAGGAAGATAAGAGCCAGAGGTGCTGTTGGTACAGCTCAATGGCTCTGACTTTTGCTAAGTGTTGGAGATGGCCAGATGGGCCCCCTCCTCTTTTACTACATTGCGGGTGGCCCAGCTTTGGAGCAGGGTGCCCAGGCAGGGTGTGGGGTGTCCATTCTTGGAGGCATTCAAACCCCGATGGGACTTAGTCCTGAGCAATCTGCTCTAGCAGGACTTGGTGGTAACCAGAGGTCCCTCCAACATCAGAGTTTCTGTAATTCTTCATGTTTATTTCAGATTCCTGTTTTCTGAAGACCCGCATCCCATTGAAGAGTGAGAGGTAGGTGAGATCCCTTTTGTTACTTAGACTGGATGAATTCTCATAAAATTCAATGTTTTTATGAAAGGCATATGCTAGTGTTAGATGACAGGATTCTGGGATAATACGAGCTAAATCTGATTTTAGGTTACTCTTGGAACACAACTTTGCAATGCTCAGAAAGCTGTTAAATCATGGCCTGACCTGGCTGAGATTTTCAGCTTCTTGTTTCTTTTTGCACACAGTCCCATGGTGCAGATGTGGGTGGGGGTCATGCGACACACTTTTATCTCCATCATATTGTTCTGAATTTGGGCGTTGTTTGGGTCAACAGCAGCCCTCTATAACCTTGTTAAGCTGCCTGCCAGTGATCTCGTCTGCAGAAGAGCTCCAATCCTCATGCTTATGTGAATATTACCTTTACCTGGCAGGCATTCTTAGATGGAGTTTCATTTTAGATCCCACTTTTCACTAGCTAAACATTTTCAGATTAATTCTTCAGAGGGTTGCAGACCTCCAAAGCTAAGGCACTTCCCAAGAAGGTCATGTCCATTAGAAAAGCACCAGCTGGTACCTGGGCTCAAGCTGTGCTCTAAAACCAGTCCCCAAAACTAGCAATAGTGGTTCAAAGAGATGTGAGGGGCTGAAAAATCCTAGAAATGCATGTTCTGAGCTCAGACAAAACCAAGGAAATCTCAGCGCTGCTGCTGCATATTTCAAAGGAATCCAGGGAAGCAGATTGGTCTAGGCACATGGATTTAGACCGCCTGCAAAGGAAAGTTCAGCAACTTAGCTCTGCTGGTGTAATTATACTCCTACAAGCACAACTCTTCACATGAGCACTTGTATGCCGCAGAGTTTTTTTTTTTGTTTTATCTTGCATTGCATTCAAAGCAAAGACACTAAACTGGAAAAAGCATCTGTAGGAAGGAACGTGAGTGGGAGTTGTACTGGTAAAATTATAACAGTGGTATAATTATCCTGATCAATTTTCCATATAAAATAGACTTCAGAAGAACTCATTTGTTAAACAGTATGTAAGCCTCAGCCTTTACTCTAGTGGCGTCTCTGTTCACCAATCAACATAATGAACATAGGCAATTAAGGTGCACCAGAAACCTGGCTACATTTCCTAGAGGCATTTCCCAATGTCCAAATGCTTGATTTGCAAAATTAATGAGCTGCTAAGGTCCCTTGGTATAAATCAGCACATCTCCACTGACTTCAGCTGAGATCCTCTTACACATACCAGCTGAAGGCTGGGATCTTTGTAAGCCACGGACTGCTCTGGAAAGAAGAATTATGGTTATTTTCAATATTTACAGCTTGATCCTAGAAGTTAATTTGGACAATGTAGCCAGTGACTGAATTAAACAGCAGCCTCAGCACTTACGCTCAGACAAAATGGCAGTTTTCTACGGCGTGAGCTCTGCATAGCGAGGTGCCATTCACTGCTCTGCTGTAATGGCCAGGCTTACAGTCCCCAGTCCTCATCCAAGCAAATTTCTTCCCACAAAACTGCATAAAAACTGCAGGATTTAGCCCCCCCAGAAACCAGGAACCAGCACTGCCTCCTCATTAGCAGTGGGATGTAATAGTAGCTGTGGTACATTTGCCATTTGCTAGGTGAATGCCATTTAAATGTATAAAAGATTCTGGTACTTGATTGTTCAGCAGCAGAAAGTGAATGGATGTCAAGTCCTTTGCTCACAACTGTGTTGGCTAATGCTGCCCTCAGGGGGTGAGACTCTTTCTAAAACCTGAAGTGTTTATGGCTGATTTGAATGAAAGTGATTTGCTCAAAAACCTCCTTGTATTTAGCGGTTTTAGTTTACAGGACCAGCCCTACTCCTACAAGGGATCTGATTTCAATTCTGCTACCAGCACTTCGTTCCAGAAAAACATCAAGAGAAGAAAGGATGCAAGGCACAGTGTCAGAGGTGCAGTGTGTCCTGGCTTAGCAGCAGTGCGACCCCACAGCTTCATTGCCCTTCCACGAGGACCCAGTTTTGCTCAAGAGCACCGCTAATTTCTAGGCAAAAAGGGAGGACTCAGGGATCTGAATTCAGTCAGCAGCTGCTGGCTGCATCCTTCCGTGAAATCAGGCTGAGGTGATGTCGTTAGTACATGACTGATTATTAGGCAGCCTTCACTGTTCTCCTCTTGCATGCGTATTCTTGTTGACTTACTGCAAAATTCGTGCAAAACAGGGCTTGTGCATCCCAAGGCAAACTCCCTAACTTTTGAGGCCAACTCAAGCAGAAGACTAGAAATCCTAAAGAAGCCATGCTTTGATAACCTCCTTGCAATTTTAAATGGGTGGTGAATTGTGGCTTTGCCACAAACCTGATTATGTGCAATTACTGGCACGTTGGTTTGTGCCTTACCAGAAAGGTGGCTGCAGCTCTGCAGCTGAGCTGCCAGCACGTAGCATAGCGAGGATATTGGGGGACTTCCAAGCAAAGCTCAGGGTAAGTCAGTAGAGCACTTCTGTTTGCCAGCACTCAAAATAATCTGAAAATTAGAGTGCACATGGTGGCAATGAAGGACAAAGTCTCCCGTGTAGCCCACTGCCTCAAAGTATCACTGAGGCTATGGGAACAGAAGACTGAAAAAGAGCTAGGAAATAGAGACCATCAACGGGTCGTTGGGGAATCAATATGAATTTAATATTTATTTATTTATTTATTTTTGCTGCTTCTGGGCACAGCAATATACATTTAGAGGTTGGGTGAACTTCCTTGATGTCCTTCTTCTTGCAGATATCCTCTTCACCAGGCTTTTCTCCTCTTATGAATCTGCCTCATTTGAACCCGTATCAGACTGGCAGGACTGCAGTCTGGAATTTTGGTAAATGGAGACTTCCACTGCTAATCTCAGGGTTCATTTCCCTGTGTAGACACTATTCATGGCTTTGAAAGAAAGTGAGGTTTTGGACTCTGGATCTTATACTAAGACAGGAATTTTTAACACTTGCCTGGGTTACAGTCGTGTCACAGAGAGAAGTCAGAGAATACAGAAAAAGAAACAGTGGCAAAATTTCAGTTTTGTTTTGATGGCAGCTGTTAGACAGCTGCTCTGATGGCTGGGCTATTAGGAATGATTGTATTAGAGAAGACGGGGAGGTTGTCGGAGGACAAATGAGACTGTCAGTGGTATCTAACTGGAAGGTGTTTTCTTTGTCTACTAGTCACAAGAGGAAGACCAGGGAAGGGTTTGATCTGCTATTCAAGTAGAGTGAGAGGTATAAATAGGTGACATGAGGGTGACCAAAACATTTAATGCCTCTTTGGAAATTACTAAAAAAGTCAAATGCAGTCAGGCAGAGATCAGTTAAAACTGGTGCTAAGTGGAAGGCTTTCACCCTTGAATAAGGATGGAACACAGAAGTTGTTCCTAAACAGGAATTCACAAATTGTCTAGGCTTGACAAACTTCACTTCAGTCTTCTGCAAGAGCTGATTAACGAAATCTCAGCTTTAATGCATTTCTGAACGCCAGGCAAAGTGCTGAAATTCTGGAGAAAAGCAGTAACATGTCAGGAATGTAAAAAATAAAACTGGAGTTCAAAAATCACTAACTCACTGATTTTACTCTGGACAGTCAAATTATTTGCAAGAACTAGGAAAGAGGACAAAATATGTGTTTGGATTCAATAATAGCAAATCTTCTCCTGTTTATTTAAGAGAGCTGTTTGAGCAACTGTACTTTAAAAACTCAGCTTTGAAGTGCTCACATTCTCTTGAAGAAGTGAGAAAATACGAAGTCTGAGTGCATTCACAATAGCTGGTGCACAGCGATGTAGCAAGGAAGTTGTCATCAGTGGCTACGCAGAGGGATGCAGAGAGGCTGTACGCACACAGCTGTCCTGGGAACTGGGTGATGTAGCAAGAATGAGCACTTGCTTGGAAGACACCAGGCCCAGAGGGGCTGCTAACACATCAAAAGACAAGGTTAAACTTCTAGATTTCTTGGTAAATATGAGAAACAGCCTAGAAAGGAAAAAAAAAAAAAAAAAAAGAGTGAAACAGTGCTGGATAAAGAAAAGGGTTTAGGAAGAGATGGAGGGATACATGAGTAGGGATGTTCTGCAGTTGCAAAATTGTCCAGCTATGTACAGGAGTCTACAAGTGAGTGTTTCACCCCGCTAGAAGTGGGCCACAGCCAACACTCTTCTCAGTACTGGGGAGCCCTCAGCTGGAGCTGGGATCCAGGCTTGGGATCACTTCAAGAAAAATGTAGGACGGTTTGGATAGGTTCAGACAGGAGGGATGGAGGTGATGGGAAGTCTAGAAAGCTGTGGGTTGCTACAGTAGGAGGGGTGAAGAGGTGGGGATGGAATGGGCAGTGCTGAGGGCGTCTTCAGAGTGGGAAGATGAGAACAGGGGACTGAGATTGGTCCAGGGATGATTTCATATGCTCTGTGGGAAAGCCTTCCTAAGGATAACTGAGCACACAGACTGCTAGTGTTGAAGACTGCTAAGTGTCTGTCTTTGCAGTCTTACAAAAAGAAAAAGTCTTGTGCTTCACAGAGACTGGGCTCATCTGGTCCTAGTGCAGAAGATGGACCAGACAGGCACACGAGGAGCTGCTGACCTCCTGACTGTAATTGTGAAGCACTCATTTGTTTCACTGCAGCCCTCTAACATGAGCTTTATGCTCCCGTCATCTCTATGCAGTGCTGTAATCACAGATACATGGTTTTTTTGCATACACGGCATAGCTGTTTGCCTCTGGATGATCTCTGCTGGCCGAAGTGCCTGGGAGGTCAGCAGTCGAAGATGTGGCGTCTGTTAGGCAGCAACAGGGCTATGGGCGAGGGTGGGAACGGTGCAGGGGCAGGGTGAGACCTTTGCCACACTGTGAGATTTCATGTCTGTGTTTCAGGGAGATATTGAGTGACTCAGCAGCAAAAAGATTTTTTGAAGAACCCTGCCTATTTCCAAACAGAGTTGCATTTCTTGAAGTGTGCAAATAGGCCAAGCTGAATGTCCTTCACAGAACAAGGACACTGAAGTATTTCAGATGCAGAATTTAAAGCATTTTTAATGACCCATTCTTTACTCACATTCATTATTTAGGTCTGACTGTTTCAGAAACCGGAGTGTTTCTCTTTATTCTTATAGACAGATACTGATGCTGAGTTGGAAGTTTTTTATCTGATATTTACCTTGAGCTGACCTCTGTCTGTCTTGCTTACATGAACCCTGAAATGCATTAAAACAAATCCAGAGCTGTTGTCTTCTTCATCCTGTTTTGAAGTACAGAGAGGCTAAAGCATTTCCTAACATCGATGGAGTCAGAGTTGGGTGCAGAGGAGGCCATGAGGACGCTCAGAGGGCTGGAGCACCTCTGCTATGAAGAGAGGCTGAGAGAGCTGGGCTTCCTCAGCCTGGAGGAGAGAAGGCTCCAGGGAGACCTCACTGCTGCCTTCCCATACCTAAAGGGGCCTACAAGAAAGATGGGGAGGGAACCTTTGTCAGAGGGTGCAATGGTAGGGCAAGGGTTTAACAGTTTTAAGCTAAAAGAGGATAGATTTAGGTCAGATGTGAGGAGGAAATTCTTCGCTCAGAGGCGGTGAGGCCCTGGCCCAGGCTGCCCAGAGCATCTGTGGGTGCCCCATCCCTGGGGGTGCTCAAGGCCAGGCTGGGTGGGCCTGATTTGGTGGGAGGTGTCCCTGCCCATGGCAGGGGGGTGGGGCTGGATGGGCCTTAAGGGCCCTTCCAACCAAGCCATTCTGTGGTTCTGTGACAGTGTAAAACAAGTTACATATTTATCTTGCTGAGCACCTGTATCTCTTTGTGTCATGAGCACTTTATAGATCCTCAGAATGCTCAAGTCCACTCTGCTCTCTACCTCTAGCACACTCAGACCTCACCTAACACCCATCTGCTTTTGATAAAGCAAGACCAGCTGCAAATTACGTGTTGCTCCTCAGTGAGCATCCCAAGAGTAACTCATGGCCCTACCTCCCAGAGGAGGTTATGCCAGACCATGCAAGGAGCCAGCCTAGCTCTGCAGAAGTCAAACCAAGAAGTGGCAGAGGAGCCCAGTGTACACACAATACACCCTGCTTTTAATTAATGAGCTTGGTTCATCAGTCCAGCACACTGCATAGCTTGCTCTTGCTGCCTCATCTTGCTCTTTGCAGTGATGCTGTGACTTTGCTCTTGCAAGGCTGGATATGTCTGCGCAGCACGGAGCCATCCAAGAGGGTCTGAGCTTGGCGACCTAGAGGTTTTGTCCAACTGAAATGATTCTATGGTGATAGCAGAGCCTGTCGGATGGCGACAAATACATTACACAGTGCTGGCTCAGGAGGGCCTGAGCTCAGCTGGAAACATCGTTGTGTCATGGTTACCGGAATCATCACACGTGCTGAAAGCAAACATTCACCCATCTCTTGGAAAAGAAGAATTTGAATTAAAGTCGGCCTCCAAATTTTCTGCAGGGAGGTCTCAAGAGTCAGGGCTGAATCCTGCCACTGGCTGCAGCTGTGGGTCAGAAGGTTGTACTGCTGTAACTGGGGCAGCACTTGGTCTCTCATTTGCCATCTAGAGAGGGGCAGATACAGGGAGACACTGAGGTTTCCATGCAGAGACAGTTGTTTTAGCTCATGTGCCTTATTTTATGAGTTTTAATGCATTCATTCTAATTTCTTGCTCTGGTAAAGCCTTTAAAGGTTGCATGTCAGAAATGCACATAGGAGAATGTCAATCTTGCACGGATTCTGTAGATGGAGATAGTGTTTTATGACCTGAGTCTGGGACAGAAAGACGGGGCAAGTCTCGTCCTGCATCTGCAGGTACGTAAGAAAAAGCCTTTTACCTTTATAACAAGTCTGAGCTGCAGCCTGAATTCTGGAAAAAAAAAAAATGACTGATGGGGACCTAGCAACCTTTGGTATTTTAGTTCTCATTTTACAGTATCCATAGGCAATTAACATTCTGCAACCTCCTTTAGAAGTACTTGTGCTCCTTTAGAAATACTCATGTTCTTTTTGGGAAGCTGACAGACTCTGCCGAGTCACTATGTCATTTCGATTCAAAATGTTCAGAATCGCTGTTTTCCAGTCAGGGAAATAAAAAAAAAAAATATTCCAGCTTTAGTTTTACAGCTTGACACAATCCAGCTTTGAGGGTACTTTTATGGCTGGGGGTTGCTATCATAGATGGGCATCCACACAACAGCTCCTTGGCTATACAAAGGAGATCTGCAGGGGGAAATAAATGTTTGTGGATTTTTTGGTGGTGCTTTGGTTTTGCCTCTTCTGATGCCTCTATTTCAATTAAACATGTTCCAAAAAAAAAAAAAAACAAACTCTTTTTTAGTCCACGAAAACCTCTTTAGCCTTTGGAAGTAGCTACAAAGAAAAAACAAAGGCCAAAAAGCCCCACCAAAACCTGCTTCTCTGTAAATAAATATTGCTTCTTTGTGTGGGCCAAGTGGCCAAGAGACTTTCTGGATCTGAAAATACATTTGATTTCATATCTCTGTGCAATATTCTGCAAAGTCATTGTGAAGAGGGTGTGGGGATTGTTTGTGTGAATTCCAGCACAGTTAGTGGAGGGAAAAAGCCTACAAGGAAATGAAATCTTTAAGTAAACTTTCAGAATTTAATGCCATTTTTTGTTTGGTTGCAAATGAAAACCATGTGCAGGCACTGCAGAAAATATATTGTGGATATTTTATTTCATTTTTCTTAGTCTAAGTGGTCCTTCAAGACAAAATGCTGAGAAGCACTCATCTGTGCATGCAAATGGGACACGAAGCCATACCAACGGGGTGCCACTCAGTGCCCTGGGGGCACAGCGGGGCCCGCACAGGTGGGGGCTGAGTACCGCACACTGTCCGTGAGGAGAGGTACAGTGCTTTAACAACGCCAACACTTTGTAGCGGTACAAAACGGACAGCAAATCCTGGAGTCTGGGTGAGTCCAAAGCACCAGTCACCAGCAGACTACCGGCGAAACTGCAGTGAGGGACAAGTGCGGGGGTTAGAAGAGCCTGCTCATTGCCCCAGTCAGAGGAGCAGTCCAGGATTACTGACAGCAGCTACTGCTCTTGTTAACCACGGGTCAGATGAGGACTGGCCTTTTTCAGAGGCTGTCATGCTCAGCCCTTTACGGTGAGGCCATTTCTCCCTGCTGTTACCCTTGCTGAGCTGAAAGTTGGAAGTTCAGCCTCACGCTGCTTGTGGATGGTGGGCGAATCTTTTCACCTGTGTTTTGCTTTGCTGAACAAGTTCTTGCTCCTCGTGTTTGGCAGCGGTGGTTTGAGAGGTGTTCCTGAAAAGGCATCATCACTGCTCACGGTGCTTTGGGAAACCCTTTGCTCGCCACTTGCCTTCGCAGGAGGTGCCTTTTCAGGGTACTTTTCTGTTGGGTACACAGTCAGAAGCATTTGACTGGCTGGCTGTAAGCCTGCAAGCTCACTTGGTGCTCCAGGGAGACAGTCGGGGTCGGAGAGCACCATGTGATGGTCTGAGAGGAGAGAAGGTGCAGTACTCAGGTGTGACGGCATTCAGCAGCAGGAACAAGTTGCTCCCCTCTGTGCTCCCCAAATTACAAGGCCAAGGACTACAGTCCCCTGATTTTAGATTTTCTGAGAAATCACTATCTTTAAAAGAGGCTAAAGGCTTCAGAAGTGTAGTTCAGAAGGAGACGTGGTCCATCAGTGCTGCTTTTTGGGCATTTGTTTTTCCAGACAGACCTTTAGACCCGAGAACCTGTGACCACGTGTATGGGATGAAGGATTTGAAAGCTGTGTTTCTAGCTAAATGTGGCTGAAGTTATTTCAGTCATATTCGTTTCAGGACCTCCACCCTGAAATGCTAGAAAAACAAACCCACAATGTTTTCTCCTGAAGAAATATGCCAAAAATAAAATGAAAATAGAAGACAGGCTTCACGTACCATGCAAGGAACTGAATGCTAAAACCCCTTCAAACAGTAGGGAAAATGTTGCGCTCTGTTCTTTCTGTTCTATGTGCTCAGCTGGATCAATACCTCAGAAACCTGCGCTGGACCAGAAGGGTGTTCCTTGGTGCTGGAGGCTGTGGCCTTATTTAGCTGGGTGGGCTATATGGCTTCAGGTTTAGGACTCTTTGCTTTTGGCAATGTGTTTGCCTCATATTAGAAGAAAAGTCCTCGCCAGGGTTCTCTGCTCTGCAGGTTTCTCAGCATTTCTATTTATAGGTGATCACAAATTTTCATGTTTCTGGGCTGTCATCTTTTCCTCGCCCTCTGCCGGTCTGCCCTGTTCACTCAGAGGTGCCAGAGTTTGACAACTGGCAGAAAATTCCTGTCCACCCTGATTTCCTTAGGCAGCTTTCATTTAATTAGGTCCACATTACCGTGTCTTTGTCCAGCCATCACCTTTGCTCCATGCGCATCAGATTCCTCCTGGCTCACAGACAAAGGATTTTAACCTTTAGGTAAACACTTTTCTATACATTGGGAAGAAAGGCTATGAGGGAAATGACTCTTGAAGCAGAATTGGAGGGCACAGATTCGGAACAAGAATATTTTAAACAGATTCTGCCACCAGGTTCTCTCCAGGAGGTGAAACTTTGCCCTGAGACCATCACACAGCTCACAGCAACTGCTGTGAAGTTGGAGCTGGCTGGACCCTGTGCCCCAAGGCACAGGCTGAGGAAGGTGGGGCCGGCGGAGGGGAGCAGAGGTGAGCGGTGCAGCTGGACTGAGCAAGCTGAGGAGCCCAGGAGGGGTGAAGTCAGAACAGAGATGCTTTAATGTGGTAAGTGAAAGGTCTTGGAGCAAGCAGAGATCCTGCCCATCCTGACTCTTGCCTTGGAATTTCTACCCCACTCCTCTCTTTGTTGGCACAGGCACTTCTGGTCCAACTGGAGGCTTTCATCCTCAGGGGCTGCTCTGCTCCTCTTTCATTTTTTGGCTTGCTGGAACTAGCAGGCCAGCGACCACATGGAGCTTTGATACCCACTGCTTCTCCCCAGCTTTGGCTGCACCTTTTCTCTTCTGCCTCTGAGCTGCAGAAAGGCATTTTGGCAGCCAGGGCAAGCGGTGTATGTAGGATTCAGGGATGCAGAGGGACTGGATGGGCTGGAAGTATTTTAGAGCGGATTAGGTTGTGAGGGGAGGTGACCTTCTTCGAGCAGGCCAGGCTATGGGTTCTGTTTGTCAGGTCATTTGGGTGATTTCAGCTCTTGATCCTATTTCACCAGCTGTAAGAGCCAAGACCCTGTTGTTATCTGCGGCTTTACCTTCCTTTATCAGCAGTGAGTTTTGATGCTGTTGGGTCAGCACCAGGCTGAGAACAGCTTGGCAGCTGCCCTCAGAGAAAACCAACTGCATCATTTCATTAAATACAAATCCACCTTGCAGCTGACCATCAGTGGTTCCTGTTATCTTTGCAAGCCTGTTCCCCACTCCAGCAAAGTCTGGGATCTGTACTCCCCCATTCCCTCCACTGAAGCAGTGGATGCTGGGAGCAGAGCCTGACCTGCTCTGCTGGGATTCCTCTTTTCTCTTCAACCAGAGCAGAACCATGCGGCACTCAGTCCTCAGCATTTTGGAGTGAAGCATGGGGGAAGGTAGCCCTTCGCATGGGAGCCAGAGGAGCAGATCACCCTGGTCATCTTCATCAGGAGCTGCTTGTGACCAAGATTCTTCAAAAAAAAAAAGCTAGGTATTTTTCTGATAAAATGGGTTTTTCTTTTGTGAATGTTGCTCAGTACCTCCCAAAACAGGTGCTGTCAATGGTCATCATCACGTTCACCTTCCTGGTGGCACAACTGAAGTTGTCCAAAGCAGCACAGGTTTGATGATTGCCACTAACTTTTGTGTCATGATAATCAGGTGCACTTTGCCTTTCCAACAAATCTGCAAACTCAAGCTAGTGGTTGGCAACCCTGTCCGTGGCAGGGGGTTGAAACTAGATGATCTTTGAGGTCCCTTCCAACCCAAGCAATTCTATGATTCTATGACCTGTCTTTTTGCCTTTTTTACATTGAAATATTTGGCAATTCTTCCTAATTCTTAAAGCTTTTAGAAAACGGATTAGTATAAAAAATACCATCATAAGCAGCAGGGGACCTGGGAAACCCAGTTGGCTGAATGAGTGATGGCAGTGTTTGCTCCGAAAGCAGAACTCATTGTGTCAGGTACAGGACTACATGAACTGGAACCTTGTATATGTGTGTGAGAAGACATCTGTGTGTATAAACACTTGTGGGTGTCTTTTTAAAATCAGCACAGCATGCAAATATATATTTCTGCTGAAATTATGTTCAGTCAAAGTAGAAACAGATGTATTGAAAATATAAATACACGGCTTGATAAATATTTTATCATCAACTATTTCAAAAATGTCATCTTTAAAAACATGAAAATTCAGCCTCAGGAAGACCAAAATATTTAATCACTCTCAAGAAATTCTTAAAAGGGAATCTCTTTCTGTCAAATTCCTTCTAAATAGAAGAATGAACTTCCAGGTGCTGTGAGCTATATTTATTTTAATCAAAATCAGTCAGTTAAAGGAGATAGAATAATCAGTGAGGTCATTATTAAGTGTGATAACAACTTCTGAATGAATACTCTCATTAATCTAATTATAAAATGGAATAGTATCTTACTAATCAGGCTGTTAATTGAATCACAGAAAATGTAAGGCTGTAATCACCGTTATTCGAACCATGCTAGGTTCCACGACATCAATGCAGGGGAAATGAGCAGGAGCCATGTTTGCTGCAGCCGTGTGGGGACAGCCACCTGCACCCACACAGGGGCACGTCGGTGCCTTGGTAACTGCAGGTGGGGCATGACCCACAGCTCACCCTCACTGAGCTGGGGTCCTTCAAAAAAGGTCTGAAATAAAGCAGTAATTACAAAACTTGTCCCCGACAGCTGGCCGTCTGGTTACACAGCCATCCGGACTGCTTTTCTGGGTAACGTGGCCATGGGTGCACAGCCAGGGCTCCTGCCATCCCAGCTGTAACTTCTGGTTGACACAGAGCGTGCCTTTATGCACAGAAATACCTGTTTTAACGCTAGGACTTCACAGAACAAGCTGGGCATGTTCACGCCCTCCAGCGCTCAGCTCCACCTACCCCAGCTTCCATTTCATGGCACCTTCCCACTTTCTGTGCATGTGTATGCATTCATTTAATTTCTGAAGGGTTTCGTAGTCCGAGCACCATAATCCACTCAAGCCTTCCCCTTGGGCTGCCCTCCCTAGGGGCATCCAAACCCACCCTCCTCTCTTTCAGCAGTCCCGTCTGTAGTGGTGAGAGAACAGCAGGAGACTCCTGGAGGCCCTAGAAGCAGGCAGGTTGGTCCTGGGCATGCTCATGTTGCACAGCACTGGCCAGGCATCCTTGGATTTCAAGGGTGCAAACAGGCTTGGTGTTTTGGATCTAAACCCTCTGCCCAGCTTTACACAGAGGTATTGCTCCTCTTCACAGGTTGTGTTTTTGCTGATTGCAAGGTGGGAGCAGAAAATGTTGCCAGTACGTCTCGCTTAAGTCACCGGTAACTCAGCAGTGGTGGCTCTCTGAGATTGCTCCATGCAGGATGCGAAGCTAAAAATTCTGCATCTCTAATTGATACCAGGTGAGTGAGGAATGCTTGCTTGTTTTAGAATATATACTAACAAATATATGCACTGGAGCTTGACGAAAAGCTAAAATGACAAGCCCCTGAGTGAACTTTCCAAGCGGTGTAACAGGTTTTTAAATATTTGAGAAGAAAGATAACATTGTACAAACTGTTTTAAATGTAGGCAGTGGTTCCACTACACCAGCAAGGAATACATTTCAAGGGGATAGAAGGTGTACTTCTTGCCTAGGTGTTTTTCTAAGTCCCACCCCGTATCTTTCTGCACTTTTTCTTCATAAATTCTCTTCAAAGTCTGATCTATTCATTTATTTCTTCGAGGAAAAAAAAAATAAAAAGAGAGAAAAGGGTTTTTTTCCTACTTATTAACGCCTGCTAAGAATTTTCACAGCTATTAGTAAAAACCCAGGATTTTTATTTCACTTCAGCAGATACAGGAGCCAAGTGATGTCCCACCAGACATGTTTTGAAACTTCCAGTAAAAATACATTGTCACAAATATTATGGGAAGTGCAGTTCATTACAACACACAGACTTTATTTTCTGTTGCCTATATAAATGATCTACAGCCGGGTACATCCAGCTTTTAAAATATGAGATACATTCAAGTTTAAATTAAGGAAGGAAGGTCACTTGGAACCTATCTCAGAAAAAGTCTTCCTTCCTGAAAGGTTTCAGGTCATCTCCCCTGGATCATGGCAAGAAGTTCCTCTGAGAGATTAAGTCAGGGAAGAAGAACAGGGGCAGGCTGAGGGATCAGGCTGGAGGTTGCGCAGAGGTGGGGCTTATTTCCTGCTGCTGGGTGCTAATGCGGGAATAGACACCGTTATTTTAGGATTTCTTAGATGAAAAGTAAGAATTACTCAAGTGGCTTAAAGCAAGTGCTTGTTTTTGAGCCTGGTCAGGTCCAGACACACCAGTTCACAGATGGAGGATGCATGTTAGCAGACGGAAGATGCAACGTAATGGATTGGAAGACCTGGTCCCACGTCAATCTCCCCCTACCTAATGTCTCCATACTGCTTCCAAAATCTTCCTCCTGATCAGAAGAGACCAGAACTGCAAAACAGAATGAGCTCTGGTCCTGCACTAATGACCTTCTGTGGGGAAACCTTCAGCCAAGTCTTTTCACTTTGGCACCTAAAGTTCTCCATTTCACAGTGTGATCTCTGAAGCCAGACTGGTCTTGACATTCAGCAGCAGCTGCCGGCTGGAAGTCTGCTGTGACTCTGAGTTCGATGAGTGAGCGCAAAGCCTCTTTGGTGAGAGATGGGAATCGGTGTTCAAAGAGTCCATGTCATCAGCGGAGGATGACTAAGACTGTTGGAGAGTCTGCTGGAGACTGTTGCACAGGCACGAGTCTCAGAGTACTGTTCAAATCCTGAGTTGGAATTACCATTATCTGGGGAAGTTTTGAACCCACCATAGTAGCTCTGCTTTCCATAATTCTGCACATCGTGCCGTACTTGGACAACATCTCTATCATGAGTTCAGTGGAGGGTGAATTTCTTGCGTTACTTAAGGAATTTTCATGCACATTTGGAAAGTCATATGCCTGATTTCAGAAATAAACCAACCAGTGTCACCTGCTTGGGATTCTTCATTGATGTACATCACTCTAATACTGCAGTAAATGTCATCCAGGCATTTCCAGAGCAACTAAAACTACAGCTCAAGAACACTGCAAGCTGTTAGAGAACATTGAAATTTGAGAGATCAAGCACTGAAGTGGAAGCATTAGCCAAGATGTAAGCCTGATTGCCCCAGTCAGTGCTAGCATACAGAGAGAACTGTAAGTGCAGGTTCCTCCTGCCAAGCTATGCCCCAGGCCATGCTGAAGGCTTGAATGTTTCCACGGAAAGTATCCAGAGGCAATGGTCCAAAATCCAAGCTGATTTCATTTGGCTTGTTGAGGGGAACGAAATTCCAGACTATGGTGGTTTCTCACAATAGCTGAAGACGGTTTTAGTCTTATCTCAGACATCTACCACAATCCTTTCAGCCCCTTGGGAGCTGGTACCTTTTGTGCATTAACACACAGCCCAACATCTGAGGGTTGAAGTGCCTCCTTCTTTAACAAGTAGTAAAAAGTCAAAGCTTGAATTCTCGCCAAGGTGCCACACCAACAGACCCTCCCAAGTGGTGGTGAGGCTGAGCAGAGAACACGGAAGCCAGAAGAGGCTGCTGAGGCTCGGTGGGCTTCCCAGACAGCAGGTCAGGCTCTGTCTGTTGGAGCCAACCAAGTTCATCTGCTCGTGGGCTGATATCTCCCGTGTCACAACCCTGATCTGTCTAAGCCCAGACACAAACAGGATGGCTTTTAGTGCATTTGTCACTGCTAACCTTAGGTCCCATTGCATTGCAGCATCATGTTTGAAGGAAACTATGGATTTGGAATAAAGTAGATCCCTTCACCAGCTAGCATGGTCTCCACAGCTCCATACTCTCAGCCCTGCTGCAGAGCCCCATCCTCCACCTTACCTTATCCACCCTCATTACATCTCCATCCTGCCCCAAGCCACCTCCACCTATGGACCCCCAACTCTCAGTGCTCCTGGCTCTCCCCTCTCCCTTTGTCTCCAGTGCAGCCCCCTCAACCCAGGTCCCAGTGGAGACCTCCCCTGTCTGCCCTGCCCATCAGACAGGCCTCCCAGCATCACATGGGGTATGCAGCAACCCGTCCTGCTCCATGCCTCCCACCCCACAGCAGCAAAGCTCTGACTCCTGCTCTGCAGGGGTTAAGCCTGCGATTGGTTGCACAAAGGGCTGAGGGCAACTGGGGGCCCTCAGAGCAGGCTGAGCCTCTCCGAGTGTTCTCAGGGTGCTGAGTGCACATTGGGGCACTGCTACCTCTGAAAAAGTTTTGCAGAAGGCGCTGAAAAGGCACTCAGGGCTAAATTTGCGTGTGCTTGCTGCTGTCAGCTTAGCTGACTCGCTGGCGCGGGTGTGTATCGGCAAGATAAAGGGTGAAGCACTTAAGATAGAGAAGAAAATCCACCATTATTAAACACTCCCTTCCGCCATTTACCAAACCACATACTACTGATACTCTCCCTATTTTGCCTCAGGAGAGTCATGGTGGGTTAACATTAACAGCAATTCTATATTCATTGCAAGCTCCTAATTAACCAGGCTGGGCCACGCTGCTCCAGCCGGATAATTCCCCAATATTTAGCCATTAGTTCTTTCCAATTTGGCCTGCTGCTGCTTCTGGCAAGTTTTGTCTCATAAACAATTATGCTGAATGCCAGATGTCCCAACAGACTGCTCTACTTTCTCTAGTGGCTGTCTCATCAGGCCGGCTTTGCTGGAGCTGGGGAGACAGTTTGACATTTGACATCCGTGTGTGTATAAAGCTAAGGGTCAGCCAGAATCCCAGCGAGGACTTTTAATTACAGCAGCCTCACGGGCTGAACACACACATCCGTATCACAGCTGCTTGCTGACAAGGCAGTGCCCACTTTTCATGCTCTGAGGAGAACCCAGGTGCGCCAGGCTCCCACCATCCTCTTCTTCCATTTGAGTTTGATTTGCACAGGAGAAGGGTTTGGAGGTGCTGAGTTGAACAGGGGAACAGGGCAAAGTGTGTGTCAGCATGAAGTCGATATTTTACTCTGCAGAGAGAAATACAAGAAAACAAACAAACAAGAAAATGAACAAACAAAAAAGCAGAAAGATGAGTCCCAGGCAGTTTTTTTTCAGCTATACTTCTGTGTGCAAAACCCTTTGAGGACCCACGGATCTTTTCCCTGCAGGGTCACAGATGGGGTCGTCTTGTGGGCAGGATTTACATCTCAGACACAGGACATCCCCACACTGGTTCCATGTGCAGTGAGGCTGGAACTGGAGTTTTGCAGAGCCCTGCAAAGGAGCGGCGGGACCCCAGGGATGCCCCTCCTCCATGGGGCTGCTCCAGGGGCTGGGGGTCTCCACTGGCTAGGGACTGGTGTGCCGCACTCAGCCGCATCTCTGGAGACCTGCCTTGGTGGCCCAGGGTGTGCAATGGCAGTTGTTACTGCAGGAGCAGAGGAGCAGTTGGGCCAAAGCACTGTTTATTGTTTACTTTAAAGCAAACTTCACTAAAGACATGTGCATATCAAGAAGAAACTTTTACAGTTGAAAAGACTTAATTCACCTTAATGCAGAGGAACACAGCTCCCAGGTGAAATTCCCTGAAAGAGAGTCTCTTGAGATTTAGAGAGAAGCAAAGAATGTACATTTTAATATAATATTCTTTCAGATTCACACATGAAACACTGCTTGTTTTATGCTCAGAGCAGGAGCTTACTTTTATTTCAAAATAAACAAGTGCAGGTTTAATGGAAGGGCACTTGTTGACAGACAGATTAATTTCTCACTGAAGAAACACAGAGGAAACACAGGTAAATTCCTGAGACGAGTGTATTTTAAGATAAAAGGCTAATGGCGTTTCGTATTCCTGAGGTGCTGGTGCAAGCAGAGATGAATGGATCCAGGTGGAAGCGTTTCAGCTGGCTCTAGGGCAAACCGTGCAGTGGGACCCATGGGGACTGGCTGTGGAGACGCAGTGATGGCACACAGGAAAGTGAACTTCTATGAGATACGGTTTTGCTGTAATTTTTTTTATCAAATTGAAAAATACAGGAGTTTTTCTATTCTCTTGGCATGGCTAAGATACTCCACTGTTGTCCATGCCTGCCCTGGATCATACAGAATTCAGTAACACTTGCTCCTAATGACAAGCACTGCCTAGTTTAGGTCATTACCCAGCTCTGTTATTTGCAGAAAAACAGTGAGTCCCTTGGAATGTCATAAAATGCCCTTCTGAGATAGGTTACGTGCACCTCTGAGGTCCTTCCAAGGACGTTCTCTCTGCCTCTTGAACCAGGTTCTGCTTGGAAAGCACCAAAAAGAAACAACATTTCTTCCTCCTGACACTGGAGCTGTTTTGTAGGAGCAGAGGCTGGTCCCCTTCCATCAGGGCCAGCACCACACTCCGGCAGGTTCACGACACGCTGTCCTCTGGTGGCTGACCCCCCCCCAGGTGTTCCTGCCTGTGGCAGGCAATGCACCTTCTCCAAAATCCTGCTGCCAACAGGGACTGATGCAGTGTTACATTTGGTTTTGCCTGGCAGAGCCAGTGACCAATAAATAGCTGTATGTTGAATTATTTTTGTTCTGAAAATCAGTCTGCAAGTAAGGGTCTTGATTTCAAAGGGCAGATGATAAGCCAACGAAGAAGATTGCTGTGGGCAGCTCAGAGACGTAAGTGAGAAAGCAGTGGGAAAAGCACTGAAATCAAATATGCTATAGTGTCTGGAACGGGCTTCCAAAGCAAGTGGAAAAATCCTGGAAGACTGGGCTTCAGGTTTTACACAACGAATAACCTGATCCAAAAGTCTGTTAGGATCAAGCAGACAGGCTGTAAGGACAAGAAGAAAGAAATGAGCAGCAAATAAACCTGTGTCTTGAATCTCAGAAAGTGTAGAAAAAAAGTGAGAATTGGTAAAAGTCAAGCTGAGTTAAAACTGCACTGAAGCAAATTGTAAAGACTAGTTCGTGTTATGAGCAAAAAGAGAAGGAAAGAAGGGCATTTGCTGATCAGCGATGGTGTAGATTAAAGATTTTTTGGATATGGCCCCAAAACTGCGCATATATTTTGTGCCATTTTTCGCTAATGAAGAAAAATGTTGAATGCAGAAGCAACAGCAGGGTGCTGCTGTGAACGCAGACATGAAAACGGAGCTGATCTCCTCCACGGAGGAGCAACTTCTGAACAACTCAATGCACAGGAGCCAGGGGCAACATGATCTCAATCTCAGACCTCTAAAAATAGCCAGAACATCAAATTTCAGGCTCAGTAATGATTATTTCAAACAAATCTTCTAAGTTGAGGGTGGCATTGGAGGAACAAAGTGTAGGCAGGGGTGTTCCCAGGGCAGAGGAGAGGAACAACCCAGCACCCATCCTCCAGCTAGTTTGATCCCTGCGGGATCTGATCTGTTACAACCGATTTGGACAGAGAAAAATGAAGATGTGGGGTGAGGGAAAATAGGTTGGAACTTAACACGGATTTATTAAGCTAGATGGTGCAAGACTAACCAGGTAACTTCAAATAAAAAGGTGGTTTTCTCAGTAAAACAACGTAGTACCTCTAACCAGTCACACCAGAGGTAATCCTTTGTTTCTGTGTCATACAGGAAAGCATTATTTCAGCTGCAGTAAGGGACAACAGGAGCAGATGGGTGTCAGTCAGGAAAATATTTGCCGGCTGTGTGTTGGAGAAGGCTGGTCCTGCAAGGAGTGAGCTCTGAGCCTGGTCCTGGGGGCGTGGGGACACAGAGGGGTCTGAAGGGCAATGGTCGGTGGCACAGGGAGCCTGGTCGCTGTGTCCCCCACCCTGTGTTCCAGAGCCCTCACAGACCCCGCAGTCTCATCATGCTTTAGCTGGAAACTGCTCAGCCCTCCACTGAAAACCGAACCCCCTTGTGGGGGTTCTGCCAGAACTTCTCCGTTTTCCCTACATCCCACTGCTGCCACACACCCGCCTGTCCCAGATCCTCACCTCAGACTTCCTCAGCAGGTTCTTCTCATTTGCTCACCACAGAACGCTTGTTCCTGCTCGCTCTGACACTGCTTCTCTGCTCTTTCTTATCAAAACACTCTGTACATTCTCACCAAGATATTCAGCATGTCCCCAGCCCAGACCCTGCCCTCCGTAAGTTTTCTTCACTTCTTCCCTGAAGGGTCATGGTGGGACCTCTCCAAAAAGCTCCAAGCCCTTTCCCGCATCCCCCCTTTCACACACCCGTATCGACACTGTCTTGGTGTGCTCTTAACAGTAGTGTGAATCCCTTTCTGTGATGCTGACGTATGTCTAGCACACCAAATGCAATATTTATGAACAGTACTTCAAGAAAATGTTGATCACGTTTTGCTGTATGTCTCCATGTGAAAAATTACACTCCTGCAGAAGTTTCCACACTGAAAACTCACCTGGATGGAAGAAAACATCAGCCAGTTCTATTTCAGATCAGTCATGTTCAGCCTATGGAAATTGGCGTTGCAAACATTTTGTTTTCTAAATGTCTCCCTAGATAGCTCAGTTTGCTGCAGCACAGCCTCCTCCCTTGGTATATCTACAAGGGAGTAGCATTTTCTTTTTTAAGGTGGGCAGAACCTACCCCGGATCCATTGACCACTGCTTTGTTTGACGGCCTTAAGGTTATGGCAGTGTCCTGCCGGAGGAATGCAGGATGGTGCAGGAGAGGGAACCTGGAGCGAAGCCTCTGATTTCAGGGGCACAGCGCTGCGGGGCAGACGCCAGCAGGGAGGACCCAGCTGCAGGATCTCTCTGTGCCCCTGTTTTGTCTCTGTGAACATTATCTGCTTATTCTAAGAGGGAGAAATAATTAATTAACCAATTAATTAAACTTTCTTTGCTTTTTATTCCAGTTCAACTTGTAATTTAAAACTAGCGCAGTAGCTAAGATAACAGTAATTAGGAGGACAGTCAGGTATACACCGGGATTTCAAGATGAAACTTGTGACCTAGAGGAAAAATTAAACCAGAGCCCTCGTCTGCCTTATCTGAGTCATTTCGTCCTTCTTCCTAGGGCTGGAGCAGTATTAAAGCACCTGTGCTGCCACAGGAGGCTGAGCAGAGAGGGGCCCATGTCCACCTTTCTGCAACGAGATGAGCAGCACACTCAGGAGCAGGACGCCCAGTGAAACCGATGCTGGCCGATGGGTGTTCTGCCCAGCACGGGGCCGGGTGCCCAGGCTGCACCCCAGGAGGGGTGGGCATCGCCTGTGCCTCCCAGCCCAATGGTTGGGCTAGGAGAGGATGAATCTTACCTTGAAATGTTTCCTCAACATCTTGTAGTTAATTCCATAAGCAAAAAATCTCAACTACTGTTGTTACGAATGCATTTCAAATGTTTGCAGTATCCCTGCACCTGAAAAAAAAAAAAAAAAACAAAGAAAAAAACAAAGATTTCTCTTTTTTCCCCTCAAATTATTAGGAAATGATTCCATGCTAGGTGAAAGTTCCTGACATGTCTGGTGATAATGATCCTATGTCTGTCACAACTCCAATATGCTCAGAGCCTGCTCACTGATCAATGTCAAAATAACAATTTCTGTGCTTTTTGTATGCTTGAAAACTTTTCAGAACTACGCTATCATCAGTAATTATTTTTTCCCCTTATATTTATGCAACATATTATAGTGACTTTAAAATTTAAATGAAGATGGAGTTTGGGACACAGGACATGGTATAATATATTCACTCATCTGCATATTAGAATTCAGAAAGCAACAAATGATCATTTATTTTTATTATAAGAAGAGCTGGCAGGACTGCTTTACGCTTCAGGTTGCCTGACAACTCCGTTTTAAAACATTGTTCTGAATTGCTTAAAGCCTTGCCAGATCTTGAGCATTGTGTCAGAAACTTTCCAAGCTGAGTTCCTGCCTCAGATTGATGCTTTTCTATATATATATATTTTGGAAACTGAAACTCAGATAAGATAATCATTTCTTTGAATGCAATTAAGGGAAATATATCTCTGTGCTAATGTTTAAAAGCTTTTCAAGTTTCTGTGTCTGTGTTGAATGGCTCTGATACCTTCTCAGTTTGGAGCAACACTTGGGTGGGGGGATGGCAGTCTGGCTAGGTATGTGTTTTATTGCTCCTATGGACAACAGCCAGATGTATACGTATTATGTACCCAGGAAAGAAAAAGCTCACTTTTTGTGAGTTAATGAGGCTGCAGCTAAGCTGTCTGGGTGTCCACCTGCACCATACGTGCTGTCTGCAGAGCTGGGCTGAGGTCTGCAGCTGCAAATCTCATTCCCAGCTGATGTGGGGGTGTATTCAGGGTGCTGGGTGTCCCTCCCTCCCTCCCCTGCTTCGGGGTAGTGGGACTGGGTTGGCAGTGGGGGTGTGGTAGCGGGACAAAAGCCCACGGCAGGGCCAGGCGTGCAGCTGCTTACTGCAGGGTTGCTGCGTTCCCAGGGCACGCAGTCAGGAGCATCGGGAGAACAACAGCGAGGTAACACATAGTGCAGGTCTTCTGCAGAAGGGGTGGGGAAAAAGGACGGGTCTTCTGTTGCCCTGCAATCCCCTTTGCCAGGGATTTTGGAATCGGGGCACAATTCGCCAGCCCCCAGTATCTCCAGGGCTGCGGTCTAGGGAGAAAGGAGGGGAGTTTTGCTGGTTTTGCTGCAAAATCTCCATCCCATTTTATTCTGTGTTGTCACGCAGCTGATGACCGGGTCTTCCCTGGGAAGGCCAGAGCTGGCTGGCAGATCCCAGCCATCGCTCCAGCTTTGACAGCCACAGGGGAAAAGCAAACACAGGCCAGAGGGTGCAGCTGCAGGCTGAGATGCCTGCTGCCATCCTGCAGAGTGGCCCAGCACCCTGATTTACTCCTTGGGGCATGGAAACCCCCAGAGAGCATCCTCTGGGTCTTCACAGATCCATGAGAAAGGAGAAATCTTCATAAGCGATGCAGAGCTGATTGGGGAGCAGAGGGCTTTGAGGTGAACACACCCCTGCCCACCCACATTGTCCTCCTTAGGGTAGGAAGAGGGGCACAGTGCATCTAGACGTGTTGTGGAGGGAGGAGGGCAGGAGCTGCCAGCAAGGTGGAAGGGGCTCGGTGCCAGGCACCCAGGCCAACCTCGCTATGTTCCTGGGCATTTCCCACACCTGCGTCCTTTCTATTTAAAAATGACAAAATCATTAATTAGAATTTTCTTTCTGCATTTGGCTTTGGAAAAAAAAATTAAAAATGTATAAGCCCCTCTGTACTGCGTATGTATATTTTATTGCTGTATAATTGGGATCTTCATTAGTTCCCTGGGTGGCAAAGTGACAGGCTTTTCATGTGATACAGACACTAATGCATTGCGATACAGTTCCCTTTTATTTTTTTTTCCAAGATGCTCATTGCTAAGCACATGCAATACTCCCTAATAAGGATCTATGCACAAAGCTGCTTTTTTTGGGCAACGCTATCCACTGTAGTGCCACTGAAAGGCAAGACTCTGACTGCAGCAGGAGCGGGGGCGGGAGGGACACTTGGAGATGGAGAAAGTGTTAATCACGGTAATCCCAAACCCCAGAGTATAATTGCTGCTGATCTCAAACAAAATGTTACTTTTATCTAAATTACTGAAGTGGGAAAAATGCAGTTTGGTTTAATTTAGCACTGTCTGGAGGGGAAGGGAGCAGCAGGGCACTGGGCATAGGCACTGTCCCCATCTCTTCGAGGACCAGAGGTCTTCCCAGGTCTGGAGGTGGGTGACTGGAGATAGGAGGGAGAGTTGAGGGCAGAGAAAACTTCTAGGAGGAAGACAACCAATCCTGTGAGGGAGATTCCCAGCCACCTTCTTTTTCCCTTTTTCTGCCAGAATTCAAGATCCCTTCAAGAGATTCAGGAACCCGAATAAGGCTTTCTGCTTTGCAGGAGGAATAGACAGCAGTGAGGTGGGCCTGGGGTGACAGCGTGTATGTGGCCCAGAAGTGCAGGATTTTAAGGTGGAGTGGTAAAAAATTCCCTTCATCCCCAGGGGGAATTTCAAATGCAAATGCAGCCTTTCACTACTCAATTTCAAATTTAACATGTTAATTTGTACTTCAAATTTTTTAGAGAAGAATCTTTTGTCTTGCTTCAGAATGGTTTCAAATTAAATTTTCCTTCTAAAAAATCCAAGTTTAATTACAATTAACACCACCTTTTGGGAAAGTGGATTCCTTCCGAACTAGCTTCTGGCCCATGAGGAAGTCAACCAATTATCCCACACCCAAAACATATTTCAGCTGATTTCCCTGTGGTCCTGGTAGCTGCGCACTAGCTGATATTTGTCAAGGTGCCATGCACCAAAGGAGGCAACTGCCGGCATGCCAGCTTCCTTAGCAGGTCCTTTAGAATAGAATCACAGAATCATTAAGGCTGGAAAAGTCCTCTAGGATCATCGTGAGTGCTGCTCATCCTGCCTCACCTCTTCTCACCAGTTCTTCCCTGGAAAACATACTGTTTTCCTGAGCAGAACTGTGTCCATCAGGATCAAACAGCCTGGCAGAAGGAGCTTTCAAGGCACCAAGCAGTGTGAGGAATGAAGAGGAAAGCCAAGTCACTGTGCAGATATTGTCAAGGGCTGGTCCTATCCTCAAAGCTTGTGTCAGTGATGCTTGTTCAGTGATTCATGATAAGCTCATTAGAACATGGAGTTACTGGGAAAAAAATCCCCCACACCAAGAAAGACGCTCACGTCGCTGTTGAATCGGATGTGACACCAGCATACATTTTAAAAAGTGCATTTTTTAATTCTAAAAAAAATGTTGACAAATACATGTCCCAGTTTTCTAAGACTGATCGTATTTTTAGTTCTCTAAGCAAAATAAAGATCGGCTCTTTCCTTTGTTGTCAGAAATTTTAATTCACTGCTGTCCACTACTGTAATTAGTGCTTTTAATTAAAAGATCCCCAAAACACCTGACCAACAATCCCTACAATGTGCAAGTGACAACCTTGTATCAGGATGTGACAAGAATGAAGGAACACACATCCTGCATCAGATCCATCTGCCCCATTACCTGCCCCTGCCCATGGTCACCCGAGGATGCTCAGGAGAAACAGAGAAGAAGGGCCCGCATGGAGCAGCCTTTCCCTGATGTCTTTTCCCAGAGACTTTTTGCTGGACATTGTCTGCACCATCAAATCGCAGATTCCATCCTTCTTATCCAGGAGGCTGCTGCACTGCACCTTAAGGCTCAACAAAATGCTCGGACATTGTGTTAAGAAGTGCAATTATGCAGATGATCTTTCCTTTGCTGGTTTTAAACCCCTTGCCTTGTAACTTGAGACACTGATTGCAAGGTTTAGAAAAACAGGGACCAACCCTTCTCCACTCACTGTTTCTGTGTCAGCCACAGTTTTGTAGGACTTCGTCCATCACAATCTTTCTCTTCCCTCTGCAACCATCTTTGTCCAGGCTGAGGAGTGCTAGCCTTCCAGCTGTGCCAACTGCATGCTTGCTGAGGGTGCACTCAATCCCACTGTCCGTGTCACTGACCTTTGAGGGACACCACTCACCACTGGTCTCTCACTGGACACCGAATTGTTGACCACAACTGTTTTGGGTGCAGCCATCCAGCTGATACCCTATCCACCAAGTGGTCCTTCTGTCAAATCCACGCCTCTCCATTTTTCAGAAGAGGATATTTTGTGTGACAGTATGAAACACTTTGTACAAGTCCAGGTACATCTGTTGCTGTCCTTGGTTTACCAGTGCTGTGACCCCATCACAGAGGGCACCAAATCTGTCAGGCATGATTTGCCCCTTGCGAAGCCATGCTGGATGTCACCCACCACCTCCCTGTTCCCCACGTGTCTTAGCATGGTTCCCAGGAGGATCTGCTCCGTGATCATAGCGGGCACAGAGGTCAGCCTGACTGGTCTGTTGTTCCCCAGGTCTTCCTTTTCTCTCTGTTTAAAACTGGGGGTCATGTTTCCCCATTTCCTGTCACTAGGAACTTCACCTGACTGCCACGACTTTTCAGATATGATGGAGGGTGACTTAGCAATCTTTACACATCTTCATTTTATACCTTTATGCCTGTTAGTATCACATGTGGCATGGCACGCACACGTCCGTACCTTGTATCAGTACTCCCTTACCCTCCAGAAAAGGGTGCTTGTATCCACACTGACGATGGAAGTCATCCTTGGGCTTCGGCATCTGCCAGATACTGCCTGTGAATTGTTCAGTGCAGGGCACACTGGCTGGGAAACAAACCAACCAGAGGCCAGGAAAAATACTGACAGAATTGTGTTGCAATTAGTGAATTCCACTGCCCAGGAAGGTTCCCTGGCACTGTTTAGTTTATTGTTGTGTGCAGATTTCACCAACTCCAGCATTACTCTCTTGAGACATAAAGGTCTCTGACTGTGGTTGCTGTCTATTTTCACACCATTTCAGTGGCCGTTATGCTGTGTAAGGACCTTTCCTTTTACCCTAAGACTACTTCAGGGGCAAACTTTACTGCAAGTTTTTTTGGAAATCCAGGTACTCATGGCTACATCTGTCCTCACCTCAAGGATCTGTTGGTCAATTTGGGATGAGACATCACCTTGTTTATTAAACCTTCCCGTTGAACTGTTTCTTCCATTAGTTGTCCCTCTGACCTTTGAACTTCCACGGGCTGTACAAGCTCTGTAGCGTGTGCTCACCTAATGCTTGAAAAAATGTAAATGTCTTTAGCAAGATCTTCCTTAAGCACAAAACTTTTGGCCCATGTTAATGGTTTTATATTAAGTTGCAAGACTTTATTTAACTTGTGAGAGTTCATTTTCCTCCTTGGAAAGGTATCTTGTTAGTTCTAGTCACTTCTTTTATGGCTGCTGTATGACCATTGGCAGAAATACTTTTGTCCATTTAAAGCTTTTAGCAATGTTCCAGCACTCCTAATGTAGTGTCTTTCAAAAATATCCCCACCACTTTCAATCATTTTACCCTTCCAGCTAGTCCTTTAAATTCCCTTTTAACTAGTCTCCTCATTTTTTTGTAGTTTCCCTTTAAACTTTATCAGAGTGATTTCTGTTTTTCCCTCACCCTCCCATGGAGCACTGAACTTCAGTCTGTTATGGTCACTCTTGTGGAGCTGCGTTTTGATGGTCAGACCTTGAACCAGCTCTCCTGGACTGTTCCGTACTATATCAAAGTTGCTTCTCCTCTTTCACATTCTCTGAAGAAAGAGTCACTTACACTGCCTGAACGCTGAGTCTCAGCACCTCACCCCTTTGTAACAGTCACTAATGACCACGGGAGTAACCAAAGTCTGCTTCTGTTTTCGTGCTTTGTTCCCTGACAGGCTGGTCGGTATTGCTCAGTGCTTCGTGACCCCGTCCACTAGCATGGTGTTGTCTCCTCTGCATAGACCACTGCCTGCAGCCACATTTCTTTCCACGTACATACAGGTATGCAATTCAAGTCCGCAGGAAATGTGTGTTACTTATTAATAAAGCAAAGTTTTTAATTTAAGAGTTCCCTAATGTCTCTTCCCCACTGCTGCCAGTTCCTGCTGTTGCTGTATGAATCACACCCTGGTGTGAATGTCCCTCTGAGTGCTGCCTCTCTGCCACGTGGCCTGTTAAGTGAATGCCCTCACTTAGGATTGAGCTTCCAGTTCACCTGTCCTAATTTTTGAAATTCTAGCATCCAAATAGATTCATGCAAGTATTTACTCTTGGCTCAGCTATTGTTTTGAAACTGAATTCTTAAAGGCCATTTCCAGCTGAGGTCTATTTTGGCCATGTGGGAACCCAACTCTCCAGGGCACATTCTATCAATTCCAAAAATTTGTTGAATTTCTATCAAGTCCAGATCCCAATCCCATACATATTTTTCTCATACATGCCTTGAGACATTTCCTTTCTCCTATGTCTGTTGCACGGTTGGTTCTCAGAGCATTAATTACAGTGTTGAGATCTTGCTATATAAAGTCTTCGTTATCAAACTAAGATTTGTGCTTAAAGCTTCCCTCCTGTCGCTCCTTGGGCCAATGGCACTCACACAGGCCACCTCCATTAACTTTTATAGCACAAGGAGGCTAGCTAGACATGCTATGAGGTCTGCACCTTAGAGTCTCATCCCGCGATCCTCTACCCAAAAGCCCAACAACGGGATCCTCCCCGCCACATCCTCCCTGCAGGAGCATCGCATCCTACAGCTGACACCCGTGGTGTCCTTTGGGCAAGTGTTCTTCTTCTGGATGTCCACATCCCTCTCTCAGATGATGATAGCCAAACCGAAGTCCAAATCTTAGGTCACTGGGAAAAGAAGAAGGTGATATGGGTGCTCTGGTTGGGTTGCATTTGTTAAATCTTCTTAGAGATGAATGCAACAAATCAGAGTTAATTCCCCAAAACAACTAGCTGAAGCTTTATCAAAAGCGCTTGAAAAGATTGCTCGAGAATTTTGATGTCCTGCCAATATTTTTTCCAGCAAAAGATAATTTACAAATTGAGCCAAACAACTCTGCAAAATTCTGCACTATTTCCAAAAGTTCTGTGAAGGTCAGAACCCTAACCAGTTCTACCAGGGAAACACTCTTTTCCTGTGTCTCTATTTTTCAATATTAGGAAATGAACTATTGGCTTAGCTGACTGCAATCACCAAGGAGTAAAAGAAATTAAATTAAAGACCAAGTAGCCAAAAGCGGTCTGTGCACAGGTGACTCCCTCCTGATAGTAAGGATCACAGGAGAGCCAGGTGAACTGGAGGCTGGGGAGAACACATTCCTAGGGGGTGGGGAATTAGGAAATGATGCTCTCAAGTTCTACATCACCAAGATCTAAACAGAAAATTTTTACAAATGAAGATAAATACACACAAAATGCATGTTCTGAGCATGCTGCCAGGAACAGAAATGGTCAGACTTGAGCAGGTGGGAGGTTGCCTCTTAAAACATCTACCTTGGTTAAAACAATCTTCTTAAAACATGCGTGCTGCCCCGACCTTCCTGCTGTCACCAGTGGTCCACCGCAATAGCCCAGTCTGGCGGTTAAACACTGATACTTCACCAGCTTTCTGCAGAAATGGGCCAAGCCTGTGGTAGCTCCCTAACCCAGCTGCAGTGACACATGGTTAGCCATTTATTCCATTATTGCTGGCCTTCTTTATCTCTCAGAAATTAAGAGCGAACCGTTTGTTTTGTATGAATGTGCTCTGTTATTACAAAAGTACTTATGGGAACATATTTCTATCTACTGATGTCTTGTGAACTATTCACAGTGGAACTTTTCCTCCACTGCTCGTTATTTACGGTGAACAAGCTGTCACATAAGTCACCTGGTATTGCTTTGGCTCCGTGACTGAGTGACTGAAATGCGTATGGACAGGTGGAGGGATAGCAAAGTACTTTCAAGCTGGCCAAGCAGCCACATGCAGGACAAATTCCAGCACCTGTGTATTGCAAAGGGAGCCATGCAAGCACTGCTGTTCATGGCTGAGGAACTGGAAACCTGTCACTGCAGAGGGCATGTCGGAGCTGGGGAAAGGGTGGGGAATGACATGCTGACGGCGCTGGAGAGCTCTCAGGCTAAACGAGTGACCTCAGGTGCTGAACTGCACCACTCCAACCAAGACCCAGCGTCAGCATCTCTGCTGCCATCTCCGTGAGCCCGAGGGACCCAAATGCGCATGTTGGAATACAGTTCATGAGGAGAGGTCCCTTTACACCTGGTACTTCCAGGCAGGAAAGCCGGGAGGTCCCATTGCCTCATTGAGACGGATTTCTGTCCAAGAAACCTTTTTGCACCAGCAAAAAGGTGAATCCTTGAAGTTTGGGCAGAGCATGTCTTTCAGAAAAGAAACCTGGGTCCTGAACAGCAGCTGTCAGGAGGCAGAGGACACTCACCTCTCCTCAGGACTTTGTTCCAGCATTTAATCATCGCCATTGTTAAAACCTTGTGGCTTATTTAGTCTGAATTTCCCCAGCTTCAGCTCCCAGCTATTAGTTCTTATTATGCCTTTCTCCATTAAATTAAAGAGCTCTTCAGTACCTGGTATTTTCTCCCCATGAAGGTACTTACACACTAATCAAGTCACCTCTCACTCGTCCTTTCTACAATCTAAACAGATTGTGCTTTTTAAATGATTCAATGTGCGACTTTTTTTTTTCAGTTCTCAAATTATTTTTTGTGGCTCTCTGCTGCTGCTTCTTCACTTCCTGTACCCTTCCACAAGTGTGAACATTGGACTGGCAGCTTGTACTCCAGGCTTGATGTGAGCCCTTGCATGTGGACAGAAGAAATCTTTCCTTACCCTACCTTGGCCCTGTGTTAATATGCGCTCCCTTAACTCCTCGTGCTCTGGCAGCTCACACGGGCTGTCTTGCCTGCAGTGGTCCTCAATCCATTTTTGGAGCCAGTGTTGCAGGATGCCTTTTTGGCCTTTAGACACACACGTTGCACGGGGCTCCACAATAACGCCTGTGGATGGGCCCATGCAATGCCGACCACCCTATCCACTGCCCTGTCAGAGGCACTGCAAACATGCGCTGCATCCGCGCAACGTTTCCCAAANAAAAAAAAAAAAAAAAAAAAAAGGAAATCGGGCTGTTTGACAGGATTTAATTGCTACAGAACCATGTGGACAAGCATTTTTTGAATTTCTAGGTGTGCATTTTCAATCTGGGGTGGTTCTGTTATTGTGCATAGGACGTGTGCCAGGCTGACTGGCGCAGAACTACTCACATTATCCTGCTGCCACTGCTTGAATATCCACCCACTGCCATTGCAACACGTCTCAAAAAATCAACACTGGAGAACATGAGATCTGCTATTTTAGGATGCTGAAGCATAAAGTGAGAGATATGCTGATGTTAAAGTGTTCAGATTTAACAGATGTTGCTTAATATTATCCTGGCACACTAACAGACAGAAAAAAATACATCTGCATGCCTTGACATCCATTTGCACCGAGGCATTCAGTGTCCACTCATGCCTTCTGAGTGTCCTTTTGCAGTTCAAAGGCGTTTTCCTGGGCATCTGGAAAGGAAGACAGTTCAGTGAAGCCTTCCTATATAACACTTTTTACTCCTTTATTTGATGGACTCATGTGAGGGTGGTGGTGGTGGTGGGGCTGAAACTACGAAGCCGCTTGCTGGTTCTCAGGCCAGCAGCTCCTGCAGAATAAGGTTTTAACGCAGTGCTGCTGGCTCAGACTGTCTTTAGACTTCTCTCTCTCTTTAAAAATAAATGTGTATGTATGAAAAGCATTTGTAATTATCATACAGTGCAGCACATTAGCACAGATACAGTTACAGTCCTGTCACTTCGTAGTGATAACAGTATATTGTTGGTGTTGCGTTTCTCCTATAATGACAGCAATAAAGGAACACTAATGCCTGACAGCCCACATGCAAAGATACAGTGTTATTTTACTGCAAATACAAGGGTAAATACAACAGATTCGCGGCATGTACCATGCACACCCTTGGATTAGAGGACAACACAGTCCTTGCTCCAGGGATGCCAGCTCAGAGCTCCCCTTGGGAGCATGGGGACACCCTGCTTTCCCTGACTGATCCTTTTGCAGAGCTCAGGAGCTGTGAGAGCTGAGCGCAATATTTGCAGTTAGTAGTCAATGATGAGACCAAACTGACTGTGGCACCACCTAGAAATAAGGAATAATCACAAATATCCTCAACATTTTTCAAATGCATGATCCTGATGCAAAGGCCCTGGGTCTGTGTTTAAGGGTGGGGGTGCAGCAGGGGAACAGAAAACACCCTACACCCTGACTAGGGTTGGCTGCGCTGGGGACTCTTTCCCCATTCCCCGGAAAATGGTGGCAGGGAGTCTCTCAGTGCTTATGGAGATGCAGGCCTGGACACAAGCCCACCCACCACCTGGGTCCTTTAATCGATGCTGGAAGCAAACAGGAAAAAGGAGGGAAAGAGCAGCCTCTGCATGGATGCTGCGCACCTGCTGGGTTTCCCCTTCCCCGAGCCCTTGCTCCACTTGCTCTGTGTCCTTGTCCTTCTGCAGTTGTTGGGGGGGATTGGGCTGAACATGGATGGGACACTGCCCCAAACTCAAGCGTGGCTCAAAGTGGAGTCTGCTTTTGGGTCTGGGATCTCAAAATCTCACCCCAGTGCTAGAAATCTTGCTTTTAAATAGACTGCAAGGTCTTTATAGGATGATGACAGCACCATCTGTGCAAAGTAACTGCCTTAAATCCAGCTTTTGCTTAAATGGCCTATCCTGAAGGAAAAGCATCTCTGCATGAACAGCATATAAAGCTGCAGTCATGTGACTTAACAAGACACCTACTGTGCCCACCAGACAACAGGGGGCTCACTGGCAGCAATTTATCCTGCAAGGAGCACTGGTATTTATCTTCCTGTCTTAGCACCAGGCATACCCAGGACTGACAACGATGACAGTCAGAGGGAGAAAATGGAAAGCCTGACCCTTTACAGGGTGGGAATGGGAGCTGCTGCAGAGGGCAAGCCCCAGCACCCAGTCCCAGGCTGGACAAGCTCCTGCAAGAGCGTTTGTCATGAGTGACGCCAGCACAGTTTGGAGGCAGAAACCTGATGGGAATAGGCTGAAAGGGGACCTTGGGCTGCATTTTCTCAGATTTTCCTTGCTTCTGTTAGCAACAAGGTAAAATCCTGGCAGTCCTGAGAAGCATGCTCACGCCTACACCACCCAGACAGTTGCAAGGCCGTGGCTGCTGTACCCCTTTCACCTGCTCTGCAAATAACTGAGGAACATCAGCCGTACACTTTGACAACAGTTTGTAGAGCCTTACTGGGTGTCCAGCCCTATCTGTCACAAATTTTCTACAGCGCAGACTCTGGATCTCCAGCCTAGCACTCGACTTTCAGCCTATTTCTGCATGGTCAGCTGCAGGCAAGGTCATCAGGACTTGCTTGATGGATGGGGAACCACTATTTTCCCCTGACACTTACTGCACTATTTTTGTAATATTCTCTGAAGAAACCCACCTGGGAGCAGAGACAGAGCCCAGAAAATATCAGCCCCAAAGCTTTTCAGCTGTGTCCAACTACAAGGCTTGGAAACAAGAGGCTGAAAAGGTAAGGTGTAGGTAGCCTGAATGCACCCACAGACAGTCCTAATTCCCCTTACCCTATAGGCTCTAATACCCACATTTTGCTGTTTTAGGGTGACACAAAAGCCACAGAACATCTAAAAGGAACAGAAAGAGGTGAAGAAATGTCAGATAGCTGCTCTGGCTGGCTTTGTGCTCAGTCTTTGTTGCCTCTAAGAAACGCCTCAGGTAAGCAGTACTGATGGCTCTTGGGTCTTCCCTCTGTTGGCTGCACGTTTTCCTTCGGCCTTGGCTTGACCTGGCAGCTCCTGGCAGGAAGGGAGCATCACACGTTTCCGGATTAGTTGCTCTGGTACTGGGTGAGCTCTGCCCCGCTGTGCTCTCTGAGCCAGATCATCTCTCTGCACCTCACCACAATCTGCTCTGAATTGCTTCTTCACAAGAGTTTTCCTTCCTTGGGCAGCATGTGAGGATGTTGTTTTAAGATCTGTGTAGAACAAGGTGGCTTGGCATCCTCACTGCGCTGTTGGAAAGGATGCATTTTTCAGTGGAGAATTAAGAGGACTGATTGATCCAGTTCTTCTGGCCTTTTCCAGCTGCTCTGGCTACCGGGGCAGGAGGAGGTCAGAGCTGCAGGAGTGAGGAGCTGGCTGGTACCTGGCTGGGTCCGTTTGCTGCTCTCCTCCAAACACCACAAGCATGTGGCGTGTTTTCAAGTTGGAAATGCCCAAGGAATGGCTGTTGTAGACCCGCTAGCTCTGTTTTAATGTGGACCACTTTGAAAAGCAACCCCAGTGAAGAGATGGCAAAGCAGAGAAGCTAATGTAACAATGGCCAGGGATCTAAGCCCATGCAAGCACCACTGTTAAACGAACTCCTGTTAAAACAGAACATTAATTAGCACTCAAGGCCAGTATCTGCACTTTGAGCTCTCACCTACAAAACGAGGCAGGACTGGGAGGTGGGATGTGCACAATGACCACTGTCTGTTGTTATTGCAGTCATGCGGTGACGATGGGTGTGAGCACAGATTGTTACGTTAGAAGGATACATCAGGAGCTGGTCCATATTACGTCTAACCACTGGTGCCCTAGTGGAGGAGGTGGTCAATTCAGGGGCACAACCTTTTCCTTACCCCTATGTCTTCCTGCAGGATTTGGGAGCCAGAATACTGCAGTGTGGGGGGTGCGTTTCCTCCCATCTCAGACCTGGGCTTCAGCACAGGAGATGCTCTTGGTTGCTTTTCTCCTCTCCAAGGGGCGTCGTCGGGTCAACAGCCCCGGGCTGGCTGAAGCAGTGTGGCTCCACAGAGGGTCCAGATGTGCAGACGCAAACTGTCTGGTGTAGGAGGTGGGGCCCTGCAGAGATGATGTGCTGTGGGCAGCCGTGGACCTTGTGTCCCTCTGCCCTGCAGCCCAACTTCACCTAAACGAGAATTTTTACCTCTCCAAATGTTTCATAGAATCACAGAATCATAGAATGGCTTGGGTTGGAAGGGACCTCAGAGATCATTTGGTTCCAACCCCCCTGCCGTGGACAGGGCTGCCAGCCACTCGCTCACCAGATCAAACTGCCCAGGAACCCATCCAGCCTGGCCCTGAACACAGCCAGGGATGGGGCAGCCACAGCTTCTCTGGGCAGCCTGCTCCAGCGCCTCACCACTCTCTCAGTGAAGAATTTCTTCCTGATGTCCAACCTAAACCTCCCCTCTTTCAGTTTTAGCCCATTCCCCCTTGTCCTACCATTATCCACCCGCATAAAAAGGTAGATAATGCTGTTTCAGAACAGAGAAAAATAAAGAAACCAATGCACCTTGGTGACCTTCAGACAGATGTCTGTAATCTAGGAGATACTGTGTACTGAGCCATACTATTATGATGTCACGTGTTGTTCTCCTGTAATTAAAGGTCTGTCAGTGTTTCCGTTGTAAACTCAATTTTTAGGATTTTATAACTTTTCTTTAGAGAGTGAACAGCAATGACCTATTTCTGCATTCTAAGCAGGTTTTAAGGTCATTATGTGAGTGTTAACGTTCCGTTACAGTATATTGTAATGAAATGAGTCTTTCAGAGTAAAACCATTTCACACTGTTGGCAAAAATGAGCATATTCATCTTAATTTTCGCATCTTCTTAATTTCAGGAGCTTTTATAATTAAATGTTTGGTTGCACTGGCAAATAAAGGAAGCACATCCTTGTCATCATGAAAACAATCCTATCCCATCTGCATGCTCTGCTGGGGAGGAATGAAAACAGCTTTATGGGGATCTTCTCCTTAAAGAGCCAAATGATGATTTTTCCATACTGGAGGAGCAGATGGGTGTTATTTTCTCAACACACTCACAGGCGGTTGGTGCCACTCCCCAGCCGGTGCCCAGCAGTCACTTTCCAAGGTAATTGTAAAAAGTGCTTCTGCAGTGCTGGAAGAGTTCTGCTACAGCAGCAGGAGTGGCTGAACGGCCCCAGAAACTGCCAGACCTGAGCGTAAAGGAGAGCTGCGAGAGGTGGTGGGTGAGAAGCAGTGTGGTGGTCATGGGGAGCAAGCCATGCCCTGCTCTCACAGCTGCATGGAGGACCAGGAAGCACTCTGTGGGTGATAGGTGTGAGCCACCTCAGACCTTCCCACAGGCAGGAGACCACAAAATACCTTGAGAAGAGGCCAGTTCACAGATGTTACCTCTTCCAAAAAGAACACCATGATATTTTGTAGGATTCCCACTGGGATCATGCAGCACCTCCTTGCTCAGGTGCATGATTGCTGTGGCATCTTCTACCTTCACTCACAGCCCAAACTTTTTTTTCCTTTGGGAAACCACTACTCCAGAGTGAGAAAAGTAGGCTGTCCCCAGACACATGGCTCCTAAGACCAAGTAACCCCACTGAGACTGGTCAGCCCACAGCTGGAAACCATGTTCCGTTGGGTGCTCCTGTGTCACAAAGTTGTTGACACGTTGCACAGGTGTGAGAGAACGACAATGATTCAAAGGCTGGAAAACTGTGTTATGGTTGGAAGTAATTCCCCAGCCTTTTTAAAATCAGGCCGAAAGACCTAACTCACAGATTTCAAGTTCTTCCATGGGGAGAGCAGCTCAAAGGGTGGATGATTCTGTGACAGAGCAGGAAAAGGCAAACTGAGAGCCAACAGATTGAAAATGAAGGTATACGTGTTCAGGCCAGAAATAAAGTGCAATTTTAAATAGTGAGGTAGCATGGAAATAGCATGCCTAGGGACACAGTGGATTTTTCATCACTTGGATGGTGACGTCTTTCTATCTCTTCAGAAGTCTTAAATGGTTAT
The DNA here is from genome assembly GCA_013399715.1 of Alectura lathami. Taxonomy (NCBI): domain Eukaryota; kingdom Metazoa; phylum Chordata; class Aves; order Galliformes; family Megapodiidae; genus Alectura; species Alectura lathami. The sequence continues at coordinate 39,074 of VXAV01009313.1, read as the reverse complement.
GGGTTAATGGCTTAGTGGCTTAATGGTTATGGCTTAATGGCTTATGGGTTTGAATTATAAATTCTTGGTGGGAGTCTTTGGGCTCTGTTAGGCAGAAGGTCAGATCAGCAGTTGCAGTGGTCCTTTATGGCCCATAGTCCACAAATCCCTGCCTTTCAGGTATGAGAATACCCACATTGTCTGAATCATACATCTGAGAGAAGTTAACTTTAGAGGACTGTCCTGAATTACTCTGCTAATAATTAGAGTTGGAAGCAGCTGAACTGAAGGACCAGCAGGCACAGACCCAGTTCAGGAAAGCACTGAAGCATGGGTTTCTTCACAAACTTTCTCTCCTTCCATGTGCTGCAGCGAGTTCCAGTCTCTGCAACAGAAAATTAGCACACTGCTGCCTGGGGATGGACATGAGCTGCCTTCATCCTTGTGCTGCAGGGGGGCCAGCACTCAGGAGAGGGGAGAATTTTTTTAAATTGTGGGTAGTGGATGAAGAACAGGAGTTAAAGTGACAGAAAAAGGACTCCGACAGGGTACAATCCAGATTTTGGGCTCTAGTTGTCGAACTGGACCATGTGCAGACCTGCTTGCTCATGTTCAAGTACCTGAACTCACAGGTGACAGGGAACGGGCAGCCTTTCCTGTAGGAGTGAGCTAAAAACATGAGTCTGAGCAGGAGAGGAAAATGAAGGCTACTGTTTGTAAATGTGCCTGAGGGACATCGGAGAGGGAGAGGAGCAAGTCTGGTGGCACAAGAGCAGCTGACCTGGCCATAGGTAAATGGGGCTGTGACCTAGAAGAATCCAAGCCCCCAGGGAACTGGGGCTCTGGTGGGACACGCAAGAAACCAAACTGTTCTCCAGGTGGAGATGAAAATGTTTCTGAGAAGGACTGTCACCAGCGTGGGACAGGCTTTGCACTGAGGGACACGTGCTTAAGATCCTTCCCTTTATGTTCTCTGTTCCTAAATATCCCACTCCCCGTTAAAAAAGAGAAATCTCCCAGGAAGCAAAGGATTTCCTACTTCAATACAGAGAACCAAAAGACATTCAGCTCTGACTTCAAAACCCATGGGTGAGTCAGAATTAGAAAAAAAAAAAAAAAAATTAAAAAAAAAAAGATAAAATAAAAGATAGAGAGAAACTAGCCCTGGAACCGGCCTGGAGCCGGCCTGGAGCCGGCGATTCCAACACTCCCATCAAAGTGTGAGCCATCAGAGACAGGTCAGGGAGGTGCCTGCTGCTGGTGGTTCTGCCACAGCCTGCCCTCGCAGGGTGGTCCCCTGCAGCAGTGCTCCTCTCGCACCTGATCCAGTACCTGGAGCTGATGGTTCTCGTGTTTGATGTCACCATCTGAGCTCTGCTTCCCATACGCACATAGGCACAAGGGAAATGCTGTAAAAGAGATTATGAAAGGTCATGCATTCCAATGTCTTAAAACTAGCCAGTTTTACTAGTTTTACCAAGAAGAGCTTAGGATTTGCCTAGGGCAAACGGCAGAGAAAGGAGTAAAGAGGAACTTACAGCTGGATGCAGGGGTATGGGAGGGCTGTCTCAGGGGATAGTCTGCATGTCTGTGTAAAAGCTGGCTCTGATGCCCTGGGCCAGGGCAGGGAGCACTGCAGAGAAGTCTCTCTCTAGACATTTATCAGAGTTCACATGGTTAACTGAAATATTTCTGCTCCTACAGCTTTAATTCTTTCAGTGTAGTTCAGAAGCTTCTGATAATAAGACCTAATTTATAATTAGGCTTTATCAGTAATCAGTTAATTTATAGAACCCTAATTCTCATGAAGGTATTTCAGAGGCTTTGCTTATTATATTGCAGGGCTGATGTCCACAGACAACCAAATCACAACGACAGGATGGAAACAAATTCCAGGGTAATCCTGCCGCGTAAGCGCTTTGTTTGTTTACCTCACATTTCATGCGGTAGGTGTACTACTACATCTCATTCATGCAGACGGCCAGGGACGAGGGTGCTTCACTCAAACATATCAGGAATCGCACATCAATAGCAGGTGGCCTTCCATGTGCAGGTAATCAGCTACTCCTCCTGGGGATCGCCGGGATATGTGCTGGGATGCACGATCCACACAAGAGAAGGGACCAGGCTGGCAGGGATGGCTGCACCCAGGGCTGCATGGTGAGAGATCTTACCTTGGATTGAACCGAAAGCCCAGAAGGCATCTCGAGAGCTTCGGTGGGATCAGATCTAACGGCTCTAACATTGCCAGCATGGATCAGTACAAGCCAGTTCTCAAAAATTTCCAGCTAGTGGGTTATATCTGGTAGAGCTGACTTCCCAGATGGAAGCCATTGCTCGCCTCTGGCTCTTTGAGATGCTCTCACAAACGGTGCTGGTTTTTCTGCATCCATATAACACTGCAAACCCAACCTCACCTTCCCATCAGCTCCCTCCAAACGTTCAGACCTTTCCACGACTCTGCCTCCTGATTCCTCCCTCCCAGGTAGCCCAGTGCTCTCCCCTGATCCCCTCCACTTCACTGGAAAAAAAACAAACAACACAAACCCTCTCTCTCTGCCGCTCCAGGACCTTTTGAATCCCTTCTCTGTCCATTCAAGCCTCTTCCTCTTCCAAGTGAAGTGCAACCCACGAACATTCTTGCTGTGTTTGCTTTCAGAGAATTAATAGCTATTTTAAGACCTAGCCCAGGCCCTAATGAGCCCAAATCGTTGCCTTGAAGCGCAATGCTCTCCTTGGCTGACTGTCATTTCTCCAGCTCTTAAATCCTCTGGGAGCTCCTAGCCAACCAGTTTCAATTAAATTTCAATTAACATATCTGAGCAAAATGTTATATGCTACGAAGTCTCCACAAGGGCTGGATTAAAGTACAAACACGAGCTGCTCACCCCAGAGGCACTCACTTCTGGGATCGTATGGCCACAGTAAAACCTCAATTTGCTCTAGAAAACGTGTCCCTTCTAGGGGTGCTGGGCCCCACAGCAGTAGGTGAGGGCAGGTGTGGTAGGGTTGGTGAAAGGAGTCACCAGAGACCTCTTGGCCTGGCAGAGCGAGCAGAACGAAGCTGCCCATCTGGCACTGAGTGGTGTCTGCAGCACCGCAGTCCTGCCCTAGCCCCAGCGGGGTACAGAGGCAGCGCTGGACTCCTGCCCACGGTGACACCATAGCTCCCATCCAAGGGACAGGTGATTCCAGCAGAGTCAGCACAGGGCTGCTCAATATTCCTCCCTGCTCTCAGGGCAGGATTTCCTCCAAAGTAAGTTTGCACTTCGTTGCCAACAGGGCAGGGAGGTTTCTAATGCCCATCCTGCTCTGGGATGTGGGTCCTCTCTCCTGGGCAGTGAGGCACGGTCCACATTTACCAATGCATCCCTTTAGCTCCTGACTTCCCTTTCAGTGCCCTCTTGAGTGCCTCACGCATCATCTGTGTCTGTTTTACCAAAACCCCCAGTGTGAAGAGAGGTTTTGGTACAGCAGTCAGGGTCTTGGCTCCAGCAGCTGTGGGTCACCATCCACGGGCACTGCTTTCCTGGTTCCCTACCTCTGCCCATCAGCCCACGGGAGATTTCTATTATCAGTGTGTGCCGCAGCAGCACCGCTCATGGGGCCCTTTTCCAACCCTTGTCTCTTCCCTTTGAACTCCGCCACTCCTCACTTAGATCTCTCCCACTCCCCAGCCCACTTCTAGGACAGGATTTCTTTTGTCCTCGAACCTATAAGCTGTCTTTTCCTGATGCCACATCAGCCAATTCTCCTTCCTTGTAATTGCAGAGGAGCTGCAGTCTGTTGTGCTTTAATTAAAGTGTATTAGTAGTGGCACGTTATTGATTTACTATACATTTGCATTAGCTGAGTACTTTACACTCTTATCTGATGGGCAGAGGACTGATACCGGCTCTGAACCTCCCCTGATGAAACACAAGCTGAGATGCAGAAGGCCCACCTGGGTGGTGCTGGCTGATAGGCAGGAGCCAGCTGCACATCCAGATGAGACGGCATGGTGCTTGACAAAGAGTTGTATTTAGACTGCCAGAACTTCTTAACCAAAATCCTTCACATTTCATGCTTCTATTTTCATTTTCTAGTTCACAGAATAAAAAAAATGCTTTGGCTTGTGCCCCTTCACACTGGATGGGAACTGCCCAAATGCACAGAAAATTGCAAGCAAGTTCGTCCCTTTGGAGGAGGCTCGTGGTGCATGGGAGATGCATTATCAAGAGCCCAAGAACCATGCCTTACAGACCCGTGGTCTGAGGACACCCTCCAGGTCTGCAGGGAGACCTCGTCTCATCCCAGCCAGGGCAAGGAGGCAGCTCTTGTGCCCCGTGGGGCACCCACCGGCGGCAGAGCTCAGCCAGGGGCACCCTGGTTCACGCTGTGACACAGAGCTCCTCCTTTCCCATCCCAGAGCCTTCAGAGAGGTGGGAACATTTCAGGCAACACGGTCAAAAACAGCTGCCTTGCTCTTGTTTGCTGGAGGTGAACCACCGGGAGAACCCTTGTAAAGCATTTTCTGGTCTCCTTGGCTAATTTGCCATAGAAATGGCATATTTTGCAACAGCGGAAGTCACTGGAGGTGCTCTGGTGTGTCTGCAGAGTCTAACAGACCAGCTCCTAGAAGGTTCAAGCATTTAAAATTTCCTCTTTTCCTGGCTTCTGTGAGCATCTGAGCAACACTGTGAGGATCCTTGCAAGTGCCAGCAGTGAAACCCAGTGACACCACGTGGGAAGGTACCGGAGCATTGTGGGGGCTGTGGTTCTTCCTCCGCAGCCTGTCACCTGTGTCAGTTTATTACATGATGTCATGACATGGAATATCACGGAAAACCTTGACACCAGGTCTCACAGTGTGCAGGGCCTGGAATTCCCCATGCTCAGGCTAGCAAAGCGCTTCCCTGAAAAGTACCAAACCCAGAGAGGTGGCCATATCGCAGAAGTTTTCATCTTATGGGCAAGTACTTTTTCATTTTTAGAATAACTTTGCATTTACAGGTTTATTTTATACAATTTGCAATGTAGTATCCACTTGTAAAACACACTTTATGAAACTGAGCAGAGACTTACAAAAAAAAGCTAAAGTAACAATCCTCAAGAAATCAGAAATCTGAAAAAAAAATGTTGAAGTATTTTCAGGGATTCAGGATTATTGTGCTAATTTTCTCTTTGCCAGACATTTCTGCACTTTCAAAATATTGAAATGCACGTTACTGGGGAGATTTACTTTACTCTCCTGTTCTGGTGATCATGTTTCCCTGTACACTTCTGCACTCACATTTGTTACAGATGGTATGCTTCAAATTTGTAAAATTCTTCAATGAAAGAGAGAAATCTCAGTGACTCACCCTGCACCTGCACGCTGCTCAGAGCTCTCATACAATGCACTCGAGCCCAGGCATCCTCCCTGGGCAGGTGATGGGGTTTTCTGCACAAAGCATCCTGCTGCCAGCCCCAGGAAACACAGTGCTGTGGTAGTCTGGGACCATGCTCCTGCTGTAAGGGTCAGATTCTCAGCACCAGTCCTTGCAGTGCCACTCCTTGATGCTCCAGCATGACCGGCATTGCTGGGAAATGCAATCTGAAGCTCTCTGCTGAATCCTGATCCTTGTTCTGGGGGACATTGAGGGACATTGTGACACCCATTGGGCTGTTGCAGACATGGGCTGTGTCTGCCTCATCTCTCCAGCTCTGTTTCCAGCCTAACAGCCCCAGTTTCAATGCCTTTGAAACAGGAATCAAAGCTTGTGGTGCTCAGTGTACCTTGAGCAAGGATTTATTCACTGCTCGTTCGCTGGGCAGGGAGAGCACAAAACACAGGGCAGAAGCAGCTGAGCAGCCGATGGGAACCATCCCCACTTTGATGTCCCCAGCAAGGCCAAGTGAAGACTTTCTGTCCCTCAGGAAGGTTTGCAGCTCCCAGCCCTGTGCAATATGCAGAATCCTGGGGACACACCCTTCATGCAGGCTGCGCACAGCCCCTGGATGAGCCCAGAAGAGCCAATTACGCAGAGAGAATGCCTGTCCCATTTAGCTCTTTGCTCTGGGCAGTATGACCATGGTCAACACGAACACCTCGGTGCAGGAAACTTGACTTCAGGCTCAAGAAGAGCTCCCAAAACCAGTGTGAGCGCAGCCCCAGCTTGCCTGGATTCACAGCCTGAGGGTTTGGGGCTGGCTGGAGGCAGACACCATCTCTGCAGACAGCACTCTGCACACTGGAGCAGCACTCCTGCTTTCCACCAGGTTGGTCCTTCCAAGAGAGGAGCTGAATGTTCAACAGCTTTAAATCTTTAGCATTTCACATGCACCATCTGCCCTGAGGGAACAATTTAGCAGCTGAAGCAAACCCCACCCCACCGGAAAATCCCAACACACAGTGGGAAGTCCCATGTAACAGGCATCTGCAGAAAAAACCTTGCGGACCTGCCCATGCAATGGCACCTGTGGAGAGGAGTCCCCTCTCGGCACCCAGCCCACTGCACCCCTCACTCCACCCCACAGGTCTGCCAGCAGGGGCCCAAGTGCAGCTAGTCTGCAGCAGTGTCAGCTGAGTGACTGTACCCAAGTGCTCAGGAAGCTGTAAATAAACAAATCTTCCAGGTAATTTAAAAGAAACCTGAAATGAGAGAGAGTTGGCCTATATTACTCTCAAGTAGTTTGCAGGAAAATGTATGCGAAAAGCACATTTCCACACGGAGGATGTTTCATTAGCTGACAAAGATGAGCTAAATAACTCAGTCTCTTTTCTTCGCTAAGGATGCGGCAGCTATTTTAAGTAGTGGGGAGCTCACAGTTATCTGCTCCTGCACCTTTGTTTAAATTGATTTGCAGTGGTGCTTTATTGACCTTGCTGCATAAAACAGCTCAAAAAACCAAAAATGTTAGACCTCATTAGAAGATCTGGAACAAGCGTTGGGCAAACTATGAGCTTTATCCATCCCTCCACCTGGAGCAAACGTCAGCCTGTGCCTGCATCTGTTTTATGATCTTCTCCACTGTGTTCATTATTGCCCTGCTCTGAGGGTGCAGGGGCACCTCACACTGCTCCCCGCAGTGAAGCTGTGCAGCAAGATGCACCGTGCCATCTTGCACCGGACACAAAACCATCCTCTTTCTTGTGATCCCATTCAAAAAAACATTCCCTACATCAATTTTAATACCAGCCCTCCACAGGGCATGTGCCACAAATGTTCTAGTTACAGTAACTATTCCAGGCTCCATAAGAACACTCTGTCTTCACAAACTTGTACCTTTTCCCAAAGTTCTCCTCTTGGAATAAATGTGTTTTATGGAAAGTTGGAGAGAAATCAATTTGGCCACTTTTGTATTAGGAGAGAAGGGGAAAAGCATACTATTTTCCTACCTTGGAAAAAAAAAAAAAAAAAAAGAGAAAGAGAGAGAAAAGAAAACTACATTTTTCATACAAGTCAAACAGCTCTAAAATCTTGAAAGTCTGCATTCTCCCTGCCCTGCTGCAGCTGGGGATGCCAACAGGAACGTCAGAGCAAAGGGGCAGATAAAGATGAAAGCAGGAAGGTAGATGGCGCTGAGCTCTGAGGTGTTTTTTTGTTTGTTTGTTTTGTTTTTTTACACTAGTGTGATAAATCAGGAAATTAAAAGAAGAAAAGAAGAAACTGTTGAACAGGTAATAAACCTTGACAGGCCCAGGTGGAGCACTTCACTTCTAGTTCCACAGGCTCTACTGCCATCCGTGCACACGCCTGCTTAGCTCTGTACGTTCGGTATGGTTTAAAGGACTGGCTGTTCTACACGGAAGCCAGTATGCATCCTCCCAGTAAACCAGACAAGCACACAATAATGCCAGTCCCTTCTTAAATGTCAGAGGGGAGAAAGCAGGGAGAGATTCAGGGAAGCCTCCAGTGCCATATGATCACTGGAAGACCCACCAGTAAAAGTCCAGTCAGACGTCATCTGCCTTGGCCACCAGTCCCAGGTATCGCACCAAACCCATGGCTTCTCCTCGTGGCTTACCACAGTAGATGCTCTTAGGCCAATGTCAAAATTTCCTCAAGAATCTGCTTCTGTGGAGAGAAGTTTTATTCCATCTCTGCTGAAGTCATGGGGAGTAACACTTACCTTTGTGGTTTAAGAGAGCTCTTCCCCTCCATGTCTTCTTCTCTGTTCTTCAGTGGTTGGAGCACTGGAACAAAATACCGAGAGAGGTGGTGAATTCTCTGCTGCTAGCTGTCTAAGGTAAGAACGCATTTTCTTCCAAAAATAAGATCCTTCTCAATCCTGTGCTGCTACCCGGATGAGGCTCTGGGTGAACATAAAAGTCTCAACAATTTTCAGTCCTTTTGGTCAAAGAAGCAAGTGGAGCAAGAGCTAACATGTGACTCAGGACGTGGCTGCTCACATCATTGCATGACTGCTGCTGAAGTCTGATGTTTGGAGCTGTTTCATACAAGGAATCGGGCTTTGACTTTCTATCCCTACCTTTACCATCAAGGTGAACATCAGTTAAAGTAAATCAGCCTACTGAACACCAACAGCAGTTGGCTGCAGCGTTGTCACTAACAAATGCTCCCCTCTTGTTTCTTTCTAGGCTTCCAAATCTCTGCTGAAGCTTTGTGGAGGAGAGATGCCATCATTAATTTGTTGGTTGAGTAAAAAAGGGATCAATGTTAAAAAAGCTTCTAAGTGTCTATGATCCTCTTCAGGGTAGCTGCATGGATGGGATCAATCTGGCTGGTGATCTCTTGGTCTGTATGAGATCTTCCGCTGGGAAAGGGCGCAGTGCTCAGCACTCAGACTAAAGCCAGAGGAGCGTTTCTGTGTACCTCCTGCATGTTCTATTTTCCCCCTGTTTCTATGGGGCTGGGCCCAGTGGTCTTTTGGACTAACATCTCCAGAAACAAGCCAGTCCCAAGAAAAGAGTACCAAGAAAGAGAGAGCTCCACCTCTTTTTTGAACAGTTTATTCCAGTGATTAATTGACCTCATTGCTTAAGTTTGTGTCCAGTGTCCAATTTAAATTTAACTAAATTTAGCTGCTGGTGTTGGTTCATTTCTTGCGCTTCTCCACAAAACATAAGAGCTCTATAGCACCTGAGAGTCCCTGCATGTCACTTGGTCACTTGGTGCTCTCCATCCACAGGACCACAGCAGAGCTAGCCCCAGATGACCCCTCCAGCACACACAGAATGGATGCTGACCTCTCCGTGCCAGCTGTCTCACACTGAAGATCTGCTCATACTGAGCTGGATGACTGCACTCTTGGTGTAGACAACTCCAAACAGAGAGAAAAATCCATGTTTCCTTGGGTTTCTGAACACAAACAGGCCAGTCTGCACACAAACGTGCCCAGGAGTCATTCAGGCTGTAGCTGCTCTGTTCAGGCAGTCGAGTGGGAAGACTTTCAGTCTGTTTCTACAGCCACCGCCAAAATAAGCACTGACTGTGACTTCCTAGCACACCTGTGAGCCGCCCCGCAGCCAGGTGACGTGGGGTGTAAACTAGCGTCCATGTGTCTGCATGGTGGTGTCTGCCAAAAAGTGAGATTTGCTTCAGTTTAAACCAGCTTCTAGCTGGCAAAACAAACAAAGAAAACTCAGCCCTATATTTACTGAAAGGATCTACAGGCAGATTTTCATCCATTAAAGATGCTACTTTTAAGCTAAGGTCTCTGTTACAGGGATTCATCAGCTTGACACAGTTCAAAATATTTTGGTATGTGTTCTGTATGGAAATGAATGGCACACAGAATATGATGCTCCAACTGGGATATAAGCAAGCAGACTGCCAAATTACTGCAGCTTAATGAGTTACTGCTCATCAGCCGAGCTGCAGGAGCTGGGCTTGTGTGTACCCCTTTGAAGTGCAGCGTACTCACGTAAGCCACCCTAAGAGGCTTTAGGTGGGGATTCTTGTTTGGGCAAGGCTTCACAATGGCTGGTGCTGGGATTCTGGAGAATTAGGTGGCTGCTTTGCTAATATTTTCCTCCTGTCCTTGCCTCCAATTGAGTCTCTACTTCATAGACTAGCTCTAAACAACATCTCTGAGCTTTTATCTGCAGGTGACAAACAGAGGCATACAAACTGGATTGGCAGGAACACAAAGAAGGCTTTCATCTCATCATTGCACGAGGCACTTACAGTAACTTCTCAAGGAAAAAAAGAGATTATGCATCAACATTGTGAGCATAAAGACAATTTAAAAGGGATGTTAAGAAACTTCATGTCAGGAAAATATAGAACATCTGCAAACAGACGAGTATTCAGCAATAAGCTACGTCGACAATGCTGGAGGAAAGAGCCGGTTTTCCTGCAGTGACAGGCCCATAGAATATCCCAGAGGGGATTTTAACAGAGTAAAGTTCTCCTTGTGGTCAGAAAAATAAACCAGCTGCGTGGCGCAGTTATGGCTGTTTGGCTGGCTTTGTTTCGCCTGCTTGGAGCTCCATGCTGCCTGTCTTTGCCACATCTCACAGCCATGTTCACCCTTGGTGCAAGGTGGCAAGAAGGTCTGCTCCAAGATCGGGACAGCTGCTGCCCTAGAAGATTTTCGGACTTGACAGAAAAGCTACCATTGGTAGTGTATGGCTTTTATGGTATTTTGGCACCATGCTTGGCAGGGCCAGGAGTTCAGCGAGAGGTGAGAGAAGCAGCCAGGACAGGGGCAGGCTGTGCTGTGCTCCCTTCTGGAGGACAATGGGACCAGCGGTGATGTGCAGAAGCACGCACAGTGTTACTATTGTAACAGTCCAGGATGACAGGCAGGACTCAACTACTAAATAACAAACTGTCATAACTAGTTATTAATCCATAATTAATGGATAACTAATTGTAGTACGTATTTATCTCCATTTGTCAGTAAATGTTGTTTACGCTTCTGCAGCTGATGCTTCAGATGTGCTTACATCCACCAGGAAAGCATTGACCTGAACTCACGTGCTCATGTGAACACCTGCAGGTCAAAAGTGGCCTCCTCAGTTGGCGTTAGTTATACGACTGTTCCTTTTGCAATATTGTCTGTGATGCATTTATTTAAATAATTCCCTACTGCACCATGCCAGGGTGCCAGCTGGGACAGGGCGAGCTGCACTTTCTCCAGATGCTATTTTATTAAATATCCTGACAAATGGGAACCTGAGGAAGCCAGTGGATTTTGACTGGTGTTGTATATGCTTTTTCACCTCTAAAAAATGAGGCCAGTATGTGGATGCTGTTGTTGCCCCTCTGGTTTTAAGATGAAACCACATGAGATTTGTGACTCAGCTCAGTCTGACCCACCAAAGTCCCTGTCTGCAGCCCTGAGGAAGGTAGCTAAGTCCGAGGCATATCCTGCTCTTTGACATCGAATGAGGCACCCTGGTGCTCAGCGAGTGCACTGCTGCTGGTCACAGCCCCAGAGCCCAAGCTCTGCAATGCAAGCATCTGCCACAGCATTGCAAAACCTGTCCCGAGGTCCAGGTGCTAAATATCAAACACTGGTTGTTGTACGAGACCTAAGACCTCCTGAGCTCTGTGATGCAGAATCTTCTGCAGAAGAAACTGAGCTCCTCCTGCTGAAGACTCTGTCATCTCCCACCACTTGTCCCTTCTGCTGTCACTCTGGTGGCAGGAAGAAATGTGTTAACTGGCTCAGCCTGCAAGGTGATACTGGGTGCTCCCACTGCTCCTGCATCATGCAGGGCTGGGCAGGAAGAAGCAGCTGGGGGGTGGCCACGTCTTTGCCACTTCAGCCATTTGAAGGTCAGCCCGTACCAAGCAGGGAGGACAGGGAGAGCTGGAGGAGCAGTGAGGGGAGGACTGCAGAGTCCGTCTGAGTGCAAGCTGATTCTGGCATGTGTTGGCTCAGGAGAAAGCAATATTTCGACTGCAATGTTTTAAGCAGCAGTGGGCACGAATGGTGTGAATTTTCTGATTCACAGCAGATGCCTCGTGCTGTTTTAAGCACCTAGATGTTTGTCAGTGATTCCTCTCGAGTACCCCAAACACCAGCATGATGCTGTTCCTGGGACCAACTGCATTTAGCACCCCCTGCACTGGAAGATGTCTGCACCAGCTGCCATGGTGCGCAGGCCAGGGGGACACTTGCTGAGGGTTCACCTCCTGGACATGTCTCCTGTCCTTGCTGCTTTTTCAGTTGTCTACTGCTATTTGTTGAAATGGTGATTTCTCCCCAGATCTTTTTATTATTATTATTATTATTTTATTTTATTTCTTTTTAATACTTAAGGGGTGCCTTTCCATGAGCTCAGACTGTCATAAGGGAATCCTCTGCCTAGACCATGCAGCCCTGTGCCTTCCAGAGAACTATCTGAAAGCACACAGCTCATCCAGAAACCATACTGTGACCCAAAGGGGTGGGTGGGTGACACCAGGAACCATCCTCACTGTGCCTCAGCCATGGTATCAAGCTGGGCTGCACAGGGATGGCAAAGTTGCACCTCTGCTTTCAGCACGGTCTGACCCTGAAGCTTCCCTTCTGCCACTGCATGTGGTGCTGGTGGTTTTGGGGCTTGCCTTCTGCATGAGCCCTGGCAGACAGGAGACACGTCAGATCTTGCAGACAGGATGGTGGAAGAGGAGAACTGTGTGCAGGAGTAAGCAGGAGACAGTGTGTGCTGGTGTCTGTGAAGTGATTTAGTGGATTTTGACCACCTCGGGAGCATCTTTTGGATGTGAATGCACGCTGACGTCCCCTCGAAGCAGACTATTTGGTCTGCTTGGGAACCAAGAGAGCTGGAAGCCTTTTGTGAAGTGGCTGATCAACATACCTTGACTACCTGTGGACATCTAGTTCAGAGGAGTCATCTCCCTTACTTGGAGGAATTCCACCAAAGATACTCACAGACATAGGAACAGGAACATGGATGCATAAACTCTCCCCCGTGTTAATTGCTTAGGGCTCTTCCTTTCTAGACCGAAGTGACACAGATGAGGATCTTAAGTACATGGTCCTTCCTGCCATCAACCGCCTTTCCCAAGTTTTGACTGAATTTCTGCTTAATGAATCCAGCTTTGTCATTTAGGGGATGTTCCGGCAATAAGATATGACAACGTGTGAATTATAGTACAATAATTCATGCCTGGAGCATTGTCAGGCACAAGGCTGAAAGCTGAGTACCGTCCATGCAACTCAGCGTGAATTATTGCACCATAATTCAGGCCCTGAGGAAACAATAAGGGACTAGCCAGAGACTATCAATATGAAGAAAAAATTGGGTTAAATCTATTAATTTTATTTAGGTTGCTGAATTAAAAAGAAAAATTATGCTCTTTGTAACATTCCCTTCTATCCATCCCCACGTTTTCTTTGCAGAGAAGTGAAATTTTAAAAAAGAAAGATTAGCTTAATGTGGAATGGGAGAGAGGAGAGGATGGTTCAGGCTCCTGGAGGGGAGGGTGAGAGCTGTGGGCAGAGCAGCTGGCAGCTGGCAGCTACCTGCTCATTTTTCCCTCTTCCCTGCTTTAAATATTCAACACCTGTCATTGGATCCTTAACCACTTCACAAACTTAGCACAAAGCATGGATGTGGATTGCTTCACCTGCCAGGCTGAGCTCAAAGGAGGGCACGAAGGGTGCCAACGGGAGCATGTTCAAAGAGGAGGCCCTGAAGCAGGGGTTGGTCGTTCACATCGTGGTCATGTAGTGAGTTGTGTCTCCTGCTCAGCCTGAACCTTCCCCTCCACCTGGGCAGAAAACTCCTGGGTGACTGCAGAAAGTGAACCGTGTTCTTTTCCTTCCAGAGTTGGTGATCTTGAAACTGGGGTAGTGGGTGAGTCAGTGCTGTCTGCAAACCATGGTGGACCTAGGGTAAAAGGAAACCTAGGATCATCCAGAACAAGTTTGAAGTGATCATTTGTACCTCATTTACCCAACCAGTATATGAACCCACATCCCCTGCCACAGGGCTACCAATGCACAGCACAATACTCATCGTGAGTGGAAGTGGGTGACACGTTCATGTCAGCTCTTGGACACCCAGCACAGGTGACCTGCGCGTGGTTTTCCACCAGCCATGGGAGGACTCACCTCCTGGCAGCTGCAGAGCCCAGATGCTACTCATCTCCAGGACTGTTTGCGTCCCTAAATCACTTGCCCACATGAGTACAGAAAGCTTCAACACGCCTACCCTAGCCTTCAAGACTGCAGCAGATACCAGCTCTGTTCCAGCCCCCGTTCTGCCAATAACAGCAACGGACTTCCTGTGAAACGGAGCATTGCTTTTATGGATTTATTTACCATATCACCTACAGTGCCACTCAGAGATGCCAAACAAGAACAGGACTTTTTTTTCCCAGGATTTGTGCAGACATAAGATGCAATCTCGGCTCTAAAGACTAAAAGCAGTCCGTCTTTTTCAGTCTAAAACCAGCCAAGAGGAAATAATAATGGGCAGAAATACGATGGCAATGTTGATTAAAAAGTCGGTTGTATTCAATAAGATTGAATTTTTAAATCACCAGTTTTCATTACACTTCTCAAAATTTTGAGTTATCCTAACTGATCAAAAATATTTCAAAACATCTTTATAACTTCACACATTACAGATGGGCTCAGTGGGAATCCCTCAATTATTCTGACGGGGACTCAATTTTCCAGATCTTCCATTTGTGCACACACATTTGTGCTTGTGCTTGCACAATGCGGCAGCTGGATCGGTTGGAGGGTCTTTTGAAGGGCTGGAGGATCTTCTTCATAAGAAATTCACAGGGTCATGAGCATATGGAAGCAAGACAGGAAGTAATATAAAAGGAAGAAATGGTTGCGATACCTTATCCGGCCGTAAATGAGAGGATGTGGCAATTCTTGCTGTATTGATAGGCAGTAATGTGTGCATGGTGCAACACGTTAACTAACTTTGTGGGAGCAGGCTGGCTGTGGGCTGGTACACGCCATCGTGCCCCATGCCTGTCTGCAGGGTACCTCAAGTAAACTTGCTCTTTTCTGCAGGACATTATTGTGGGTGGTGAATGTTGGAGACCTCCTGCAGGCAGTAATAAAACATCAGTGGCATCTCTAAAAATTATATATGATAATTTTCTAACACAAAAGGGATGGCACCTAACGTGAGGTAATTCTATTTTAGATCTTATTATGATGGATAAAGATGAATTGATCACTGAACTAGAAATCGGTGGTTGCCTAGAGACCGGTGATCATGACCTGATTACATTAATTACGGGATAATAAAAGACAGTCCCAACCAGTAATATATACCTGGTGCTTCTCCCTGGTTAAGCTGAATAAAGAGATGGGGGAAACTCAGGGGGAAGAAAAATAAACATGCAAGTAAACGACTGAAAAATGAAAAGTTCCTGCTAAGGGTTCACAACCGGGCAAAAAAATTATATTTCCACCATAATTTTTTAAGAATGGTGTTTGATTTTGAGGTCTTTCTGGGTGAACATGAAAGCATCAATTAGAAACAGAAACACCATATGAAGAATAGAAAAAACGGAAAAACTAGTAATCAAGATAATTTAAAATTTTTGAGTGGTAGAAAAATGATAAGGGAAGCCAAGCACGTTAGAGAAAAATCTAGCTGATGAGTTATAGATAATAGGAGCTGTTATTATCAACAAGAAAAAGAAATTTAATTGTGGTATACACTCAGTACTTGAAAAAGATGTTAAAAATGACAGAATTTGATCATAAAATTAATAACAGTGACACAGAGAAGATCCAAAAATGTCAGTGTCATTATCTTGGTCAAGCAGCTCATAAGCTGCTTGGAGGAAGCTCAGATTTAGAGGGAGAGTCTCCAAAGACTTGCTCCTCTGAGAGCTTTATGGCAGTGTTGCAAATGGTGCATTGCATGTTGCCTGGGTTCTTTGAAATATGGCATTTGTCACCCTTTCTGCATGGGTGTGAACCATGCCACAAATTTCTGCATTTCCTGAGCTTGTCCTCTGCCATTGTACTTGCAGTCTTTAAAAATGTCTTTAAAAATGATGGCAAATTGCCCTCTCTCACTTTGTATAGATTTTATCTAGGGGACAGCTACTGGCATATAGCCTGCTGTTGCAGAACATTTTGCAAAAAGCAGACCAAAACTATGATTATTTTTAATCTAGAGCCTTGACTATTTGTATAACCCCCATTACTAAAATAGCTGAGCCCCTTGGAGCCTGTGATACATTTATTCATGCAAGAAGCAGTGAAGTAGAGAATGGGATTAGCACAGGTCTCAGTGCAGCTGACAGAAGTGATGGGTCTTGCTGCCAGCGAGGACACAGCAGTGCCACCACCAGCACTGTGTCAGCGTTTGGGCGCTCACCTGAGCCTGTAAGCAGTTTTCCGCCCCATACTGCTCTCCACGCTACTACAGCCACGGGCACTGGCCATGCGGCTCACTTCCCACCTCGGAAGGAGCTCAGCGCTGTGCTAGGGATGGGTTGGGAAGAGGCTAGCACCAAACGACAGCACCTCTATTTCCCCCCCTTATGCTGGGCAAGCAGTTGGGGACAAGCCCAAAGCACCTTGCCCAAAGGCACTCCGTGCAAGCTGGGGTGCTCACAGCCACCAGGTCCACCTGCCATCTCCTGTCTGGGGCTCCCAGGCAGCCAGCAAGGTCCCCTTCCCCTCATCTGCCTTGGACATGCCGCTGGTGCCAGGCCAGGCTGAAAACCAAGAAATTGTCCCTGTGCTTGCTACCTGCTGCTCAGCACTTCTTGTGAAGCCCCTGGCCCTGCTGCTCCTCACCAAGGTGGAGATTGGGGATTGGGTTCAACCTCCAAGCCCACAAGCGTATGGCCATGGTATGGTGATTGTGCAGCCTGCAAAATGAGGGGAGAGAAGGCTGATCTGCTCCTACGGACAGCTGCAGAGCTCCTTTCCTTTTAAAATATTACTGCTGGCTTCTTTACTGTTTGCATTTCTACAGTATCAGGAGATCCCATTTGGGAATGGGGCTTCTCTGCCAGCCTTTGGTTGAACATCAAGACAGTCCCTGCCTCAAAGAGCCTCCCATCTTAACGCAATAGCAAATGGGAGAGCAGGAAAGACAACTTCTTCAGAAACTGGCTGTATTTAGTAAAATGTATTGAAGCTGCTGATTTTTGCCAAGCTGCTGAGCTGTCTGGGAAATCCTAATGATCCCAGAGTGTTTCAGGGCAGGTTTCAGACCCACGTGCTGCAGCTGGTGGCATGGCCGCATGCCTCAGGCTGTGGGGCCGGCCCTCCTGCTCCTGAGGGCCTGTCCTGCTCGCAGGCAGGTTTCAAACCAACAGCTCTGGGGCCCTGAGCTTTCAGTGCACCCCCAAAGGCATCAGCTGGGGGCCTGACTTCTTCGGAAACACCAGGATGGGCCAATCCCCACATGAGCAAACCAATGTGACACTGGCATTTGGTGCTTTTTGGGCAAGAGGCTCGAGGTACGACCAGGGCAGGAGGCCTCACTAGGAAAGAGGGGGCAGAGATGCCGAGGCCAAAGCTTCCCAGCCATGGGGCAGGGAGATCCCTGCAAACACACTGTGTTTGTGCGTCACCCTGCATTGGCAGAGCCACGCATAGAGATTTATGAATGCTCTTTCTGGCTCCTGAGCTCATCATTCCAGGGGCGAGGCAGTGCCTCAGAGGCAGGAAGGCCCACACCTTCTGGTACTCCAGAGCTGGATCCAAAGGGGGCAAACCTCAGCGCCCAGAGCCACGGACCAGCTCTGCTCCCTGGGGGGCTGCAGCCCAATTCCTGACCTCGGTTCAGAACGCAGCCCCGAAGGGCAGAGCCGCTCCGGCCCCCGGTGCCCGCTCCCTTCCCGGCCGGCCCGAAGTGCAGGATGCGGCCAGGGCTCTGCTCTGGGCACCGTGCAGCGTGTGACTTCTTGCTGTGGAATGTAAAATGCAGGTTTCCAGAATGCCAGAAAGGTAATTTAAATGTTAAAACATTTGTGATTGCATAAATTGCATGTATTATTCCAATTGAATTGTAGTGGGATTAATCTGACCTTAATAGAATACTACTAATAATTTATATTATTATCTTTAATAATATTAATTCTACTTAATTTTTTTCCATTTACTTTGTTCATTTAAGGGCAGCTCCACTGAGCTCCAGAGGGTTTAGCTCTTGGTGTGCAGCAGTCACTTATCATTTGCACAAGTGGGGATTCCACTAGGCAATTTTCAGAGAAATAAAGATCATCTTTTAGAGAAAGGAACTTTTAAAAAAATTGTAGTACTAAATGAGTAGATATTAATGTCTCATATTTAGAATATAAAACAACCCATAATCTGTTCTGAAGTCTCTTCCACCTAAACATATACTTTTTTCTTCTAGAGGAATCTTTTATTCTGCTGTTTAACTTATTAGGCATTACCATTCTAACTGTTAAAATAAAATTGTTAAGATCATAATGTCAGGAAAATAAAAACCTTGGCAGTATGATAGTGTCTTCTAAGCAGAGCCTCACAGTTTGCTGGTGATGAATCGGAACTGCGCATTTCATTAGAATTTATATCACAAGCCAAGGGATGAAGCATTATTTCATTAAGTATCTTGAAATTTCACCAACCTAATGAAGCTGTCAAAATTCTATTAATAAAGTACTGGAAATATTTATTTGTTTGTTTGTTAGCATGCATTTGCCATTATTTAATGTTGTATTTGCAATTTGTTAATTTACGAGCGCGGGCTCAGAGGCGCGGTGAGGAAGAGCCCTGGAGGCTGGGGGCGAGGAGCCAGAGGCTTTTCAGGGAGGTGGAAAGCCCTGGCTGCTCTGTGCTCCGTTGCAGGTGCTCAGGGTGGGACTCCGCTGAAGGTGATTCTGTCAGGGAGCCAGCACGGCTTGTTCAAGCAGCACAGCCACACACTGCCACTTCGTTTTTAAAAGGATTTTTTTTTAATGTGCCCTCTTCTGACTTACCCAGTTTTGCCTCTTTTTTTTTTTTTTTTTTTTTTTTCCTTCAGTTCATCTCTGCAGGGCAGCAAACTTCAGAGATAGCTGAGTAATGTTAGCGATTGTCATCATTAAAGAAATGCTAAGTTTTGCTGAGTGCCATTCGGCCCGAACTGGGGATTTGCTGCCTGTTGTGTGCCCGGCTGTGCCAGGCAGCCTACCCTGGCTGGGCAGGGTACAAGTGAGGATGTGCCATGGTCAGGCTCGTGGCCTCAAATACCCCATGGCAGCTATGGGCGGTTTTTGGAGGTGACAATGCCTGGGGCGGCACGAAGGGCTCTGCTGGTGTGCAGCTGGGACGGACACGTCACCATGCACAGAGTGCAGCCAACTGGGAGCACCCCAGACGAGTGCTGATAAAATGGATTATACCAGCTGTTGGACTCAGTACATTCTATACGTGGACTAAAACTGAAAGAGGGGAGGTTTAGGTTGGACACCAGGAAGAAATTCTTCCCTGAGAGAGTGGTGAGGCGCTGGCACAGGCTGCCCAGAGAAGCTGTGGCTGCCCCATCCCTGGCTGTGTTCAAGGCCAGGCTGGATGGGTTCCTGGGCAGTTTGACCCGGTGAGCTGGTGGCTGGCAGCCCTGTCCACGGCAGGGGGGTTGGAACTGGATGATCTCTGAGGTCCCTTCCAACCCAACCCATTCTATGATTCTATGATTCTGTGATTCTATGATTCTACTTCAGTGGTAAAAATATTAGGAAATCTTTCTGTTGCCCAGCCTCCCATCCCACAGCCCACACACAATGTCCTAGGTGCTTTCAAAAGACAACTTGTGGGCACTACTCAGCGTAATGCTGGCGGCACAACTCTCCTGTGTGCCCGGCTGCTTCTGGAGCTCCGGCAAGGCTACAGCCCTGCAGAGCTCACTGCGAGGGCTGGCACTTGTGTCCCTGCCATCAGGGGCCACAGGAGCTGGGTGAAAATCTGTGTGGGAAGCTTTGAAGCATGGGAAGCTTTGGGGGAAAAGCCTGCAAAGCAGAGCTGCTGAATAAACTACCAGCTATGAAGCAGAATCTCTTAAGAGGCCATTCATTGCAAAATAAGTGAAATTTATATGTAAGATTTCAGAGAGTATTAATTACACAGGAAGGTTGCAGGGTCTGCATTATTCTGTTAATAGGATCTTCAGGAAAAAAAAAAAAAAAGACAGTTCTGACACAACGCATTAGATTTGTTAAAGGGTCGATGTTTAATTAGTTTTAACTGATAAATTAATTAATGAATTTGCAAATACATACCCAGGACATGCATTCAGTATTCAGAGAGTAGATGCTGGGATTTTGCGGAGAATACTCTTTAACAAAGAGATTGTATGCCTGCCTGAAGTGCAGAATTCAACATCGCCATAACTACGGATCCCTAAATAGTGATTTCCATAATTACACAATTAAAACAGAAAGACTCAATTTAAGGCATGCAAATATTCTTAATTCTACTCTGCCATGACACTGTAAAGAAGAGAGAGATGAATCTGATTATGGGCCCAGAAAGCTACAATTCCTCCGTAATGCTCAGCCGATGGCTGCGTGTTATGGCAGAGCAGAGCCAGGATTTCCTGAGCGAATGCAGGCACTTCTCTTAAGTACAACTTTAACTTTCAATTTCTTCCGTTTATACTGCTTAGCATGGGGATAACTGCAAATCACTTTAATCTAATTTACCCCAAAATAGTGATGATACATCTCTCAGTATAAACTCCTTCTTAACATAACATCTCTCTTGGAATATCAATACCGCATACGATTTTTCAATTAAAGCAGAAACTCATACTTTTCTGTCTGAAGAACATTTTGTTATCTTTTTCTAAGCTTACAGCACCTGATGTGTGGATAAAAAATCCGTCTTCTGGGGATTTTCAGCTAAATCTATTATTTAAATCCCATTTATTAAGGTTCTTTGCTCCAGCGTCTGAATTTTCTTGGACACCTTTTTCCTGCCAAATGCGATCTTCAGCACAGTGCACGTCTTGAGAAAATACCCCGCGCACACCTGTGCAGCCGGCACACACGTGCCAGCCCCAGCACCTCCCGGGGCTTCCAGCTTGGCTGCGGCTGGGGGCTCTGTCCACGGCACAGCTGATGGTCGCCATCGCCCAGCACGCGGTCCCCAGACCAGGCAGCCTGCTCCAGCTCTGCCGGCAGCCCCAGCACCAAGCATTGCCTCCTTCGGGAGGGCAGGGGGGGCTCCAAGCATCCCATAAAGGTCCACCCCATCTGGAAGGTCCACAAGGGAGGACCTGTGGCCCTCGCAGCTCCAGACTAAGGCAGGGCTTCATTAGGGAGGTGGCCGTTGCGTGGCTTGTTGGAGAAGGAGGAAGCTTTAACTGCAGCAAGAAGCCTCTCACCGCCAGCAGAAATGTGCTGCATGGTCATTAAAGAGCGGGGAAGAGGTGCCCCACGTCTTGGGATTGTATGGCTCGGCAGTTTGCTCTCGGAGTATTGTGTTTATACAATCTCAATGCTTTTATAACCAAAGGTTTCTTGTTTTATATGGGTAGCACACACTCGTGCTTACAAACACTCCCACACCCCTGTGCTTCCTCATGAAATTCGGCTGCATCTTGAGGCACGCGTGGCTCCGGCCCCGTCACCGAAGCATTCGGAACAGGGGGAGCAAGGCGCTGAAACCACGCGTCGGCTCAGCTCTCAGAACCTTGCACTGGAGTTTCCCCAGACAGGGCTTCGCCATCATCACCCAAACAGAGCCACCCCTAATGACCCAGCTGCTGCAATTTCTGAAAAAGGCTTTGATGCAAACAAAGAATGTGCTCATCATCCTGCAGGGAAAGACGTTGGACCCAAAACTACATGTTTTCAAGGCTCACCTGCTGCTCCCACAGCCGTTACTCAGAGCATTATTGGTGTCAAGGCACTGCGGAGAGCATCCGCCTCTGTTGGATGCAGCGGTGAAACTGAGACCCCTGACCGCAAGTGCTCAGAGCATCCAGGATCCCCCAAAAGGAGGGCACAAAGAGGATGGCAACCCAAAAAAGGGGGACCAGGAGCAGTTCAGTGCTGCCAAGGACAAACACAATCCAACTCTTCCTTTCACATAATCACTGGCAAACATTTCTGATGAGCTGAAGCACCTCAGAGTGAAGCAAATAGAGGGCGCTGGGGTCAGGAAGAGCACAGTGAGGGTTTTTTTGCTGGTCTCACAAATATCTTTGCAGGTAGGGATGGTTTATAAATAGTCATTTTGCCATTTCCTGATTGCGGTTTGCCGACTCTGCCTTATTTATGGCAGCGCACAGAAAGCGCTCAGCACTTTGCTTGGGCGCGGGGCCGGAGCGCAGCGCTTCAGACACAGAGTTCGAACTTCAGAGCAGGCAGCGAAACAAATCGATCCCCTGCAGCCCATCAGGATGATCTTCGGTGCAAACGAGCAAGCACTGTGGCAGGATTCAGGGCATCATGAGCGCTGGGTTTACTTTCTGAGCACACTGCTGTTGACAACTTACTCCTGCAGGGTACTTGGCACGTGCTGCAGATTACCACGCTTGCAGAACCAGCCCTCTTCCATGTGTGTGCTACAACAATCTTCAATATTAGCACATCAGCGTGTTGTCCCAGGACCCCACCTCCTGCAGCACATGGGAGGAACAGGGATGGCTCTCCCAGCTCGGGACGGCTGCAGAGCTTCCCGCAGAATGGGTGAAGTCTTGCTGCCCCATTTCACAGACAGGCAAGCAGAGAAATGCAGGGCTGCCGCGAGCACCTGCCGTGCCCTCTGCCTGGGGCTGACCTTTATCAGAAAGTCATTTCCGAATGGGTTATTCAGCAGCTGTCACCCCACGCAGCTCTGAGGACACTCAAGAAGTGGGGATGTGGGTTTGCAAGTTCTGGTCAGCAGCTCTGGGGAGTTTTTGAGAAAAAGCAGAAATGTGGCACCCGGCAGGGCAGAAGAGCTGCCAAATGCTCCTGGAGCAGCAAAACGTTTGTGCCTACCAAGCCACCTTGTCACAGGGACTTCAACGCGCGCTACACAGCTAGTATCTCATCCTCCAGGATTAGAATGCCCTGGGAATTCCTTAGACACAATCACTAGAAATTTCCTAACTCAAAACTGTAGAAATTCTGTATCGCACCTCACCTTGACAGATGAGAACAGGCCAGGCTTCAGGTGGAAGAGATCACAACGTGGTTACACTGGTTGTGCACGGACAGGATAAAGCCCAGCAGCAGAAACACCTGCTGATTGTGGCTTGGAGCGAGCTGTGGCTTTGTATTCAGCGGTGGAAGTGACAAACGGCTGGCCCTGTCAGCAGGAGCTGTGATGGGTTTTCCACAGCTGAAGATGTGCCAGGAAGAAGCCATCGCACATCATTTACGCAGAGGCAAGGAGATATTTCTCTCCGATCAGGTTTCCTGAAGGCTTCAAGGGCACCCCAATGTGCAGACCTGCCACTGCAGGACGACGTCCTCTGCTCTAGGGGAAGCATCGGTGCTTCTGGGCTGGAGTGATGGGGCTGAACTGAACCCTGCTCCCTTACTTCTTTGTGGATTTTCTCCTAGAAAACCTCTGTTTTGCTCCCAAGAGCACAAAGTCTCAAAGGCTGAGGAACCACCCTTGGGCAACCCAGCATCCTAAACATGGCCATGCTTTTTTTTTTTTTTTTTTTTTTCCCCCTCCCCAACGATATTAAACGTTGCTTGGCTTTATGCACGTCCTTAGGGGCTCCTTCTTGCTCCTTCTTGCAGCCACACTGGGGTGAAAGAGCCCCCCAAGCGCTTTGGCCCCTGCCTTCCACATCCCTCCTAAGTTCGATCACAAAACACCTTCCCCTGCCCAACTTCCCCGGCGACTCCCCGTCCTTTTGTTTTTCTTTTGCTCTGTAATTGCACTCTCTGATTGTATAGCATTGCAGAATGAAATCTGCATGAATGATATTAAAAAAATAAATCTGTATTTTGCAGTAACTTTGAAGCTATCTTTAGTCCAGGCAACTATGAATAAAGTCAGCGCTCAGCTCCCCACAAGCTGTCAGCTTTGTGGAGCTCCTGGGGCAGAGGGCTTCATGGGCCAGTGACGGGAAATCCATGGGTTCGGCTTCTTCTATTAATACTATTAATAACTGTTTTTTGGCAATGCTTCACAAGGCAGAAAAACACCAGGTACGCACAAGATGTAATTATGTTTATAGTTAATGCTGAATGTTTTCCACGGGAGGAAAAGCAGCACGTTTTAAAAAATCCTTTTTTTTTTTTCTTTTTGCTGAGCAAATTTTGCCGGGCAGCACTAAACCTTGTGAGGATGTGCGGGTGAAAAGCTCTTTGGCAGAGGGAGATGGTGGCAGAACGAGTTTCCCCTGAGGAAGGGGAAAGGCTTTATTGCCGTGAGAGACTTCTCAGAAAAACAGAGGGGGCACGAAATTCTCGAGGTCTGGGGCTACGAGCTGCTCTAGCGCTGCGTGTGCCGCACGGAACCTGCTGCCAGCCCCATCCCGTCCCGCTTCCCACCCGGGTCCCTCCCGCAGGCCCCCGAGCGGCGGCCGTGCCCGCCCCGTCCCGCACCAGCTCCG
>VXAV01009313.1:0-13401 GCA_013399715.1 Alectura lathami | reverse complement strand
GACGCCACCTAGAGGAGACTATTTCGTAAATAAAAAAAAAAAAAAAGAAATTAAAATTGAAAAAAAGAAAGAGGAAATATTCAGCTATTTCTTATTTTCAAGAAAGTTGGCGCCGGGCGGACGGGGGGGTGGCGGCTGGGGGCACCCGGCACCGCCCCGCCCGGCCAAATTGTATTTTTGTCCCTTCCGAAGCAAAGGCTCGAATATGGAAATGGAAAATTAAGCTGGAATTTGAATGAATTCAGGTTTTTCTCCCCCCTCAGCACCCGGTTCCTCTGGGGGGAAATGAAGCCTGGGAGCAGCAGGGTGCCGGGAGCCCAACTCGTTCAAGTTGGAGGTGGCACCGCTGGGTTCCCTGCGATGAAACGATTAGTTTGGGAAAGTGGGAGAATTGCTGCCACGGAGCAATTAGGAATTGTACTTCATTGTAATTTTGAACTTGCATAGCACAGGGTGCCAGAACTAGGTTTTGCTGCAGTGCTTGAAGTTATTTGTTTCAAATAAGGAGTTTTGCAGGAAAATTAGACCATAGAAAATTTGCTGTGGACACACCCAAATTTTTTTTTTTTTTTTGTGATTTTGGATTTCATGCAAAACTGCTCTTAAACAATAAGATTCTAAACACAGTCCAGGAAAACACGAGGACAAGCAAAATTAAGAGTCGAATGTCAATTTTTGAATTTCTTGGCTTTTCTGATGGTTTCTCCTGCCATAATTAAAACATAGTTTCCAGTATTTAATTTCCTATTTCGTTTGTAAAGGAAAAAATTTCCATAGTAGGTTTTTTTTTTTTCCTTTTTTTTTTTTTTTTTAAACACACACAGACTGTAACAACTCCAGATACTGTGGATCTTATAAATCTAGTATTTGCACAGGTTTATTATGAGGTCCGCCATGATATTGTGAATGTGCATAATTAACAATATTGTGAAAAATTAATTGCAGATTTAGTGATTTTGATTTTTTTTTTTAATTGCAAAACTAAAGTGCCTTTTAGGCATCTGCCATGATGTTTTTCACAATTTCAAAATCCTTTTTCTCCTTGACTCCTACTGTAAAGCCTTCTGGAGTTTGAGATGAAAATCTTTTTTCTTTCTTTTTTTATTTATTTATTTTTTAATTGCTGTTATGTTCACATTGCTTTTTGTGTTCCGGGGAGCCTGCAAGTTCAGGACTGTGCACAGACCGGTTTGTTATTGTAGGGTTGCCCTTGAATACTGGGGTCTTGGTATTGATCTTTTAAAAATAAATAACAAAAGAGCTCTGAAACATGCATTGTTTCAATAAAAAGCAATATGGGAGAGATACATGGCCTTTCCACCAAAAGTGGGGGAGGGAGAGGAAGGGAAAGATTAGGTCAACATTGAGTTTTACCAACCTTGACACAGTCTCCTCTCTAAAATGGGGACAAAATAGCAAGATGGCTGGCTCCACAGCTGCAGCAGTGTTTTTTTTTTTTTTTTTTTTTTTGAAAAAGGCATTTTTAAATTTTGAACTCAGAAGAGTTTATGGATCTGCCGAGCATCCGCAAATGCTGAAATGCAGCTGCTTACAGAAAATTAAATTTCAGTCTGGAATGAATTTTCAAATCTGAATCTCAAACCTCTGAAAAGTTTTTTTTTTTTTTTCTGTTTTAATTTTATTTCACTGTAACTTGATCCTTGCTGGAAATGAACCGGCACTGGCTGAAAAATTCAAGGTTCCGGGGCTGTTTTTCACCCTGCTCCCATTTATTTATTTCACATTCTGTTTTTCTCGAAGGGGGGGCAATGGAAAAATTTGCAAAGCAGGATAACTCTTGGGTGGAGGAGAAAATACTCTGAAATGTCAACTCCATATTTTTATTTTTGCATTAATTTCTCCCCCCCCAGACAAGGACCCACCCTCTTCCTGAATCCTTTTTAGCAAATAATGAAGCAAGTACCACAGTTGCAGACCTGCGGTGGTGCAGATAGAGCGGGGTGGCACACACGGGCAGAAATTACACACAGTGCTCTAAATTGGATTAAAGAATCCCAGGGAATATTTTATTCATGGTTTCAGCCAGGAAGCTGAAACGTGGTGGCTTCTCCATATTCTTACACACCAAGAATTCCCTTCTTTGAGCTGCACCCCAGAACTTTCACTTACTCAATGATTATACCAAAAGAAACTGTTTAGCTGTATTTTTAAATTTTATTTATTATTATTATTTTTTTAAGTTTCATGCATTTTTTTCCAAATGGCTTTTGATGCTGCTTTTTCTCTCCCCCACCACTCCCCACACCCTCACCCAGAGATCTGGGGAGAAACCCTGGGGCTGCGCTGTGGGATGGGGGGGTCATATGTGGATGAGCACTGAATTTAATTAGAAATAATGGCAAAAATTTGATTTTGGGTCGCAAGTACCGCATTTTGCAGATTTCTCTTTAAAGTTTATCATGCCCTCGTAAAATATTGGAATTAAAACGGGTTTATTTCTATCTGAACCTATCGTAGGCTGTTGTGAGGATAAGTGGATTGTCTGTAGGTAGTTATTTGGGATGTGCTTGCGTGTTGCACGTCTCCTCTGCAGAGATTTGAAGTGCAGTACAATAGTACGGGGCTGCAACTTGTGGGGATGCTGTCAGACCGTAGGTGTGCGTACCGCAACCGTTACAATCTTTAACTCTGCGTATCTCAGTTTCTTTTAAACACCAGCTTCCATTGTATGTTCCACTGGTGATGAAAAGCCACAGTTTAGGTTATCATGGGTTTCTCAGTCTAACCTTGCTGTGTGCTGATGTCCTTTCAGAAGAAGCCTCCTTCTGCTTGAATGTTTTTTTCACAATTTTTCATCACAGTCTGCTTTCAGAGGAATTTTTTTTTTTTTTTCCTGGAACGTTGATCAATATTTATTATTTTAAAAATCCCTGTTGGGAGGGGGAAGGGAGGGAACGAGCCCAGCGCAGTGATACCAGCACAGCTTGTGGCAGGACCGACATGTGTTTTTGCAAAAGGAAAAATTTCAAGTACCCAGTCCTCAGCAAGGGATGAGAATAGACACAACATTATTAAAGTAGTAGATAATATTTACACAAGCAGAGCATAAAATGTTATGATCCTATTTGCAGAACTCCAGAATAATTTAAATATATTTCACTGCCATAATGCCGTGAGTAGCACTGGACTCAATGCAGTCACGTGGGCTGGTGATGCACAGTCAAGTTTGCAATTATGCAAGTGCAATCGTGAAATTAAGGTTCTGAAAATCAGATTGTTAAAAATAAAAAATTATTTTGGAAACCTGGTGTACGGCCTGCACCTTAGGATTTGGGGTGTGTGCCTTGATGGTTGTTTTGATTTTGGAAGCAACATGGTGTAGGGTAGCAGGACAACCCGGCCAGGTGACTGCTGTAGCCCTGCTGCATGCGTGAAGCGTGGTAGGCGCACAGGAGGGTTTGCTGGGTCACACCTTCGTCTGCTGATACTGCCCAGGGCGCTGTGGGTTACTCCAGCCCGTGCTCTAATCCCCGCCAACAATGACTTGCGTGCTGGTTGTGCTGGGGGCTTTCAGGAGTGGAACACCCCGATGTGGACAGGGTCGGTCCCACAGTGGGGGGCAGTTGCCCAGGAATGTGACTCTCGTGGCTGCTGTTTGCAGGGTTAGGCCGTGGTTGTAGGCAGGGGCACAAGTGGTGGGAGAAGGCACCTGGGTAGGGACCAGGAGGCACGGCTGGAGGTTGTGGCTGCGTTTTGGTAAGAGGCACGATTAAATGGTACTAGGAGGTCTTTATTTCTTACCATTTCTAGCTTTCTGAGCTGTTAAAACTACGGTGTTAAATATATTTGGAATTGTGCGTTTGTGGATTCAGTTTGGCCGTACTGCGTTTTGTGGGGAAGAAGTTTCTAATTTTTAAAGGTCTTTTATGGATTAATTGCTAGTCATCTGCCTCTTTTTTGCTTTTGTTTGATTCCTTGAATGTCTCTTGATTATTCTGTACTATGTGATGCCAATTTAGTGGTTAACTAGTATGCAAACTACATCTGGACGTGTTGACTTTGCATTAACAATCATTGATTTGTAAGGAGCAAGGGAATAGAAATGAATGATGCTGTTTACCATGGATAGTATATGAAAAATATCCATTTGCAATGTATCTTTCATCAGTGGCAGGCAGCTCTGGTGCAACTTGTCACGGCAGCTCTATCTCATCAGCAGTTGCCTGAAAGCTGGATTTTCAAGCCCTAGCACCAGAAGTGGGAAAGAAACCCAGGGAAGCGGTGGCACATGGTGTGTAGTGAAGGTGGTGGCTGTGAACACACGGCACGTGGCTGCTTCTCACCTTGGTTCACCCTGGGGATGGTGGATGTGGGGTAAAGCTGTGGCAGAAAGGGCAGGGAAGGAAATTTATGTATTTCTAAGAAGGACATACAGCTATTCACATCCAAAGGAGGGCTACTAAGGTGCATAAGGGTCTGGAGGACAAGAGGTGTGAGGGGCAGCTGTGGTCCCTCGGTTTGCTGGGCCCAGAGCAGAGGAGGCTGAAGGGAGGCCCCACGGCGGCCTGCAGCTCCCTCCCAGGGCAGCGCAGGGGCAGGTGCTGAGCTCTGCTCTCTGGGGACAGCGACAGGGCCCGAGGGCACGGCACGGATCTGCCAGGGGAGGGTCGGGGGGTGTCAGGGAAAGGTTCTGCCCCAGGGGGTGGGGGGCACGGCACAGGCTCCCCAGGGCAGTGGGCACGGCCCCGAGCTGCCGGAGCTCAAGGAGCGTTTGGACACCGCTCTCAGCCACAGGGTTTGGGTTTGGGTGGTGCTGTGTGGGGCCAGGACTTAGACTTGATGGTCCTTGCAGGTCCCTTCCAACTGGAGATAGTCCATGATTCTATGAAAATGAACATATATCCCTTCAGAAGAGGGGAAGGGCTCAAGGGCCTTCCCAGGAAGCAGGTTCCTTCCCAAGACACATGCATACTGGAGACATCAATCTGTTTATAAAGGTAGAGCTGCCTTCCCTTGGTTGATGTTGGACATTTACACCTTGAATCTGTCCTCCTCCAGTCGTGGGCCTTCTCTGCTGTGCCATTGGTGGGACTGTGGTGGCATGTGTGGTTGGGCTTGAGCCTTTGTCTTCCTCTTGGTCTTGGGTCAGCAGTCAAAGCTCTTCACAAGCAAAAAGTGCTTTGCTAAATTCTGGACTGTGCGTGTGCTGATTGGATACCAGAATGATGGATATAGATGGTCTTCTGTGGTGTGGGTATCGTACACTGACAATATTGACTGTGCAAATGCGTGTGGAGTTGCTGGCCAAGCTGTATGGTGGCTTCTCTGAGTCATTTGAGTTTTACTTATTTGAGTGTTTGTTTGTTGCTCCCAAGGTGAGCAGTGTAAGACGTGGCGGAAAAAGGAGGTTAAGTAGAGAATTGCGTCCTTTGTACTCCTTGCAGATGTGACTGCGAAGAAGTTTCTTACTCAGAGAGGCCTTTTGGGGAAGAATGCGGCGTTGGGGCTATGAGTGGTGTAGAAGCAACTCGTGATGTTAGCTGATGAGACTCTGCACCCCTACTTAAACCAATTCTGGGCAGATGTAGAATAGGTTTTGTACTCTGCATTATTTTTTTTTGGCAATTGATTGACAATTAACTCAGGTGCGTTAACCCTGAGTGCAGGTCCCAGTGCGCTGGAAGCCTTTACTTCAGCTGTGATGTTGCATTAGACAGCTCAGGGAGTGGATGCACGATGGGAGCGCAGGTCCCCAGGGAGCTCAAAGCAGCTGAACGCCTCAGCCTTTACACCTCTGCAGCTGTATATGGGTCCAGACAGCTCCTTGACAAGGTCAGGGCAGAGCTAGAGGCAATGTGGCTGATCTGGAGTGAAGCTGCTGTACTGCTCTGGGACAACCCGGCTGTACCTGCGTACAAGGCCTGATGCAGAGGGCACAGTGTGTTTTGGTGATGGGATCAGTGTTGCCACACCAATTTTTCTGCTAGGGCAGCTCTTCCTGGGAGTCTTTCTCCTCGGTCATTATTCCTCTAACCTGTATTGCCAGGGCTCTCCTTAATGTGTGCTTTAAAAAGGCTTAGCTGGTGCACCATACCTGCAAAGATTTAATTACATAGGCAAGGTCTTCCTTGCTTGTAATTTACAGTACAGCTGTTTGTTTTGCATCTATATTTGGCTGGCATAACTTGAAAAATGACACTGGAAGTGGAAAAGCAGTGACTGGAGGTTTTGTGTATCCTGATGCAAGCTGACAAAGGGAAGACGCCAACATCAGCACACAAAGCAGAGGCTGGGGGCTGCTGAAGCCATTGAGGAGCTGTCACGTATAGGAGGGATCAATACTCGTGTGTATGGTTATGCATATGGACGTGTCTGAGAGACTCGGTGCATCGATGGAGGGCAGAGGGGGGCTGCCTGGACCTTTGGTTCTGTGCTGGATAGGCCTCGGGTTGCAAATGCAGCAGTGAGGATCAGTATCCTGGGCGTTGTTCGTACACCGGGGATGGTATCACACGAGGTTCAGCATCTCAGCAAGAAAAGCCAGGCCTGCTCCCCAGGCTTGCCTTGAGCCGTGCACCCAGCGGGCCTGCATGGCACCACCGCCTCCTCAGGGCCTTCCTTCGTGACGCTTGTTGCCATTTCATTTTGCTAGGTATGTTCAGGCAGCGAGTAATATTTCGAAAGTTAATTTTTTACTCTGTGTGGGTGTAGGTGTCCTTTGCTGTCTGAAAATAACAACGGAAGCAAGTTTTCAGCAGAACTTGGGTGTGCTTGCGTTGAAGGCCCATCATTTAGGTTCTGCTTACAGTATGTGGAAAACGATTTTAGTAAAAGTGTTTCATTGCTTTAGGTCTATTTATGGAAGTATTAAACCTCAGCATTCAAACTCTGCGGCCAGAGCCGGCAACCCTGCGGTGCGGGAGGGCCAGCGGGGAACCTGGAGCAAGGCACGGGCGGGCCGGGTGCCCGGGGAGCGGAGCGGGCGGCGGCCATGGGGCGCTGGAGCCTGTGGGTGCGCGCTCCAAAGCGGAGCTCGGAGGTGTCTCTTTTGGTGAGTTGTCTCCTTTTTGTTACTGTTTTAACTACTTGTGAGGGGAGAAGGAAACCCTATTTCAGCAGATTTCGTGTGACTCCTTTTATTTAGAGGGCTGGGTGTAGTTTGGGAGCAGAGCTGAGATGACCCTGTCAGTTGTGTGTGGGCTGCCTCCGCAGAGCCGTAGATCGGAACCCAAGAACAGCTCTGGGCTTTGGGGTGTAAATCTGTCACTCGAGGTCTTCAGTCTGAGCTGCAATACTTGAGCTTTTACCAGCATTCCTGATACTCATAATTTTGAGAGTGAGAAGAAAGAGTTGGAGGGACAGAGGATAATTATTTACTGGAGACAAAATACCTTCTCAGATTACTGTATGCATTTTTGAAACCCGTGTAGAGAGGCACAGCTGGATTTGGGTTGGGGAACTGAAAACCCCACTGGGAATCAGCAGGATTCCTCCGAGCAGTTGGGCGGTGCCGTCAGCAGGAGCGCGCTCAGGATCTCAGGATGCTCAAGCACATCCAGGGGACGGCGGTGGTGTCAGTGACGTCCGGGATGGGTCAGGACTAGTGCTTCGTGGCCGTGGTGGTATGGGGGTGGTAGGGCTGCTGGGATCGATGTGGGCTGGCAGGGCTGGAGATGAACTTTGCCAGCAAAGGAATTAATTATTGGACACTGCAGAGCCTCTATCAGTGTGTATTTTGACTCTCTGTCATGTTCAGGCTGTTTTGGGGCATGGAGCTTCAGTTACCTGCTCACGGTTGATGCCACCAAGATGTACTACATATTAGTTTGAGAAAGCAATATTGTTACCTTCTTATCTGTCCTTATTTTAAATGCCTATAGATTTGTCTGGGTGGTGATAACAGCAGTTAGAATTTGCTTTTCTCCTTAATTGTGCTTGTTAGGATATTGCCAAAGAAATGGCTCTGGAGGGGGACCTGCTGTGCCCTGGGCCAAGAGGCAGAACGTGTCAGGAGCAGGTTAGCGGGGTTGGGATTGTGCCATGCGTTGTCTGAGGGCAGCAATGCAATTCCTGCTCCTGGAAGTGGGTCACAGATGTCAGAGGGATGTAGACATGAGTCCGTTGGAGCATCCTACACTCAGTGGGTATGGTCTTGCTGCTCGTAAATGGGCAAAATCACCCCAAACCGACAAAAATAATAGGCCCTTTTCCTGAAACCTTGCGTGTATTTAAATTTCTATTTTTTTTTTTTTTTTTTTTTTTTTTTTTTTTACATTTTGATTGGTTTGTTTGCTAAGAGGTAAATTTACTGAGAATGGTCCATTGCTTTTGGTTTCTGATAATGTTGTGTAGATAGCAGTCACACGTTGTGATGTTTGCCTCACTCATATGTGTTTGTGCGTTCCTCATTTGACAAAGAACTCTGTGGCCTTCCTATTCCAGCATAAACAAGCGCTTGTGATTGTAGTTCGTTATGTGATGTTTAAAATGTATAAAATGAAATGTTCCTGTCTACCTTAAGCAGACATATGTCTACATTTTCAAATTAACCTAATTAAATATATATGTAGAAATCTATGATATGCGGCTCCTAGCAGAAGATATGCAGTTAGCATCCATGGAGCCAGGAGGGAATTTTCCATTTGTGTCTTGACTTTGCCTCATAGAATGTGCTTTTTTTTTTTNCAGATTTGTTTTTTTTTTTTTTTTTTTTTTCTTTTTCAATGCTTCAATTTTTGTTCTGCGTAGGAATTCACTTAGGGACTAGTTCTACGGGGATTTATCCTTGTGGTTGAGTTTCCTCACAAGTATCTTTGACTAAAGTCAGTAACATGGTACCTAAATCCTGCACTTCAGCCTATCCCTTGGACTCTGCAGGACAGGAGGACTTAGTTTTGTTAAGAGAATATTATCATGAGGAAAATATCATTCTGGAGGAAAAATGGCACTACAATATTTACATTTTTCAAGCCTCTTCCTTCCTCCCACCCAAAAATAGAAAAAAAAGTTATCTGTCTCCTCTGGATTTATGTAATTTTCAAGTGTTAGGCCAGCATTGTTTCCAAAACACACAGTCCTTCCACCTTAACTCTCTCTATGGCTAGAGAGTCCTTGCGCCATAAATGCAAGGAATATATTCCATTAATGTATGCTTTCATACAGCACTGTTCTGGCACCAGGAATAATACATTTTAGTTTCTTTTCTGCCAGTTTTTTTTTTTTTTTAATTTAGGTTGATCACATTATAATAGTTTGTTATATAAATAATCATTTAGTCTATTTTGCATCTCAATAGTTGAATGCATTTTATTCACAAAAAGCCTTTTTTCCCCTAAAAACATCCCCACTGTTACCCAAAGGAACTCTTTCCTAGCAAAACCCACAAAGTGAATGACGTTCCCAGCTTAGCTATTTTAATGATCCCACAAACCAAAAAAAGGCCGTAGGAAATTTTTTCAAAAGCAAACTGCAGAAACATTTTTTTTTGGGACATCGTAACTTTGAAAGTTTTTGCCCAATTATTTTTGCTAGATTTTCCAAGGAGTCATAACACTGAGCTGTAAACTCAAGGAATTTGGGACTGTTCTTTCTTTCTGGAGAAGGCGTAGGGCTTTCAAACTTGACCCAAAATGGAGCAGAACTGACTCAGAGGGCATCCTCGAAGGATGCTGTGGGGCTGCAGACCCAGCAAACATGCTGGCTCTGTTACTAATTGCTGTGCAAGAACTCTTCATAATTTTGCGCGAGGAAGGTGAGAAGTTGGACTGTGACCATTTTTCCCCTCTTGGACACCTCTGTGGATTCAGCCTCCAGCATTTTCCTTTAGCTTTCTGTCCCACCGTGGTGCAGTGTCTGTATTTTGAGGCGCTGTGGAAATTTTGCTCTGAGCACATCTCCAGCCCTC
The DNA here is from genome assembly GCA_013399715.1 of Alectura lathami. Classification (NCBI taxonomy): domain Eukaryota; kingdom Metazoa; phylum Chordata; class Aves; order Galliformes; family Megapodiidae; genus Alectura; species Alectura lathami. The sequence goes on along the minus strand of VXAV01009313.1, from coordinate 3,536 downwards.
TCGCTGCAGGAGCGTTCTGCTCCCCTGCTGTTGGTGGTACGTGGATTCTCTTACTCCCCTTGGGTGTTTTTATGCCTCCTCCCCTAGGGGGAAGCCTTTTCCCATGTGGTGGTCAGGCTTTTGTTTGCCTTCCTCCATCACCAGATGTTGAGTGGCAACCAACTTCATAAATTAGAAGACAGCATTGCAAACTCTTTTCTAGGTTTTCTTGTGAGCTTTGCCAGAGGGCTTTGGATGGCAGGACCTGTCCTACAGCTGTATCTGGTAGAACTCCAGGTACAGGACAGATGATTTATTACTAACAGCTTTATTTTCCTCTGCTTCACAGTGCTGTGCTGACCCTTTGGAGAGTCCTCAAGTCCTAAACCCAGCGTGTGCTGCAGGCTCCCGTGAACATGGGTTTTCAGTAGCCTGGTGTGACTGAACGCTGAGACAATGATTTGTGTAATTGCAGTGGCTGCAATTCATTTAGGCAAAGAGGAGCCCGAAAAATATTTGCTCTTCCACTTTTACTTCTGCAGTCGTTCTTGAGGCGGGCCCACCAGATCGCCGCATGGTGCTGTGGGTTCAGCAGCACATGTTGGGACGTTCTCCGTTCCTTTGCCAGCAGTCAGTTGTTTCATGTGCTGTTCTGGCCACCGTTGAGCTCATCACAGTGCTGGGGAACTGCCCTTAGCGGCTCCTCGGTTGCTTTCATGAATGCTGATGGCTAATTTAGTTGTCTTCATTTTGTGTATGCCATTGGAGTTGCTTTTCCCTGAATGTGCTACTTTGCAAGTAGCCATGCAGAATTTCATCCCCTTTTTGTCACCCACTCTCCTGCTTCATGAGGTCTTTGCCTCTTGTCGTGGTCCCCTGTGGTTTTGCCTGGCCTCAGGAACATCTTGTCCGCAGCCTCGGTGCACTCGCTGCCCCCCATCCTTCCTCCACATCCCACTTGGTGCACTGAGCAGGTGTCTGCCTGGTCCCCACAATGGTATCGAGCTGTTTCTGCCCTTAATCAGGCGATGAGATGATTTCTTGCTTTACCCTGTGCATATGACAGCGCTGTGAGTGCACTTGCTGTAAAAGCCTTTGTAGAGGAAACTTGGCTAAGACTTTTTGGAAATTTGGGTATGCTGTGTCACCCACTCATCCTTTTCTACTTGCTCACCCACCCTTTCCAGCCACCCCGGTAGCTCTGTGCCTGTCTACAAAGCTGTGTGGGCTCCTGGTGTGTCCTTTCTATCTGTGTGAAGACAGATTTTGGTTTTAATCACTATTCGTACTACTTTTTCTGCTGCAGAAACCAAGTTCTGCAATTTGTGTTCTTTGTATCTCTGCTGAAGCAGTGCAGTCACATTTGCTGCTTTCTGGCTTTTAGGTACTGAGGTTGATGCAAGTGAGTTTCTGGTAGCTAAGCGGTTTTAGTGGCTTAATGCCTTGCAGGCTTTTGGATGGATGCTGTCTGGGCCAGTTGTTGTTTTTTAACTGTTCGTTTTGTTAGGCAGGTCTACATCTCCTGGTGACCCTGCAGTTTGAGGCAGGTCCTCAGATCATTCCTGATGAGGGAAGAGGCTGGAAAGGAAACTCCTGAGCCCTTTCACATGTGAGCACTGGTGCAAAGAAGTTAAATTTTTATACAGTGGTTTTATCTTTCTTCAGTGCTTGATTTATACCAGACTCTGACTTCTGGTGCTTATGTGTTTGATTTTATGTTATTATTATTATTTTTTTAAAAATTAAGTTTTATTCCTTTAGTGACCTCTTTCTCAAAACCTTTTTTCTTTTTTTTTTTTTTTTTTTTTTTTTGTTGGCTTCTGTTGGCTTTAAATTTAGCTTGCTTGGTTTACATTCTTCCTTGAGCATGTCTTTCTGTTTCTAATGGCATTTTCTACTCTGCTGTTTAACCGTGCTTATTTTTAACAGCGCCCTTTGACAGGTGGTAACATCTTCTCCAAGTTTTCCACCTCACCTGCCAGCTCTCACCTTTTTAACTGTACCACTGAACTCTCCTGTTTAAGTACCCTTTCCTTTAGTGAAACCTTAGCTTAATGGACTTTGTCTTGTGGCTTTTGTGTTCTGAAGAGTTTGGCTTTGGGGTGCAGGGACCCCGCAGCAGAGCTGGGTTTGTGGTCACCCTCCTGTCTGTTGGGGGTTGGGAGCAGCAGGGCTCTGTGCTGGGCTGGGCACCCTACACACCCACAGACATGTGGCTTCCTCCTGCTCGTGTCCAGGCTGACGGTCCACAAAGTGGGACTCACGGACATCTGCATTTCCTGAGGCCATGACGCAGGGAGGTCAGACATGGCATCCAGAGCATCACTTCTGCAGCAAACCAATGTTCCTGTTGGCGAGTCTCTGGGATTCACTGCATTCTCCTGTTCTGCGGTTGTATTTTCTGCCCTGCAAAGACCTGCAGCCTTTCTGGTGTCCTATGACCTTGCCTGGATGCTGTCACTGTCCTTGCTGGAGTTATAACACTGCTTTTGGGATGGGCTCTGGCCCGTGGGGGTGCTCTGCAGCCCATGGACTCGGTGGTCGCAGCTGGCTTGGCCTGGCCGTGCTCCGCTCTGCAGCCAGCACCCAGCTCCATCATTGCTGTGTGACATAGATGCGGGCTGCAGGGCATTGAGTCTTTTGTTTCCTACCTGAGTTTGAAAAATATCTGTAGTTTTTCAAGGATGCAATATGCTCATGACCTCATCAATAGAAAATGCTTTACTTAAACTGGCCGTTCTCCCACACCTGTTGATTTTCTCAGGCGGTAGATTAAATAGTGCTTTAGATGCTGGCATCTCTTTTCGTTTTGGTTTTATTGGAGTACGACTTTCTCACAGGGGCTCCATCTTCTTTGGTGTGAGCCTTGGGACCCTCTTAGCCTGCTTGCACCCACCACTGGGGCCTCAGGATTTCATGTGAAGGTACCTCATTGGTCCTGATTTTGACTTTTCCCTGAACAGTTTGTTTTACTTCCAGAATCTGTTGTGAATTCTGGTTTTGAATGCTCCAGAACTGGACCCCGTGCTCCCCTCTCCTGCCACCTCCGATGTGGGCATGCCACGCTCACTGCAAGAGGCTGGTGAGAATTAAAATAAGGAGAAAAAAAAGGATAATAAAAGGACGGGATGACAGTTATCCTTGAGTTAGAAGTTATCAAGTGCAGAAAATTGATAAAGGAAGTTAAAAACACAAGGGAGAAAATCTGTGGCTGTCACTGCGAGGAACAGTAAGAAAGTATTTATATTAGGAACAAAAGAAATTCTAATAATGGTTTGTGTAGACTTATCACGACAGAGGAGAAGTAAAATGCATAATAAAGCAGAAAAACTAGACATGTTTAATAAATATTGCTGTTCCCTGTTTGCAGAGAAGAGGGAGGATGTATCCGTAGTCCCTGCGCAGGAGGAGTCTGCTGTTAAACAGGGGTGCTGAGCAGAGGCTGGGGCTGGAGGGAGCATCTCCAGCCGGCACATATGGATGGTGCTCGCAGGGGACTCCTGGGGAGGATGGGATGGCTGTTGTGCTTCCTTTTTTTTTTTTTTTTTTTTTTCCCT
>VXAV01009312.1:191024-206165 GCA_013399715.1 Alectura lathami | reverse complement strand
AACACCTAAAATATAAATCAAAAACAACTCAGATAGTGACACCAGCAGAAAATGCAAAATAGAAGGGAGTGCTCCAAGCCCCGCTCAGTGAGATTTTAGTGATGCTGTTACAACCCAAATACCAGTACTGCCCCTATGAATAGTCAAGCTATAGTGACTATTACTGTCAGTAGTTAGAAGGACTACAATGAAGCTGGCTGCCAATTAATCCAGGTCTTANTGCAGAACAAGTATCAAACTGTAACTCAACACTGTCTCCAAAACCTAAGCTTGTGCCCACTCTGCCTTTTTGTTGTTGTTTATTAAAGATTTCTTAGCTATTCATTGTAAAACACCTAAAATATAAATCAAAAACAACTCAGATAGTGACACCAGCAGAAAATGCAAAATAGAAGGGAGTGCTCCAAGCCCCGCTCAGTGAGATTTTAGTGATGCTGTTACAACCCAAATACCAGTACTGCCCCTATGAATAGTCAAGCTATAGTGACTATTACTGTCAGTAGTTAGAAGGACTACAATGAAGCTGGCTGCCAATTAATCCAGGTCTTAATTCCTCCCCAAGATTAAAGCTACCTCTGCTTGTGTCCTTAAAACAAAAAATAAAAAATAAATGAAGCAACTGTGTTCATTTTCTAGCTGTGAAGTTCCCCTGCATAATAGTGGCTTTCAACTACATTTCCCAGAAAGACAGGGCATAACAGCATTTAGAGATTTCATTTCTGGCCTGTGTCACTTCTGTACATCATTATTGGGGACAATAAGTGAAATTATTTTGGGAATTGGAGAGTGAAGGTGTGAGGGGGTCAAAAAGAGGAGAGTACCACGGTAGCAAGCCATTCTGTACCTAACTGCTACAATCATTGCATTTTTAAATATGTACACTTTCCCACAAGAAAATTATTAGCAAAGATGAAAAATTTTACTTTATGTAAATGGATAAAAAGTCAGCTGTGGAATCAGCAGGTGTTCTTTCCATGGAAAGAGAAGATTAAATCCTAACTGCACTTTCAAATTACTAGAATTTAAGTCAATATAAATATACAGACAGGAAATTGAATTAGACAGAAAACAGTTTTCAGTGTGAGCACGTGACAGACAATACAAGCAAGAACAACACAGAGAATCACATGTAGGAAAAAAAAAATCAGGTCAATGTTAAAAATGACTTTTCTTCTACCACAAGTCCTCCGCAGTCTTTCTGTGACTGGCAGAAGCCAAGTCACTTTCACAAGAACAGACAAAACCCCACAGAACACACAGGGTGGATTTCAGAAGCTTCTCCCTTCTTTCACAATGCCATCGTACTTCTGCAAAGCACTTACCTACACAGTTACCCACCCACGGGCAGTGGTGATCAAACTTTGCTATACATCGATTGCATACACCACAGTGTTTGGACCTCACTGGCTTCCGTATCTGCAATGTTTGTTAACATTTGTTTAGAACACCAAAACATCTGACACTCCTATACAGAATTTAAATGCAAAATAATTTTATTTTGTTAGCTGCCCAGATAAATTCAATTCTTAATGCAATCTTAGCCATTAACCTTAATCTCTCTGTTATTTAACACCACCACATGTAGAAGATGACCTTTGTTTTATATATGGGATTTTTTTTTTTTTCAAACGTTCTTCTATCCCCTCTCGTTACTGAGCTCCATATAGCAACCAGTTTCATTTCAGTGTTTCAACAAAGGAAGCACAGAAGGAGTCTGAGTTCCATGATTCTGTCAGCAGCATTCATAGCTGAGCCCTGAGCTGTTCCGCTTATTTTCTGAAGACAGGCATGCGATTCCACAACTGGAACTCAGAACACTAGGTTATTCTCAACAATTTTTTTTAAAGGATGTGTTTTGAAAGAAATATAAAATGGCAACGAAGAAAGAAGATCTGACTGTAAGTAGTGCGAGACATACACAAGTATACACACATACAATTTTAAGGTGCCACATGTGTGCATCGTATTCCAGATTTGATTTTAAGAATATTAAACATCACTCATGTTCTACATAGCTCAGAGGACTGAAGTGTAATACTGACTGCCTTGATAATTAACTAATTATCTTTCTAAAAAAAGAAATGTAATACATTTACTACAAGTAAATGTATTTCTTATTATACTTTATAATACTTATATTCTTATTATGCTTAATAATACTTATTGTTGCAAAAGACTGCAAATAGGTTCTGCCCTTGATGTCGCATTATTAAGGCCAAGAGTGTGTTCGGTACAGGAACATCTAGTTTTGGCATAGGAAAAAAAAGTCAGCGCTGCAACTAATTAAAAAAAAAGAAGATATATATACACTACCAAACAGGTGCTGCAGAATATACTGAGGTCCAGACTTCCCGTCTCTGCAAGTTCTACTATTGTCTGCAGAAAAAAGGAGGACATAGAATTCAGCACACAAACAAATGTTGACAAGAACTGTAAAAGGTCTGACTGAAGCTGCGAACTCTGCTCATTGCTGGTCCTTTCTATACACAGGAACAAGTTAAATTCAGTTGAAACTGATTTTAAATCCACTCAGTTCAGCCAATATAGACATTTACTTCTAAACTGAATGTAGTTTATGCTCATTCCTATTCTATCAAGTTTTAACTGGAGAAAAAGCAAGTTTATTTTCATTTTGATACATCCACACAGCGGTTAGCACCTGTTTGGCTAGACCACTGCTAAGCCTATTACAATCAACGCAGTTGAATTTCTGACCAGGAGCACAATTCAGAACTTTCAGGAAGCCAGCAGGATCAGCAAGTCTAAAAAAGAGATTTCTAGAGGCATCAAACCAAAAGCTTTAAATCTATCTTCACCTTTTTCCTCAGATGTTGAGGCTTCTAGAAAGAAAAGAATAATGCAAACCAAACCTCCTCCTAGAGACGTTATTCTGATGGTCAAGTGATGCACATACAGATGCTAAAGCATCCCTGTTCCTTCACACTGAACGACAGTTTTTTTGGCCGGTGCACTCCTTCAGTGTCTACTTCACTGATGGAACAGAAGGAACCTATTACTCCTTTATATGGCTTCCAACAAATTTTAAAATTCAGCAGCCGAAATCTGTCCCACATGAGACTTTTAAATGACATTTACAACATATGGAAAATATCCTGAAAACATCTTTTGCCAAAATAGCCTTCCCTGATTCAGGAGGAATTCACTCCGCATAAATAGCCTAACGGCAAACAGCTCAATCTGCTGCTCCTTTTCAAGCCACGGATGGCTTACGCATCAACGTGGTTTCGAAGTGGAGGAGCAGCAACACAGTTCTTACAAGTATTTTCTAATCACAGCAATCAAATCATCATTTCCTTAATAAGGTGAGGAACACTAACTTGGCTGAAGGCACAGAGGTGTTGCGCACAATACTGCTTGTAACTGGTCAGGAAACATTTATGGGGATCTTTACCTCAAGGTAGCAAGTAAAAGCTACACTCAACAGTTCAGGGGTGATCAGCATCCTGATGCTTTCCCTGCAGATCCCAGGTGAACAAGGAACGGGCTTTACAATTTTCTAAGGCTTCTGAACTAAGCTCTGAAAGTTGGGCCATTTGTTCTCCTTGCTTGTTGTACTTCTAGTTGCTTTTGGTGCAGTATCCACCTCCACCACGGCAAACCTCCAGACCCTCACTCCATGCCACCACAAACAGCTTCTCCGAGTTCCGTGGGAGTATGCATTACAGTACACACTGAGGAGCGGATATACTCAGGAACCTGCGTGATGTAGACTACAGTGAACTCCAGTGCTGAGCATCACAAGCAGGATCCCCAGGCTCAGGAGAACAGAGCCAAACAGGAGTAGGTGAAGCCCTTTTAAATAAAACTTTCCTTACAACACAGAGACCCAGGAGTACCTGAGCTACAACCACACTTTTATGGTTTGTAAACCTTGGGTATACTATCTTCTGTGCTCTTGAACTACTACTGTTCGATTGTGAGAATGGATTTACCCATCCCCTTAAGAGTAACTCTGGTTATTTTGTAATACAGACACGCTAGCTGAAACAATGACATGGCACATCACCAAAGAATAAACATCTGAGAATGTTGCTTACTGCAACATTTCCAAGCATCCTTAACTCGGTCATCTGGAACTAAAATAATCATTTTGGTTACTTGTTCAAAAGCTAGAGGCAAACTCAACATAAACACATTTGGAGACAAATAATGGAAACATGAGAAAGCACTGCAGCGCACCCAGGTCAGACACATGCCCCGCAGTGGCTTATGCCCCTGACAATAGATCAGTTTACAATTGGGTTAGTTGCAAATTAAGAAATCCAAAACATTCACAATGATAATGCATCTGAGGAAGCTGCATTTTACAATTCCTATCCGGTTCAGCAAGGCTTTTGTATCCACACATAACTACTTGTGCAAGTTGTTCAAATGAACTGCCTGTTTGTGCAATCCGATGAGTCTGAAGCAACGCGTGAGCAGACTTTTACTTAATGTAGCCCTGCCGAAGGAAGAGCACTTAGTTTGGATTTTACTTTAGTGGATTTGCAGTAATAGTAAGGCAATGTGCATAGTCAAACTGCATGTTTAGACCAGCAAAACTCAGAAATAATCTATCAGAGAATAAAAAGATGTAAGCAATCGCAACCATCTTGCACAGGCTGTTGTGTCTCTATCCCTTCGTAATTCCACATGGCTGAATGCTGATCCACACAGGCGTTTTCACAAGTGAGCACGAAATAGAAGCACAGAACTCACTTTGCCAGTATGTAAGCTTCTAGGAAACTTAGAAGAAAACAAACAGATCGTTTCTGCTGCCGGTATATATTTGGCATATCAATGCTCAGTTTGGGTGCTGAGAAATGCACAGAAATTAGATACAATATCAGCGCTAAGAAGCATTAGACCACCTAAGATCATCCATAATATCTCTAATATTTAAAAAAAAAGAAATAGAAAACTAGAGGTGCTTGAAAGTCTGAAAAGTTTTTATAGAATCAAATTAGCAACACTTCACCCATAATGAGCCATTTGTTTAATTAAACCAAAATTCAAAACCTTCATATTTCAATCTAACTGCTTTTTAAACTTTTTCTATTGAAAATCTAAACCGCAACTTTATTTTTTTCACTGAGAACAACCTAAATGCAACTTTGGACCAGTAAGACTTGAATGTTTATTCTGAATAGAAGAGAGAAATCTGGGATACAAGAGAAAGGGAAATTTTCAACATTCCAGACCTTTTGTTATACAGCAGTTTACTGAAATTTCACGCACTAAACAGCAAACTACTCTGGCAACTGGCAGAAGGCAGCTGAAGAACAAGTCTGACATAGCTCATGGCTTTACCTTTTTCTTTTGTTCTTCTGTGGCTTTGATGATTCCTGGATCAGATTTCCAGGATTTTCCAAAATTGTAGAAAAGTGCAAGACTGTTAGCAAGGAATGGAAGATGTATAAAGAAAAAATTGAGATGTGTTTGAAGTCAAGGAATTTAAATTTTAAAACCAAACTTCCTCTTGAAAATACCCACTAATAATTCTGAAATGAAATTAAGATGAATTTTTACAGATGCCCTGTCAGTGCTCTGAATTAACAAAATTCAATGCTGCTGTAGGAACTTCTTTTGATATTCAGTATTTTCTATCGCTCAAAATCCCAAACTCATTAAAAAAAAAAAGTTGTTCTCCATGAGACACTTTTAAAGCACTTAGACTTCTAAAAATGAATAATGATAGTTCAGTTTTTGTCATTATTTTCCTCTTTAAATAAATTCCATGAAATTTATCTTCTTGAAGGTATTTCCTGTTTTCACAACAAACATTTCAAAGCTCTATTTATAGAATCACCATTTGACTAATAAGTCCTCACTGGCTTGAGATTCCAGTTAGATGACAAAAGGGCCTGTTTCCAGCCTTTTAAGGGACTGCGACACACGGAGCAGTGCTGCATGGCAATCGTGTGCAGCCACCACTTGTCTCCAAGAAAGGTACTGCCTGAAACCTGGCCCTATCATAAGGCAATACCCACATCTCACACCAATGAAAGTTATTTTTAACATCCCAATACATCTAGTGCTTATAAAAACACAAGACTCAGTGATCCCTGAAGTGTTTATAAGATCAGTTACCACACTAAGACAGAAAATAACATTAGCATTAAAATATATTTCCTGTGTTGAATGACTTCACATAACATGCATGGTCTTACAACATTTGATATTCCTTCACAGAATTAGAACACTTAGCAATGATGCTGGAAAAGCAAATACTTCAGATATGCCTCTGCCACCAAAACCGGAAAACTGGAGTATTTACTCTGTTCAATACACCTATAAAAGACTTGACCAACGCTACAGATACCTGCCAGCTGCCAGTCATAAACACAGAGATGCCACATTTAACAAAGCTGTGCTGGCCAAAGCCAGGACACTTGTTACTCTGCCACAAGTCACTGCACACTCAAACTACATTATTATTCTGAGTCACCTCAGTGAATACTACTCTCTACTTTGGTGGTAGTCATTAAGACTTCTGTAATTAAAGCTTAATATGGATGCGTTTGCGTTACAAGTCTCTGCTACAAGCATAACGCATTACAAAGCTTAAAAACATCAGGTGGCAACCTGTGTGGAATTGGCATATAAAGCTTTAAAATCAACGGAACAAAAACATTTCTGCAAGCTTTGAAAAAAAAGAAAAAAGGATTTTGAAGCTCAAATGGATGCTCATATATATTCTACTATTAATGTAGTATTAACATAATATATAATATCACTATATTAATATGGTATTAATATAGTATAATATTAATATTAACTGGAAAAAAAAAAACAACCAGAAGTTCTGAAAATAACAGTAAGCCTCTCAGATCCTTCTGCATCATTCTGGTGATGTGTAAGAACCATGAACTATCAATAAATGCAACTAAGGCCTCTTTAGTACTTCTAAAATCATTGATTCATAGAACGGTTTGGGTTGGAAGGGGCCTTAAGGACCACCCAGTTTCAACCCCCTGCAATGGGCAGGGACACCTCCCACTAGGTCAGGCTGCCCAAAGGCCCATCCAGCCTGGGCTTGAACACCTCCAAGGATGGGGATCCACAGCTTCTCTGGGCAGCCTGTGCCAGTGCCTCACCACCCTCTGAGTGCAGATCTTCTTCCCTACATCTAACCTAAATCTAGCCCCTTTCAGCTTAAATTCATTACCTCTTCTCCTAATCACTACATGTCTTTGTAAAAAGTCTCCTTCTTTCTTTTAAACCCACTTTAAGCATTGAAAGACTGCAACTGGCCATTCAGCCAATTCCTTCCCTGTCAGTTAGTCCACCCTTCAAACGCATCTCTCCCCAGTTCAGAGGCAAAGATGTGTGGGACCATCTCAAAAGCTTTACAGAAGTCCAGGCAGATGCTTTTCCTTTGTCCACTGATGCAGTCACTCCCCCACAGGAAGCCACTAGATAGGTCCGGCATGATTTGCCCTTGGTGAAGCTGTGCTGGTTGTCTTGAATCAGCTCCCTGTCTTCCATGTGCCTTAGCACAGCTTCCAGGAGGATCTGTTCCACGATCCTCCCAGGCACAGAGGTGAGGCTGACTGCTCTGTAGTTCCCGTGTTTTCCCTTCTACCCTTTTCAAAAATGGGTGAGATGTTTCTCTTTTACCATTCGCCAATGCTATGCACAAAGACCATTAATGTAAGTGTGTCCTAAAAACCTTTTGTTTCCCTGTTCTCTTGGGGGGAGGGAGGAATGGCCTGTACATTTCCAATAAAAATACTGGCAAATTAAGTTAAAATTGTAATCATGTACCTGACACAGCAGAATGTTCATATCAACTTCTTAAAGGCTCATCTTTCCTCTAGCAAGCTGTTTTCAGTAAGTTTGCAATAGGGGTAAAAAAAGCCCAGCCAGCTATACCATACACTGAACACTCACAGTTCTATGTGATACGTTACAGACTAAAAGCTCTGACTTTAATATATATACAATCTAATTTCTTCCTCTTTTTCTTCTAAAATTACCTGCTGCCAAGACTAAGATGGTTCAACTTATTTTTATAGCTTTAGGGAGATTACATTTTCTATGTAATACTTATATTGCCATTGTTGTTGGCTTTTTTTTTTCCTACAGCAGTGAAAACTTTTCATTAAAAATACCTTAATCAGACATCTGTCACAAACAGTAAAGGTACAACTACAACAGATTTATGGACCATTCCTAATTACTATACGTCAAGTCTAGACTTTAAAAGAAGATAGGAGAAAAGACAATTTGTTTTCTATCTAGTAAAACAGTTTTGTAACATAAAGGTTTAGGTTTCTTCTTTTTTTTTTTTTTTTTCCTGACTAAAGTTCAGACAACATGGGATCAAGAAGCTGCATATGGATCCAACCCACAGGAAATACTGTATGCAGAATTTTTCTACACTTGCCTTTTCTGCTTTTTACTCCACAAAATAGATGGAGACCCTAAGAAACTCCCTACAGAATGTAAGTTTTGCCTTTTTCCATGGTGCTGTGAGATGACTGCAAAGCCAACAATCTAAGTTGTGGCAGATAAGTACAACAGATGGAAGATGCTGTGAGACCACATGAGAAAGGAGATTTATGTACAGCCAAGCAATAACTAAATAAATGGTGAAGACTGAAAGAAATCTAGTACCTTCAAAACAAAACAACATTTTAAGCAAAACTGGGGAGAAGGGATAAAAACCAACCAGACTTTGAAGGAGGAAGGAGAGTTAGAATTGTATTTTCCAGGACATTTCTAGTGTCTGGTGTGGACAAACAATGCCAGTTGTGAGACTCAGTTTGCCTACCTTCAACCACTCAGTATGCCTTCACACACAACAGACAGTAAAAGCCACTTCCAGTCTTCAGCATCAAGATACTTTAAGTCAGACAAGCAGTGCCGTATGTTTTTTAATTATGAATTCCCAGCTGAAGTTTACTTCCAAAGAGATCTTAGCGACTGGTATCTCAGACATCTCTCAAAACTCCCCATATATAACAAAACCTTTCTAGCTTTGCATTAGCTACAGAGGAGGAAATTGATTCTCAAGAGACACAGCCTTGGTTTCTCCTACCATCACCATTTGCAGCTACACAAACACACTGGCATGTTCACGGCTGCAAAATGTATGATGCAGCATTTACCTCTGGCACCATTACCAACTTTCTGCCTTTTATGAGGCTCCCCCAGTTTTCACTGTGAGAAACAAGGCAGAAACAACTGTGAAATGCTTCCTACCTTCAGTCCCAATCAACCTGTTTTAATTACAAAAACAACGACAACAGGCTGCAAATTACTCCAGGAAACCTATCCCAGGAAACTTCCTGTAACCTAAGGACCGTCTCATTAGAAAGAAAGAAAAACTAACAAGCAATCCCCTCCCCATCCTAAACCACACGAGTGACACAAATGTGATCAGCTCATTTTTATCCTGACCTGCAGCCTATAGCCTATCCACAACAGCCCAGACAAATGCCAGTTTGGGGTATCACAGCTACACATCATACAACAGACTCCGAAACCAAGCCAAAGTGCACACTGTATACCAAGATGCTCCCTTCTACTGACTACAAAGTCAGTAATAAAAATCTTTTCTCCTAGAGAGAAAGACCTGCAGCTAGCCTAAGATGCCAGATCAACACAAGCTAATGACTCTACCCATTCCTAACAGCTGTACAACTGGATCCAAGCCTACAGGTACACACGAGGTCTCATATGGCTGGGCATTTATTAGACAATATCAATTTTTACCAACTACAGATCTGCAAAGCCTCTTCATCTCATCTCCACCCTCCTTTTATACAGAAAAATCCCTCAGCTTCCAAAAAGAAACTGACTTACTAACATCGCCTCCGCCCCAGAAATTTTTACTTTTTAGTTTGAAAAAAATATTTTGACAAGGGAATGGAAGTTGTGGATAGCTGGAACTGGGGCTAGGACTTTTCCCTGTTTTGGTTCCTCCAGAAACAAAGCCACTGCCTTCTTCTTTTAATTTTTTTTTTTTTTTGCTTTCCTGATGGCAACATTTAAATCTTGATATGACTTTCTTTTAACTGCTTAACTGTACTATCGACTGCCTTGTTACTGTTTTTAAAACATTATGCTACTGTAACAGCTTTATGAAAGCACAGAAATCATCATGCATTCTCTTACAACCAGTTTTAAAAACTACCTCTAACTGAAAAAATGTGCAGTGTTTTTCTTCACTTAAAAACTATTAACACATTAAGTATATTTGTCAAAACAGAGATTACCAACAAAGCATTAATCTAGGATAAATTAGTAACAATTTTAAATAATTTGCCTTATATATCATTACCTCAGCATTGCAACAGGTATGCCGTACCAAAAAAAGCATAATCAATGGAAATCCACACTGAAAATTGCACCAAATTGAAGTGGCAGAACAAAAAAAAACTATCCTGTGATTATTCTGGGTTACAGCAAACCCTGACATCTTAAAAAAAGAGAGCAGCAAAAGAACCTCTGAGATAACAGGCTCTATTTGTTCATTTGTTCAATACATTTGAAGTTCCAGTAAGGCATTACTTGACAGTTGTTTAAAGTTATAAACTTTTTTTTTTTTTCCTGAGCAAAATATTGTCAGAATTCATGAAAACGACCAGGACAAGTTCCTTCACATGAACGTTACCGAGTACTCTGGTCTGCTTTAAGTAATCATATCAAGCTGTAAAAATACAAGAGTCCTTCCCCCAACCACAATACTGTGCCTCACGCTATAAAAATAGAGCAGGCATGTAATTTCTTTTTTTTTTTTTTTTTTCCAATAAAGCTACAGGGCAATTTTCCAGAAGAAGAATGAATTTGGAATCTTATTACAAAGACTTCCAATTTAAAATCATCAATTAAAGGAAGATGGCCTCAAGTGCCACCTCTAAAGCTGCTTGTCACACAGAATTGTGTCAGCTCTAAAGAAGCAATCAGTAGAAACTGAAGCTTTTAGACTATTTTGGTGTGCAAAAAGACTGTTGCAAATGTTTTGAGACACTGAATTTAAATTACAGAAGCAGTACAGTATTTTATTGATGCTTTCAAGTCTGACTTTCACATGAAAGTAATTATTTATGCTTACTACTTCTAGAGGACAACAAACATCACCCTGGATGGGTGGGTTCCTGGGCAGTTTGATCTAGTGAGCTAGTGGCTGGCAGCCCTGTCCATGGCAGAGGGGCTGGAACTAGATGATCTCTGAGGTCCCTTCCAACCCAAGCCATTCTATGATTCTATGAAAAACAAACTTCAAGTTACATTAACCAGGAAGGCTACCAGAAAAAAATCTGAGCAAGCTGATACACATGAAATATGTAAATATTCACATGAATATGAAAGAACTATATGTTTCAGGGAAAAAAAAAAATCACAGTTTGTTAGTCTTAAGGCACAGCTTTTTGTATTAAGATAGAGGCCACCACCATGCCATGTCGGCTGTGGCTGCCATTCTCACAGGGCCTTTGACTTAAAACTGAACACATACTCAGATTTGGTTCAAGACAATGTTAGCACAAGAAGGCATTTCACGGTAGCTCAACATTTGCTACTCAGATATGAATTCCTATAGAAAAGCTATAAGGTATGGAGAGCAGAGGTTAGAAGTGACATAGTGCAGATGTTAAAACTGCCTGAGAAAGTTGTATTTCACTATTTGTCAGAAGTCAGGCTTGTTTTCTTAACCAAAAAAAAAACAAAACCAAAATCAACTTTAGCCTAAAGGCATGTAATATTTAGATGGTATCTACTCCATTCCATCAGAAAAGCAGAAGTATACCTCCATTTTTAACTACTGGTTTTTAAACGTTTTTGTTATTCATTCTGTACTCACTTGCCTCATTCTGCACTTAATCGCAAGTTTAAATGGGGAAAAAAAAAAACAAAAAACACACACACACAAAATCAGGCCAGAAAGACTGGTGGTAGAACCAGCCATTCTATGTCTATTTCAAGATTTGAGTGTGGTAATGCAGACAGAAATATATTTTGGTACATAACACTTATTAGTTTTTTTTTTTTTTTTTTTTTTTTTAAACATGACATAGCAGTCGCCTCAAGTCCCATGAGACTCGTGATATTACATTAAGAAAACTGCTATTCAAGACAGCACCTTTACAAACACAGTAGCCAAAGGCACCATGTAAACAGTTTCCTCTCTATTCTCAAATTGAAAACATGAGCTAAGATTGAAGAACATATTAAGATGACAAAAGGATTGCATTGCTACCTTATTTCATGACATAATTCCTCCAAAACAGGAAAATTGTTTCTAGGAAATCACACAATGATACAATATCGGAGTTGAAAGGGGCACACAAGGATCATAGAATGGCTTCCGTTGGAAGGGACCACAAAGATCATCTAGTTTCAGCTCCTGTCCCCACACAGCACCACCCAAACCCAAACCCTGTGTCTGAGAGCGGTGTCCAAACGCTCCTTGAACTCCGGCAGCTTGGGGAGCCTGTGCCATGCCCACCACCCTCTGGGGCAGAACCTTTTCCTCACCCCCAGCCTGACCCTCCCCTGACACAGCTCCATGCCGTTCCCTCGGGCCCTGTCGCTGTCCCCAGAGAGCAGAGATCAGCGCCTGCCCCTCCGCTCCCCTGGGAGGGAGCTGTAGGCCGCCATGAGGCCTCCCCTCAGCCTCCTCTGCTCTGGGCTGAACAAACCAGGGGACCTCAGCTGCTCCTCGCACCTCTGGCCCTCCAAACCCTTCAATATCCCCTGTTCCTCCTTTGGATGCTCCCCAACACTTTTGTGTCCTTCTGATATTGTAGTACCCAATCCTGCACACTGTAGGATCAATATCCATCATAAATTTTAAGCTCATGTCAACTATTTGCAGCTATAAGGACTACACTGAACATTTAAGAAAACAGCACAAGAAAGTTGTTTAAAGATTTCAGTCTGTTTCATTAAGGGGGAAACTGACAGTTTTAAGTGAACTCTGAGTCCGTTTCTATCTCCATGAATATGTAAATTTCGTATATAGGCAGATAGTTAGGAACATAAAAAGACGGGCATATGCAAAGTCTCTGTAATCCAGTGTTGTTAATACACCCATTTTCAAAGATGGAAAATGCAGTTAACTTAAATGTATCCACAGTTTGCATGAAATAGAATTCACCAAATCATTAAGAAACACCTACAGCCTACAAAGCTAACTCCACTAGAATACTACTGTTTTTCAGTCAAAATTTGTTATCTCACAGCCACAGCATACTTCACAGACTTGCTTATACTTCTGCACTTAAGAAACTGGTAAAGTACAGGAGATTTTATAGACTGCTGTAAGGCAGTTTTGAGGGAAATCTTGTACTTGCTGAAGCAAAGTACTGATGTGCACATTTTTAAAGCAATAAAATAAGTACCAGCAAGACAGAAAACTTTTTTTTTTTTTTAATGGACACAGCCTTTTAGAATTTTAATTAGTTTACTTACTCTTACATGTAGGGTAACTCTGGGTATTACCTCATGCTACTAACATGACAAAAAATATTACAGTACACACAAAAAGGATATCATTCCAAAACCAGAAGAACCACGTCACGTACATCCAGAATTTCGTTGCCAAGTATATTCCAAGAGGCAATGCACTGTGCATGGAGTGATCAAAGAACGACCTGTAAAGAAGGAGCAACATCACACAGTGAGTTTGAACTTATACAATGTAAATCCTGAACTACTGCTTCTGAAAAAGCAACTCCTGTTAAAATATGTACTACGTGGAATATTGCAAAATACACCACAAAAACAAACAAACAAACAAACCAACCCCTTTCTCCTCACTTTCACATTCAAAGTTCATAGAAGTTTCAGTTTTCAGCCTGTCCAGATGAATGGCCATGACTAAAAGATATTTAATTAAATAACCTGTACATTCCTTTTTGAAGTAAACCTCTATCCCAGATAAATGGCATAAACATGCCCTGTGAATCCTTGTCAGGAGATCCGCCATAACGGAAATATTTATTTTACAGAGAATAAGATTTGAACAGATTTTCCTCACTTCACCTATTAACAAGTCTCAGCTTTTAAAGACTCGTCACCATTTTAATATAATCCCA
Source organism: Alectura lathami (assembly GCA_013399715.1). Taxonomy (NCBI): domain Eukaryota; kingdom Metazoa; phylum Chordata; class Aves; order Galliformes; family Megapodiidae; genus Alectura; species Alectura lathami. The sequence goes on along the minus strand of VXAV01009312.1, from coordinate 192,120 downwards.
AAACATTTCCTGATTTTAAAAAAAAAAAAAAAAAACTGGCTATCTTTATTAAATTCAAAATGTTCAGTCCTCTCAACAGAAAAAAAAAAAAAGTCTTCAGATTGTTTTGAAATTGTTCATAATATCAAAAAGCCCATGTTCTCCCTGACTGTTGTTTTTGAAGGCCCCACAGTTCACTGAGCACAATGCTTCATAAGCCAACAGCACTACAGCAATCAAGAACTGGCCAAGAAATGCAGAACACTTACATAACTAGCTAAAACTACACAGAAAGCAGCTACATATCTCTGAGATTCCTAACCTACAGCACAGACAGTGGTTGCAAACTACATTTTCATATGAGATTCCAATGTCAAAGGCATTTAGGAAAACCATACAATGGAAATTACATGTTAAAATTACTCCAGGAAGGAAAACTTCAGAGACCTTGGTGTTATCAGCCTACATATTTGAAATATTTCTGATTCTTGAATCTCCTACTTCTGTTAGAGTTTCCAACAGAAAGAGAAGAAAACAGATGATTTCTCGTAACACTATATTTGCCAAGATCCAAGACTGAACGCTGTTAATTTAAGGGAAAAAAAAAAAGCCATTGGAATTCTTTTTACGTTCTTATACTCTCTCATTTTAAAGAGTATTCTGCACAGAACTTGAATTTATTTGGGACAAACTGTGTCAGTGAACAGGTAACTCCATAGTCAAGAAAGAGTTGTTAAACGTATCACAGTCACCCTCTAAACTGCTGCTCCTTGAAGTAAAACTTCCACCACCTGCTCAAGCATCCTTTCATTGAAGCTTTTGGCTTCTTGTCCTGATAGTGCCTCAGGGTTGCCATGGACTAATGTGTGCACTGAATAGTTTCCATTTTTCTCCTTTAGTCTCCTGTAGCAACTCTCTCTCCTCTAATGGGCACTGAATAGTTTCCATTTTACTCCTTTAGTGCCTTGTATTAACTCTCTCTCCTCTAATGGAAGCTCCTGAGGCCTTTTGAGAAAATCCTGTAAGGCAGATGAGCTAAGACAGTAAATAATATGCAAATATAAATTTGGATACAGAGCAGCTACTCAGCAGTAACCATTCTTCCAGTGATTTCTAC
>VXAV01009312.1:173574-185456 GCA_013399715.1 Alectura lathami | reverse complement strand
AATATTTAAAGAGAAATCGAGTAGCAGAGAATTCTTTTTCTAAAACTGAATTCTGACACCACAGGAGAAACAACTCCAGTGCTGAAGTGCATCTGATTTGCCAGGCAGAACAGCCGGCAGGCAGTGGACAAAAACACTGCAGAGCAAAGATGCAGTAAGCCCACCCTTTACCACAAGAAAAGCTCTGACAGACTCCCAGCTCTATGGCACACATTCTAACAGCTCCGTGGCTGCTCTCGGGTTGGGCCCTGTTAGTGCTGAATCTATCTTCATGAGGAGGTTCTGGTAGAGCAGCCACGCAACTTACAGTTCTGATGCAACAAAGAGTCCATTTTTGCATTCTGCTCTTGCTGATATTTTTTGGTCTTAAACTTCCTTGCTGCCCCTCGGACATGAGCCTCACATGTCACTCCAACAAACAGGCAGTCACCCCAGAACTTCACAAGAACACACACACAGATTTTTCTTATCCAAATCCATGGCTCATCACGCATGCAGGCCAAATGCGCACCACCCTGCTATTGTCCTTACACTTAACCACTGGTAAATTATTTACATGAGTAATGCGAAAGTTCAGATGTAGTGGTTATGCAGCACTGTTAGTAAACACTGACTCCTAGATAAAAATCAATGGCATGACCTTTGCTTCAGCTTCAAGATCCCACCATACCCACAAGAATAATCTATTCTTGTTATTTCTGCCTCAAACCACTTACAATAAAAACAGACTGTTTACCTTTATATTCTGAGCATCAACATTAGCTCCAGCTTCTAACAGAAGGCTTATAACTGTAGTATTCCCCGCTAGCACAGCCCAGTGCAGTGCTGTGTTTTTGTGATACTTGTCTCCAAGATTAACAGAAACATTAAACGTAAGTAGTAATCGGGTTGGATCCACACTAGAAAAGAAAAGTCTTGTTAGATCTACACAAGGACTCAAACACATTCCAGCTCCTTGTTAATGGGTTCAACTTCCATACAGAATGTTGATGAGGTTCACTATGTAACTGACATTTTTGCTAATGATTATGAATGGCTCAAATTCTACTCCCAACAAAGAACAACTACAATTTTGTTGAGTTTAAAAGGAGCTTGTTCTTGGACACCATGGAACACATTGTACACAATCCTGTTCTCATATCTCTCAAGAACTAACAGGATTAACACAGATTTGTAAAAGCAAGCAAACGAGAATACGTTTGACAGATAACCAAAGTTCTAAATATTTCAGACTTCCACTTCATATTCCAAAAGATGACAATAAAATAGGATGATAATATTGGTAAATGCAATAGGTATTTGCAACAACTCGCTCAAGCTCCTCTCAACAAGCAAAGAAGACAGACCTCTCCAAGCAGGAAACTCATTCAGACTAATTGGTTCTTAGGTGAAACGCCTTTTTACACCAACTTTTTTCAGCAACTTCCACAGGAAGATTTACTTAGTAATCTAAAAGTTCACATTAATGAGCATGTCTGGATGATGCCTTCACTCTGGAACAGGTCATAGATCAAGAAAGATGAAGTGGCAACTGCGAAAAGTACACTGACTAGTTGAACCAAAGCACTCTCCAAAAATTACAAACAGCCACTATGCCAAGCTACTTAGTTAACATCAAGACAATGTAAAAATTGCAGTGAACACATGCGTTACCTGTGTGTTCTGTATGCTGCCCACATCAGAGGTGTCATTCCATTTTGATCCATCATATCTACATCCTAAAAAGAACAAAGTTGGTGAGATAAGCTTGCTCAAGTTCCATTAGATACAAAGGTTTGTGATAAGAAACAGTATTTTCAGACTTATCAAATGAATGAATTGGTGAAAATCTGGTAAGCTTTTAGTACATAATAAAATAGTATTTAAAAACTTAAACAGACGTTAACATCACCATTGCAAAAACATAACCATTACAACCTATTCTGGAAACCAAGGAACAGCCATGGTGTTTAAGACAGGTCTTGTCAAACTTACTGTTCGTCTTCAACATAAACACATAAATAAATGCTGTAATATTGCACTCCAAAGCAGGACAAATCTAAAATAATGTACCAACAGTTAATAAACTACTTGATAAATTAGCATAAAAATTGTAACTTTGCACCCTATGTGGCCGAATGCTAGCTCTGTTTGTTTTTCCACTTGCAAAGTAATCTTCCTTAGTTCACACAGGTCCCAGGGTACTTACACATCTGGTTATCAACTTAATGGATCCCATTTTTATGCCAAAACAAAAGCAATTAATAAAAATAATTAACTAATCTATCACCAAGTGGTGAGTAAACTGATGGTGAAAAATTAAAAAAAAAAACGTATTTCATTATTCTGCTTGACTGAACTTTGCGACAGAATGACAAAACAGCACTACCCAGGACATCTGAATTAAGACAATTCTGTAAGATCCATCAGAAAGGGAAGCATCTTTACCTACAGCACTTTGTCCCGGTGCAGATCCACGCCTCTCTAACATGGAAGTTTGAAATTCGTAACTACACTTCGAGCCAGATTAGACTCCCAAGCACATTTGGGCAAGTTCTACAGCCTGCCAACACAAAATTACTATAAGCTAACTTAACGCAAGACCTGACAATTGTACTTAGTACAGCTATATCGATATCTCCTGTTACTCTTCTCAGTCCTTACTAGGAAAAATATGTTGGAAATGTTTTAATAAAATCATCTGCTACAGAAACTCTTGAGAGAAACTCAAAATGTGGATGGTATAGCTTTCTAGCTGCCCCTTCTCCACTCTGGTGTCTGTCAAACACCCAGCAGCCTGGGATCCTGACCCACTGTCCTGCTAGCCTGGCTCAGGCAAAAGTTTTCCAGAAAATCCAATTTAGTTCTACCAAATGACTGCTTTTAGAAGATCACTAGATGCAGATATCTGTACATTTTTAAGTTTTTACTCTATTACTTAACTAAAAAGAAAAAATCAGAAATAAAAAGTGATTGATGAAGGGGGAAGAGAACCATTACTTTGCTGCACGGTGTATTCAGAAACAAGCCCCATGCACTGAGATCAGCACTCAAGCCTGTTTGCTCCAGGTGTGCTATGGACTACATCCTTTTGAGCCTCCTAGGGCCACACAACTGCTGGCATGCTCTTCAAGCTCCTGTTGCCAAGATCATGAAGCAATTTAGAACAACATCCGAATCTCAAGTTCATTCAACCTTGAAAAGCCAGACTTTGGTTCAGAGGTCACACTGTGTGTGAACAACACATTTTGAAAAATGCACGCATTGCTGAGACATGAACACTCTTTCATCGTTAGATTACATGCGGAAATTCAATGCTTTGTGATCAACAACAGACACCTCATTGCTTGGAAGGAGGTAAAAAAAAAGATTCCTTTAGTGATTCCACCTGACAAATCAGAACTATACTCTGCACACTAGGTGATAGTTACAAGAGGAAAAAAATAAAAATAAAGAAAAGGAGACGAGCTCCAGATGATTCCCTGCACACAGATTACCTGAGCAGGCTACAGCTGCTACTCACGTGAAGCTCCAAGATGGGCTGAGGCAGATCCCTCTTCAAGGGAACTGTATCAAGTGACAAAGAAACTCAGACCCCCTTGCACACAGTTTTATAGGCATACTAAAGATGATGTACTTGTGGATAGAAGAGACACTGCCTAACAAAGCTCCTGTCAAAATTCTTTGTTGTTCTGCCAGACCATTACCACAGCCACACCAGAAAAGAGTACATGCTGGAGAGAAAGTTCGGTTGCTCTTCTGTCCCAAAGCGCTGAGGCCGAAACAGTAAACTTTCAAAACATATACACACCAGAAGACTGCTCCTCTGTGCTGGTGAGTACCAACAGGCATCTCAGCAGCAATTTCTCGTTCAGCTCTCAGCGTCAGGTCAGTCTGATAGTGCCCATGGACAGGTCTCTATGCTGTTAGGGCAGGAGTCTGAGCACTACAAGGACCAGATTTCAACACTGAGTACAGGGACCCAATGATTAAAAATGTACTGTGTATGTACTTCAAAAGTGAGAACACAGCAGATCAAAACCAGTAATTTTTTAAGATTGCTTCTGAAACAGGACAACTCTAGCTCTAGAAGAGAAAAACTTTGCACATGGGAGGAAACAGCTTCCTACATGGAAAGGAGCTGTCGCAACTAATTCTGCGGCTTGACATCACTTTCTGAAAGCAATATAGCTGATGAGTTCGAATTCTGAAGAGCTGCTAGAGAGCACAGCAACATTTAGGCTTACTGGGGCATGTAACGGCAGCGCTGTGTTACAATGCAGCCTTCTCAAAAGCACAAAAAGCATCAAGGGATTCCAGTCAGAAATGTGCTCAGCTGCAGAGAAAGGGACCAGGACTTTGACCATCTTCAGAAACATTACCGGTTATTTCACATATCACAGACCTTTATAAGAAAATCCATCATACGCTTGCAGAGAATAGGATTCCAAACAAGGACAAGATCTTTTTTACATGGACTGCCACAGTCAGAGAAAAGGAAACTTGGACTCTCAAAGAAATAATGTACTTAAAAGCAAATAGTAAAGAAAATTTATCAGGAGGGTTGATGTAAGACTGAAAACATTCCCTAATTTGGGAAAGACATGCTAGTTATTCACCAAAAGAAGAGCTTTTATAGGATTCTAGTGGAACAAATCCAGCGCACACTGACAGGCAGCTTACCAAGCAAGGTAAGGTACATGAAAGAAGCTACCTTGCTCTTCTGAAAAACAAAAAGTCTGCTCCTGAGAATAAAAAAAACACATACTTGACGGGTAAGACATAGTTAAGCTATGATTTTAAGGAATCACAGACACTAGAATACTTCTCACAACATGATTTCATACCACAAACAACTTTGTAGTTGCTGATTAACTGTGACTGAAGTAAATTATCCGACACGTGGCACAGAGCATGGGATCATACACATTGCTGGTTATTCGACCACCCAATATGCCAGATCCAGACAGTAACTTAAGATGGCGTGATGTGTTGGTCTACATGGGGCATCGATATGCCTTTGAAATTTGAAGCAGCATCAAGTATCAAGCAATCAAGTAGAACAAGCATCAATTTTGAGGATTTTAAGTGCCTTCAAAGCTGTTTTCATTTTCATTTATTTTTTTTAAAACGAATGATCTTACCTAAACATGGACTCTCATACAGATTCTCTTATTTGCTATCCTGATTGTATTCAGATTGTGTAGTTGCCCCAGGCCTGATTTTGACCCAGGCAACATTTGGGTACAACATGAGCAAATGATGATACAGCCAGGTGTTAGATTCAGTAGGAGACACAATTAACTAAAATGCAAAAGCTGCCTCTTGGTGGAGTAGTACTTGCTGGCATGAACCAAGACCAGACAGCATCTGAGCAAGAATACACTCTAATAGCTACAGGACTAATCTCTACCCTCAGACTGGAAGTTTTATTGTCGGCTGCTGCAATCCAATAACAGAGTAAAGCGGCAGCAGAAATTAAGTTGGGTTCCAACTCATCCATCTCCCTCAAAAAGAGACAAGAGGCAGTTGGGAGCTGCTTCTTAACCCACCTGTCTGTTCTTCTGACAGTTATGAAAGCTGGCTCTCCTCTGATCATGCNAATTAAGTTGGGTTCCAACTCATCCATCTCCCTCAAAAAGAGGGAAAAAAAAAAAATCCAAAAAATCCAAAAAAAATCCAAAAAAAAATCCAAAAATGATACCAGAATCATAACAGCTGACACATATATTTTGAATTTCCTTTCTATTCAGCACTGGTGAGACATGTATGGAGTACTGTATCCAGTTCTGTCCTTTTCTAGAGCTATCAGAGAGAGCCCAGCAAAGGGCCTCAAAGATGATCAAGGGACTGGAGTACCTCTCCTATGAGGAAAAGCTGAGAGATTTGAGATACTTCAGTCTAGAGAAGAAAAGGCTCAGAGGTGATCTTATGTCTCTAAGTACCCGAATATGATAGAGCCAGGTCCTTTTCAGTGATGCCCAGGGACAGGACAAGAGACAATGGGCACAAGCAGGACTCAAACGTGGACGACACTAAATTGGGAGGAGCTGTTGACTCCCCTGGAGAGCAGAGAAGCCTTGCAGAGAGATCTTGACAAGACAGAGGGCTGGGCAATCACCAGCTGCATGAAGTTTAACAAGAGCAAGAGCCAGATTCTGCACCTGGGACAACACATACCTGGATATAAGTATAGACTGGGGATGAGAGGCTGGAGAAAAGCCCAAGAAAGGGATCGAGGGGTTCTGGCTGACGGCAAGTTGAACATGAGCCAGCAGTGTGCCCTGGCAGCCCAGAGGGCCAGCCGTACCCTGGGGTGCATCAGGCCCAGCACTGCCAGCCAGATGAGGGAAGGGATGGTACCGCTCTGCTCTGAGTGGCCTCACCTCGAGCACTGAGTGCAGGGTTGGGTGACACAACATAAGGACATAAAGCTGTTAGAAAGCATCCAAAGGAGGGCTGCAAAGATGGGGAAGGGTCTGGAGGGCAAGAAATGTGAGGAGCAGCTGAGGTCCCCTGGTTTGTTCAACCCAGAGCAGAGGTGACTGAGGGGAGGCCTCATGGCGGCCTACAGCTCCCTCCCAAGGGAGTGGAGAGGCAGGGGCTGATCTCTGCTCTCTGGGAACAGTGACAGGACCCGAGGGAATGGAATGGACCTGCGTCGGGGAAGGGTCAGGCTGGGGATTAGAAAAAGGTTCTGCCCCAGGGGGTGGTGGACATGGAACAGGCTCCCCAGGGCAGTGGGCACAGCCCCAAGCCACCACAGTTCAAGGAACGTTTGGACACCGCTCTCAGACACAGGGTTTGGGTGGTCCTGTGTGGGGCCAGGAGTTGGTCTCAACGATCCTTGTGGGTGCCTTCCAACTCGGGATATTCTGTGATTCTATGCAACAGAGGAGGCCCCCTTTGAACATCAGGAAGCACTTCTTTACTGTGCAGGCAATGGAGCACTGGCATAGGTTGCTGCCCAGAGCACTTATGGAATCTCCCCCCTTGTCTATCTTCAAAAGCTGCCTGGACACGGTGCCTGGCAACTTGCTCGGGGTGTCTGTGCTTGATCAGGGAGTTGGACATGATGGCCTCCAGAAGGCTCTTTCAACGTCAGCCGTTCTGTGATTCTATTAAAGTTTTTATTTGCCATTCACCACCTAGGTACTACAATTAGGTTCAGCACAAAGGCGTGCCTACTCTCAGGATGTAAGAGAACCTGACCTCTGTAAAGGCAAAAGGAAAAATAGCTTGCAAGGTGTAATAGGGTAAGCCTACACAGGCAAAAGCAGTTGTTGTTTCCAAACTCTAATCATGCTATTATGAAGGAAGTAAAGATCCATTTGAACAAAAAGAAGGATTAACAAACTTGTATGCACTTTTAAAAGGAGAATAAAAAGTGGAACCATGTATTTCTCACAGCAGCTACAAAAACTAAGCAGTTTCTGTAACTGTGTGTAGTACAGGTAGAAAACTATGAGTTTAGGGATTGTTATTACAATGTTATTGACATTAATATATTTTAAATATACAAATTAATATACAGTTTTAAAGTTCAGCTTCTTGAGGCGCTTGAAATGACAATTCAAACTTCTGGCATGGAAAGGATATGGAAACCATACTTGGTAATGCTGGGGGGATTTAATGAGAATTACTCTTTAAAAAGCTATCAATAAAGAGTTCTGTTACCAAGATAATAGACTTTAAATTTTAAAGCAAGTTTTTTGCATTTATATATGTACACATGTACACACACACAGTTTCTCTGGGACTGAAGCATTATATGCTCAGATAAATAAATAGGCCAAGTCTGTATATAAACATCAGGGTAAGTAAACATCACAGGGAGATTTCATAATCATGATTGAACATTTTAAAGGACATATCTACTTCCTTGATGCTGTGCTTTAGACTTGTTTGCAAATGAAGAACATCAAGATTTTTCTGGTTTAAGTATACGGGTTTTTCATTTCACATAATTTGTGAACAAAATACAAAACCTGTACCTGACAAAAGAGCTTTTCTCTCCAATCTATATGCTACTGGAAAATAGTGATTGCATATGACCAGTCTCCTTTTTTGGTCTAGCTTACTCTCAATCACACGCTATATACTGTTTTACCAAACAATTTTGAGACTAAAAAAATGATTGTTGCAAAATGCATTTTTATTCTATAGACACAGATTTATTTACCTGCAGCAAATTTAGCATTTGTTTTACAAAACAGGAGCATCTTGCAGCTGAACACAGACCAAAACCAACTAATTTCATAGTCATATTCTACCATATTCATTGGACTACACCTCAAGAATAAGCAGAATAAAGAATTGGGAACAGTATTAGTAAGACCGTGAAAACAGGGGAGAGTTTTGACTTTATGGTGTACAAAGTAAATAAAATTTATGCTTCAGGCACACATCTGTGGATGAGCAGATCTACAAACTGTAATGCAGAGCAAGTAGCAAAAAAGTGAATAGACAGAATGTTTTGGGCATAGAAAACAAAGGATGGGAGACAGTGAGAACAGTAATAAGTACATGTACTACAACATACACACATTTTATAGGTCAAGCAACAATACAAGAGGCAAGAAGGTTTTGTTTATTCAATTTACGTATGTATGCAATTTACAACAGCAATAAATAAAAGTTGTGGGTTGAGTTGGAAAAAGAGGAATGAGCTATGACAACTCCTAGTTATTAGATTGTTTACCAATGCTTATCTTGATGTTTCTATGAAGACTTCCAAAATATTTGCTATCGCCATCCCTCTCAATATTTACATATTAACTTAGAAATTAATTCGAAGAATGGCAAAAGAGTATACAGTAAATAAAAGAATTAAAGCTACAGTACTTAGTGCTCCAGAAATTAAGTTAACCGACACGCATCAATTGAAATACAGTAATCTACAGTAAAAAATATTGAATTACTTAGCTTTAGTCAGGCAAATATTTTGCACTTCCTGACAAATAAATACAATTTTCAGTTGTTTTCTTACTCTAGTTTTGACTAGAATCTACTTAAAAACAGTATTATTTACCTGTCCCTTTGCTATTAGGTAAGCAACAATCGAAGTGTGTCCAAACTGGGCCGCCAGATGAATACAGCTACATCCTTCTCCATCTATCAGCGACGGATCTGCCCCATACTTCATCAGCTGTACAACCATGGATAAGTGACCTTGCCTAAATGCAACAGAACACAGAAAACAAGCAACTGAATAACTACATACAGATAAACTATTAAAATTTTAATATTTTAATACAACAAATATGTTCAGCAGATAGTTACACTACTGTAACTTCTGAAGTTTGACTTGCACTTTGACAACAGTGATAATCATCATGATCTCACTGCAACCAAGCATGCAAACTCATTTACATGAGCAAATTCTGTGCAGCCAACGCATGTATCACTTCCAGCTGGCTTACACCTGTTGTCAGGTAAAAGGCCAGCCAACAACAACAAAGTTACTACTTCAGAAATGCAGCATGCGGCAACTTCTTCCAAACCATGTATGAAACCTGCTGTTTTAAGAGATGTCAAACTGGTAATATACTCCTGCTTTTGCAGTGTATATGGTTTATCTGTCTACTAACAATACTGGAATAAAAATAGGAAGAAAAATGAAAACAGAAGGCCTACTTTTCCTCCACACTGCATTTGAACCTCAGATATCTATTTGGCGTAGCAAACACAGGCATATTCTTCCAGCAGATAAGGTGTACAACTGTCAGCACACTCACTGTTTCTGACATGAGCTAAGAAACCTTTCAAACCTGTCAGAAGCAGCTTTGGACAAAGCTTCACAGAACAACAGATTATAGCTATGAACACCAGGAAATTTAATCAAACATTTGTGCTGTTAATGAACAGAAAGTAGAATGGGATCTGTACCAGCAAGAAATATACAAGCTAAAAATCTTTAAAGGAGTCTACCAAGCAAGTTCCCATCTTCAGTGAAGACATTGTCTTGACACATTATAGGTTGTACAAGGTGATTTTCTAAGTCTCCTTTTGCAATCTTCAGTTGAAAATATTAATATGGATGGTGATACTTTCCAGCCTATTTCTAGGCAATTGTCTGAAGAAGCTACCGCTACTGGAAGGCTGACCTCCATTTTCCCAGTCAGGCATCATTCTCAGAGCACCTTTGACACCATACGCCTGATTTTCAGCGCATTTTAAAATATCCAGAAAATTGCAAGGACAACGTCACACAAAACCAACCCAAGCCCCAGCTGCGCAAGCACCACTGATCTTCAGAAGACCAACAAAACCAAGATCTCCAAAGTAAGAATAAACTAAGGTGACTATAGACTCTAACTTGATTTTACTTATTCCTATTCCTCTGCATCACAAAGAAATAAGACAAAAAGAGACGTATGCTGAAAGCCCTTGTAGCTCAAACACACCACATTCACAGTGTGCCCAGTTATCAACAACTAACTTCACTCCTGTGCACGTATTCCCATAAAGTACAGCAACTGCATAAATCAGTCAGTAGAAGATACCAAGTTGAGAAAAACACACAGGAAAATTCCAGAAGACTTTTCCTCACCTTGTTGCCCAGTGAAGTGGGGTAGAATTTAAATCCCCTCCAAGCTGATCAACGATTGCACCTTTTGATATATAGTATCTAGCACAACAAAAAATAGTAAACATTAATGCTCACCTTGGTTAAAGAAAGGACACACATTAAACACGCGTTTGACATTATGCAAAACAGGCAATTATGGATCAGTTTTCCTTGCCTGCATATAAGCTTTCTTTCTAGAGATCTTTTTTTTGCCTTTTTGATATGGGTAAGGAGAATAGGTATACCTCTTCCTGTGTTCTAAGCATGCTGCTATTTCCTATTTTGGTTCTAAATAAAACAGAATTATTGTTATATATATTAATACAAACCATGCTACCACAGAAGCATCTAATAAAACAAATTCTGAATTTGTAGGGGTGCTTGTAAGGTTAAAAAGAATTCTGTATTAATGGTAAAGAAAAATGCTGCTAGGAGAATAGCATACTTAGAGAATTTTGTGAAGATGACAAAACTATATATAATTGGTCTCACAGCATGTATCATCACTGGAACAACCCTGCTGAAGTCACTGTTGCGTGAGTTCCCACTGAAGTTACACTTTCAGACAAGTGTTAAAGATGTCATATGTTTCTCTGTTGCAGTAAGGTATTCAATACAGGACAGAAACAGTAGAGTACTTTAAAATAAAAATACTTTTAAATTATGGGCTAGAACTTATTTCTTCTTCAAGAAGATTTTTAAGCAGATGAGCTACTTGTGAGAACACAGTAAGTCATCCAGATTTAACTGCGGCAATTCACATTCATAGCCATTTGTAACCTTTCTGCAAATTGCTTTCCTTGCTGTTTTATTTGGTACATAAAGCTGGCAGTATTATTTTTCCTTTGTGAAAGAAAATGCTCATCTCACAGAAATTCATGTCTTTAGAAACCAGCCCTTCCCACAGGGCTTAGAACATTGGTTCTTCATGCAGTACTGCAAACGCCAATGGCAAAGAGCTACAACTAACAGACTTTTGCAAAGTACCACCTAGCTACAGAATTCTATGTGCTTGCTCATTTTCGAGTACCTGTGCCTGCAGACCTTTTGCTTTCATAATGCCTTTAAGGTCTATGTGAATCCTACTCTCTTGCCCACACAAAATGTCCTTCAAAACCTCATAATAGAGCTTTGGCATCTCAATTACCTCTAAGTGTTTCAAGAGGGATAGCAAAAAGAAGGACAACAAACAAAACAATTTGAAAAACATTACTCAAAGCAACTACTTTCTTTTTCTCAAGTGCTTACCAATTCACACAGTGAAACTTAAAAAAAAAAAAAAAAAAAAAAAAAAAAAAACCCAAAAATAACCTTAAGAAAAAACACCTAAAAA
>VXAV01009312.1:148947-173554 GCA_013399715.1 Alectura lathami | reverse complement strand
GAAGAATGCATGGGCTACCAATACCCCATGCTAAAAAACTAAGTCCTTTATACATTTGCTTTACAGCCATCAGATACAAAGAAACACTTCAGCAGCCTTGCCTGTGTCAAAGTGGAACACCTAACCCTGATCAATGCAGGGCAGCCCACTCCACTGCTGAGGTAACAAAATTGCAGTGTCTCTCTCCTGAAGCTAAGCTTTTGAACATTGCAAAGGGAATAAGCCAGATTTCCTGGAAGTCCTGGTCCTGTGCAACTGAAAAGCCAACGCTTATATAAGCCAAAGGGACTTCATTTCACTGTTGTGAAGCAAAGTCTCAAATACCAAAGAACAATTTTCAAAAAGACACCGAGAAGCAGATTGAGTCCATTTTGGGAAGGAGTTTCCAAGGAAATCTTGTCTAGATAAGAAGACAACATTGGAACTCAGAGCCAAAGCCTGGATCCATCTCACTGATGTGACAACCACTCATGGGGAGGTGAGCACCAAGCAGATTGTCTTCATTCAAACACTAGTCCCCGTGGAACTGCAGAGTATGCTCACAACCCACTGAGCAGCAGCACTGCTTACTGGCTAGTACTTGCAGTTTGACAACTGGGAGAAGACAAGGCGACCACCTCCTGGCAGATGGTGCACTGAAATAACTCTCATGTTTCCTTAAGGGTGTTCTAGACTCAGCTGAGAGTTATTGCTGTATTTCAGTACACATCAACCATGAGGGTTTTTTTTTTTTTTTTTTGCAAAACTAGTCTGAGAACTTGATCTCGGCTTGGTGAGAATGATACTGAAAGGAGGAACTGAATGACTTAACGCTCAGTGAGTTATCGAGACATCCATGCCAGAAGATGCCAAGCGTGCAAGTCCTATTGAAACAATCCACTTATATTCACAGCAAGCAGATTTGGTAAGAGGTCAGCTTAGGAAGAAAATACCTCCACTGATTTCCACATTAGAGTCACTAAGTCGTGGCCAGGCATTTGAAAATTGCCCCTGCTTGGATTTAGTAGCTGTGAAATTAAAGTGCATGCAGTTACTGTTAGAAAAGTAAAAGAGAGGTCCTTGTCTGGAGAATATTAAACACAGGGGATGGTGAAATGCAGTCACAAGGTAACTGTAGAGGTACATGGGTAACGTTGCCTTTTCACAAAACTGAGTCAGGGACAAAGCAATGGATCAGTGCCACGATGAAAACAGAATTACGCTATAGATGTCTGACACTTATGTGACACTTATCCTCGATCCTGTAGAAACAGGAAAGGGCTCTGTAGTTTTCATTATGAAGTGCCAATGGGCTTCACTGGTATCTAGGCTGAATCACAAGTTTCACAACAGTCAGGATGCAGAACTTTAAGAACAAGAGAAATCTCAGTTTGCACTCTCCGTAGCTGAACTGCTAAGGTCCCTCACTGGGATGACCCACTGTAGCCAAGAGCTAGCGAGACAGGCACTGTGATCAGGTATTGTGAGAGCAGACCACTTACACCTCAACTCCCTCTCTGTGATATCAAGCATGCTAGGCAACATACTCCATGGAACTGGCTGCTGCACAAAATAAACACAAATAGTGAAGACTTGGGGAAAGCTGTGAAAGGTTCAAAAAAGACACCTTAATTCTAAGGAAACAGAATAATTGAGAGGGGATTGGTGCTGCATGATATAAACCAAAACAAATTGAGAGCCCCTAAAAGCAGGGAAACAGAGTATAGGAGCCACATCAAGGTTCAGTTTAACACAGCATTATCCCTTCAGGATTTAAGCTCTCCAATGTTCTGAAAGACAACAATAGGTTTTAAACCATACCCTTAAACATTATGGTCTAGATTGAGAAGCAAAAAAAAAACCCAAATCTTACCACGCATGTTATTAATGATTTTCATTATTATTACTTGAAAGGAGAGATGCTGCAACATTACCTGTTGAAACAGCTGTGTTTTTAAAAACGCAAGTGTTATTGAAGTTAGAAGTTCTTGAAATGCTAAATGAAGAAGGATGCCCCTTCCATCATCCTAAGCTTATTTACTTTAAATATTCACTACCACCTTGCATAAAATGTAACATCCTCAAAAAAAAAACAAGTTGTTGGTACTACAGGAAGTCTACCATAGCATGAAGAAATTGAAAATGCAGTTAGTAGCTGTTCCACAGGTTTATCTCATCTGAGAAAAGCTGGAGCTTGAACAGTAGCATTTAACATGCTTTACTGTCATTAACTGTGTCTTCAAAACAGTCTGTGCAAAATATGCAGATTAGGTCCTTGGACTACTTCCCCCTCCCTCTGATTTCAATACCAAAAATTGACTTTTCAAGATAAATAAGACTGACTCTTGAAAAAGGAAAAATCAACACTTTAAAGCATGTAATTAGTTTATAAAAAAAGCTTTTTGTACAGTACATACTTCACCAGATCTATCCTGTTGTTGATTGCAGCCCAGTGGAGTAGTGTTACGTTTTCTTTGTCTGGTTGTCGTACATCATAACCCGCTTCCACCAATTCTCTACATCGTTCATATATTCCATACCTTGAAGAAGAAAATATTATTTTCAAAGCTGTTACTTCAGATAAAAATGAATCAGACAAATGTAATAACGATACGCTACCTTCAGCAATATAGAAATTAAGTAGAAACTTTACTTTCTGGTTCTACATGAATACAGACCTCTTGCAATAATAACTTCCACTGGTAGAAGTTACATTACCCACTTAAAGATTTTACAGACTTGTCTCCTCGAAACTATAGGGCAGAACAAGATGAAATACAGATCAGTAGGATGCCTTTCCAGGAACTTTGCTGTATTTATTTCTCCCATTTCTGTTCTCCTTCCCTTCCATCTCTTGAAGACCAAACTAACTGGACCAACTGATTTGAAAAGATCTTCAGAAAAATCAGTGGAGTGGATAACAAGATCAACAGATCAGTTACAAACACTAACAGATCTCAGACACTTCCCATTTTTTTTTCCTCAGATAACAAATAGCAATCTGCCAGATGTAAGTTAGCACTATATTCTTTATGATATCCCTTCAAAATTCTTTGTTTTAATATGAAATTTATGTTTTCAAAGACATCTATTAAATGTGAATTACCTTCATTAAAAAAAAAAAAACTCTATTAATGTTAAATAATGTTTGTCTTAATGCCCACAGAATTTTACCTCCTATTCTTTGTGGCAATAAACACAATGTAGAAAGTCTTGTAAAGATTACATTTGAATGTTTGTACCAAGTCTTGAGGAGACTGGTGCAGGCAAATCCTGAAATCAAGTTCAATGCCTCCTCTCTGTGTGACGTCTGACTTCTGCTAGAGCGGAAGTTTAACTGCCTCTCAAAGCTGGAATTTGAGTACATTTTCCTTATGCAGCTTCTACATTTTACTTTTGGCAAAAGAAATGGTGTTAGAAAACTGAAGGCCCCTCTGCTTCGCTTGGGTCAGCTGGCGTAACTGTCGTCACAACCTATTTTCCAGGGTAGTCCCCATTCTTACTTTTTCTTTAACACAGCTAAATAGATCTCCAACCCAGACAGTGCTGTCATAGTGCAGCCTCAATTGACTCAAGTCAAATAAAGCCAGGAATGCTTTCCAAGCTTGGTTCCTTGGACTGAGTACAAAAGTCAGCAGTCACAAATAATTTTGACAACAAAGCTTTGTTTTTCATCAGGTGGCAGAGAAGGGGAGGCACAGAGGGAGAGATTTGGTTTACGAAGACTCAAAAATATGCAACCAGCTGGACAAAATACACGCACATATGTACCTGCCAGGAAAATTGATAAGGTGCTAAGTCTGGACGATCTCTGAAGTCCTAGTCTAGATCGAAACTGCAGCCTGACAAGTGCCCGTCCAAACGGGTTAACAAGATACAACTCCTTGCTGTCTCTGCAGCTGAAAGCGCCACTGAGACAGGTTAGGACAGATATTGGCAAATTAGCCAAAAACAAGGAGTACTGAGAAAAGGCAGTAAAAGGGGGAAAGAAGGACTCCTGAAAGCACAACAGCAAATTCTGGTCTTACCACACAGTACACAGAACAGAATAGTTGGGAGGGACCTACAGAGACCATCAAGTCCAACTGCTTGACCACTTCAGGGTTAACCAAAAGTCACAGCACGTTATTGAGGGCATTGTCCAAACACCTCTGGAACACTGACAGGCAGGGGGCCCCAACCACCTCCCTAGGAAGCCTGCTCCAGTGTCATCACAGCATAACGCTGGCCAGCTTCCAGCCAGCGGGAACCTCCCCAGACTGCCAGCACCTGCTCTAAATTGTTGAGAGGGGTCCAGCTCTAACACCCTCTAACTCCTTCAGTACTCTGGGCCCCATGGACATTCAGTTGACGCAGCCGGTCCCTCACAAGTGAGGAGTCATTTCTACCCCAGTCATGGTCCTCCAACACAGAGGACCAGGCAGCCCAAGATCTATCAATATTAAATACCGAGGTAAAAAAGGCACTAAACACCTCTGCTTTTTACTCATCCCTACTTGCTAAGTGACCATCTTCATCAAGTATCAGACCAACAACTTCCTTAAACCTCCTCTTGCTGTTGACATCCTTAGCCTCTTTTTGTTGTCTGACACCACAGTGGCCAATGAAAACTCAAGTTAAGCTTTGTTTTTTTTAGTTTTCTCCCTGCAGATGTGAACTGCAGCTCTGTACTCTCCCTGTGAAGCAAGACCTTGCTTCCAGAGATCACATATTTTTCTTTTGCTGCTCCAGTTCCAGGAGTTGCCTGTTCAGCCAGGCCAGTCTTCTGCCCTGCTTACTTGTCTTGCACCGCAGTGGGATTGCAAACTGCTGGCCTTTTAAAGATGCTTCTCGAAAAGTGACCCACGCTCACAGATCTCTAGACCTGCTAGAGCTGATTCCCAAGGCACACTGCCAACTAACTCCCTGAGTACCCTAAAGTTTGCTCTTCTAAAATCTAGAGCTCTGCTGACCTTTTTTCCTCATTACACCAAAAATTTGAACTCAACATTTTAATGATCACTGTGGCCAAGACAGCCACCTACCATCACAGCTCCCACAAGGCCTCCCCTACTCTCAAACAACAGATCCAGGAGGGCACCTTTCCTAGCCGGCTCACTAAGTACTTGTGGTATTTGTGAACCTCATTGGAATATAATTAAGGTATACTATGGAGCTCGCCTTGCTCGAGAAAAATGGGACTAGTTCTTCCAGAGCAAAACTAACATTGTGTAAGCTCATTTCATTATCACAAGCTAATGTCATCAGGAATGGATGTAGTACTTTTCATCATAAATTGAAGACATTCCACATTTAATACTTTCAAAAATAGTATTCCAGAGTCCCTTTGCATTTTAAATATGGAATCCATTTTAACCTTTTGTTAGCAAGCACACTGAGTCTTAGAAACAGGCACTGCCAGCTTTGCCATAAATGTATTTTGCCCACAAAATACACAATACTAGGAAGGAACCTCTCTTCAGCAAACAAATAACAAATAGCTAATTCCACAGGAGAAATTTTCGGTAATGCAGTACATGAGATACAGCATGAACAACAACTGAAAAGAAGTTAAATGACTGACTAGCTACTCAGAAGATGTGACTGACTGCTTCCTGCACACATTATCACAAACTTGATAGCAAACAATTCTGTGCTATACTGAAATGCACCTTCTATATCTGCCAAGAAGCCTGTAACATCAGTGGTCTTATACAAAATGCCAAATACTTGGGATGACACACATCCATTTGTCTTGTGAAGTGCTGTGGTTTTCTTGTTTAAAGAAGCAAAAGATACACAACTTTATGGTTGTAACTAGCTAGCAGAGATCAACAGAATTTCATTCTACTAACGTGAGCACCCCAGCTGACATTCAATGCTATCATGCTAAGGAAACTGTTATATTCTTCTGGGAAGGTTTCAAAGTGTTCTGAAAATAAATAAATTGTATATATATATAAAAACACAATTGTTCTGCCAATCCTATGTTGAATGCTACACATTTAACTTGAGGAAAAAAGAAAAAAACAAACAAACAACACACCAGTGAAACTTAGAAGAATGAAAATAATTCCTGTTCTGTTTTGCTACATTTTTCTTCAATCTACTGAACAGCCTGGTGAGAGGAATTCCAGGAGACAGATGAGTGTTCTTTTCATATTTTTATTTTTAGCAATCTTTTGTGTGGCATCTAACTTACATTAGCAATGAACTGCAAAGTAAACCGAACCAGTTAGTTTTATCTAGATGAACAATGAGTTTTGAGGACAAGTGCTAGAGGATAAGATCATCTACTTTGCACTCATCTAAAAGAGGTAATATTTCTACACAAGCACCACACTGTTCATTCTAATAGGAACTGTGTACCAGTGATGCACCTCCTCACCACTGCTGTTTATCAAGTGAAGCTTTGCTAGTAATGTTGAGACCATCTTTCTAAAGGTTTTTTTTTTTTTTTTGGTTAAATAACACTGAATTAATATATTAGCAGCTTTATTTTACTCCAAGTAATAAAAGATTTGGTGGGCTCATTTTCTGCCTTAAACTTCAGTTTCCTCCCCGTTACAGACAGCTGTTTTACACAACATGGCCTTTGAGTCCAGGTAAAAACATAAAATAGAGGCGAGATTTCCCTCTAGTCACGTTGTTTCCAAGGAACACCACTAGCATAACTTGCTCACATACCATGCTGACAGTCATCCTCTCCTGAGCTATAAAGCACCAGAGCTGTGAGAGGAAGCTGAGTCCTCTCTTACAGAGAAGAGGATATCTCAATCACATCAAACCAAGACCATGAAGGAGCACAACAGATAACTGACAGCCCTGTTAATTGTCAGAAGAGAGCAGAGAGGAACTAAAACACCTCACCTGTAGTCACAGATCAACCTAAATTTGAAGGATAACAACAAATGCATTTTAGGGTTTCAGGCACACAATGAGCACACAAAAACGGAAGCAGGTAATCTGCAAAATCATCACTTCTGCTGTCACAGTCCCATGTCTTTAAGAAGCAGCTCGCTTGATGTCACACCAGTCATTTCATTTCCAAGAATCCCCTGATAAGAGGATTTCAGGTTGTCGTATCGCTGTTTAAACCTTTACAGCGACAATCACAGGTTCAGTCTACATCTATAGCAGGAAGTTAAATTCCTAACAACTTGGGAAGTGAAGGAAAGCACATACTCCCTACACGTGGCATACCTCAAGTACTGAGTTGCAAAGGTACTTTCAGTTTAAGGATATGCTTTTTAGCAAAAAAAAAAAAAAAAGATATATATACATATTTTTTTAAGAGGCAATTAGCTTGACAATATATCTAACAGCATAGGCATTCAAAAGAATAATTACTTTTATGAGATTTTTTTTTTTTTTGCACAGCTACCACCTTCTCAGCTTACTGAAGAAGATGAAGGCAGAAGTTTCTGAACAGTAAAAAATGGGAAGCTGAAAAGCAGTTCTATGACAACTCTTCATAAAGTCTTGTGAGTCAGGATGTATTACAGGACTGTACAGAAGACAAATCTGCATAATTAGTCTGCATTAAGAAGCCAATTATTAAATTTTCTTAGCAATATGAGTTTATTGCTATGTCATATTAGTGCTGAAACCGGAGAATTAAAGACAGAACTCCTCAGTATGTAACTTCTTCTAACCTACAAATGATGCCAAGAAATCAAGGAAGCCCTCACATTTGCTTATCAGTACGTCGTCCACTTACCTCTCAACCATCACTTACAGCACAGACAAGAAAACTACCTCCTCTTCCAACAATTTGCCCAGCAACCACCTACATCTACAACTTGCCACAATGTTTCCTGCATATTTCACACAACCCTCATAAACCTGTCTTAAAGCAGTGGAGTTCATTAACAAAATCTTGCATTATTCTATCTAAAAAAGCAGTTAGGCTTAAACTTTCTGCAAATTAAAAAACACATTTTACTATTTTTCAACTAATAGAGAAAGACAAACAATGCTCAAAAATAAACTCACTGTGTGGCTTTGACAATGTCCCAAGTGCTATAATCATCAATGTGACTTTTCCGTCCCAGAGATTCACTATATCCATGGTTGTAATGGCTTTGAGGCTTTATTTCCTGAAAAAAAGGAAACTTGTTATTAGAACACCAAAATCAGCATTACTAAAGTTTCCCAAAACAAACAAACAAACATACAAAAAGCCTACAAGCAAAAATAAGAACAGCACCCAGATCAACACACCGCAAAGCTACCTAAACCTGAGGGCGGTCAGCTGACGGCCACATGCCGGCACCTGGCAAAGCAGGCTACTCCATGCCTGAGAGCAGATTTAGAATGCCTTACAGAAGATGCCACTTGTAGCAGAAGAGTTCTGGCAAATCCTTTCCTTGGGTAATCTTCAGAATGCCAACAGAAAGAAACAGCATTTTTGTTTTATTACTTTTTCTGTTTGTTTGTTTTAAATAAATGCAATGCACATAGTAACATGCCAAACAAAAGCGAGTGGCCACAAACTGAGAAAGTCTCAGTGCTATTACAACAAATATTATATTTCAAACTGCACAGTCAAGCATCTCCTGTGAACTGAGGACTTGGGGGTGGTTAACAGCAGTGACTGGATATGCTCCATTGATCCTTCAGCTCAAGTCCCTGCTTCAGAGCCGATCTACAAGTGTTTAATCATGGGTCTCTCCCTGACACAATATTTAAAAAATGGAATTTAATACTTGGCCAGAGCTCCTCAGCACAGAAATAGGTAGCATCAGCATGGCATTCTTCATCAGATACAGTTCTGCGTTTACGTAATTATTTTGATGAACAGCTACTCTTCAACCCTTACTGAATTTGCATTAAAACACTGCACTGACAGATCATCAGCGTAGCAACATACAATTTTCCTTTAAAAGCTGAATGCATGTGTAAGTTCAGATAAATCAACTCAGCAAGCTGAAGCGGAATGAATTTTATATAGGTTCTCTACAGTTTTCCATCTGTACTACATCCAAACTGTTCGATTCAGCATAGCTGTATAAAATATGAGAACTAGAACAGTGAACCTTGAAAATAAAGAAGCAAGCTCTCCAGAAGTTCAAAAATGCATTTGAACTGAATTGAATAAAACATTGCTTCTCTTTTTGTACCAGTACTTTTAACCAGTTTCCCCTAACAAACATTCACATGAGCAGAAATTATTTCTTTGATACATTAACTTGGAAACACTTTCCAACAGCCCATGAAAGGTGTTTAACTAGGGTTCCAACTTCCTTTTAGCTATTAAAGTTCGGAATTGACTTTTTCATTACTATACTAGACAATTTCTTTCCTCCTTTTTTTTTTTTTTTTGTAATGATACCCTGCACCAAGACAACCATGATACAACACACCTGACCTTCACAGAAGGATTCGCAGTCCCAGATCTCCACCAACTTCTCTCCTACAAGGCAAACACTCCCCAGGCAATTTCAGCAACCACCAGACACAGCAGCACCGGGGGCTTGCTACTGTCCAGATGGGCAGGTCTCCCACCTCAACCACCATTATCCCTGCAACGACTTCTGGAACAAGGAGCTGTCTGTCACAACAAGCAGCACGAGCAACTTACTGTGCAGCTGTGGCCAGTCAGGCAGCGCTGCCTCTGCTGAGCGCACCAGGAGTCTGAATACTGAGCCTCAGAAAGTCTCAGGATGAGTCTCGGCACTGAATAACCTGATGGTATGTTACATACAATGTACTCAAAGAAAAAAGTCAAATGAAGAAAGATCTTAACTTAATAAGTACTATATTCTATAGCACTAAATTGTTCTAAATTGATACAATCTACAGAAATTTCACTCATAAATAGTTTTTCAAGAGATTAAAGTTGTTTTTTTTTTTTCCCTTGTTCTCTCTAGGTGAGATAAATTAGGTTAAAAACCAGGAGTGAACGCTAGCATCCATCAGAACAGTTGAACTCTTGACATGAAGAGAAGTTCTTCTTCCAAACCAAACTAGAATTTGGTCCTGGAGTAAGAACAGAGCGTGGTGCACAAAGAAGTCCATCACTGAGCTTGGGCAAAGCTGTCTCTTTTTTCCTGATCATAACACATGCTTAGGTAAACAACGCAAACTTTGTTTTGTACTTTGTGAGATAAAGCAGTATTTTGTATCCACTGCTACTTGGCTCTACATCATCTCCAAGTACCCGCACAAGATTTTAAAAAGCAGCAGCCCCATCTGGGACCCGATTGCTGTGTCTCGCTCGTGTCCCTCCTCCTGCAGAAGGAGCTTGTGCTTTCAGATCACAGGTGGCAGGCACAGCTCCTGAGGATGACCCAAACAAGATGTCCCTACACTACCTGCATTCCTCACCCACAAGTATTAAAGTGATGCATCAGGAAAAGAAACAGTCCACAGCAACAAAACAGGAATCCATTTGTCAGAGAGTGGGGAGGACTGCTCCCTTTCTACTCGCTCGCTCTCACTTCCATCAATCTTTGAGAAACACCCAGCCAGTCCTGAGGCACACAGCAGACTGGCCCAGCCGTCACACTAAAGGCAGCAGACAACACAGCCCTGAGTTCTGACATCGAGCTACTCGTAGATGCACCTGCATCTACAGCCAGCCCTTCTCTCCATTTTCAGCCATATCGTACTGCACCTGTATGTATATAGCATCTCCTTACAGAAACGCTTATGGAAAAAAAGAACAGTCTTACTCAGGGACGCTGTAATGCATGAAGAGACTGCAGGGAACCTACTCACTGAATGCTCACTTTTTTTTATTTCAAGCCGTTTCTTTACTCTGTGAAATCCAAATTCCCACAGAGCCATCCAGGAAATCAGGGGGGCGCGAGCGGCTCGGTAACGCTTCAGAGCCATCCTCTGGCATCAGGAAACCTTCTCAGCTAAGCAGAAGGGCAACAACTCAACCCCTTCGTTTCTTCTGTGTCATTTTCAGAACACAGGACCTACACACAGTTTTCAAAATAGATTCATTCTTATTCATTGGCTTTTCTTAAAAAGAATGATTTTCTTCAGTTTCACTCCATACACAAGTGACCACACCACATCTTTTTGTGACCACAAATGTCTTCTGTGGTCACAAAATCTTCTGTTTTTCTAAGCCTGGAAAACTAACTGGATTAACCCACCGAGCACTGCCAGCCCAGCAGGAAGGCTGCTCTGTTGCCATCTCTACAGGAGACAACCTAAAACTGTAACGGGGCATCTGCTGCCATCCAAGTGACACGTAACAACCTATTCTCTTATTACCCAGAAACATGGCTTCATTCTGCATTGTAAGAAGACAACAGCTTAACCAAACCTACCCCATCCCAGACACTAGATACGCCAGAGTGCAGCCTGGAGCAGAGAAGCTGAAAAAGGCACCAGACAGATGACATTACAGTGAAAAACAAAATAAAATGCAATAGCAAACTGAATTCATTCTTCTGTGCCACACAATTTTCTCTTTTCCTTCATATTAGAGAAAAAAAGGATTTATACCAACCCCACTCACCTATTACACCACACACTCGCACCAGGATCTTTCAAACTGTACTGCTCAGACTTTGAAAAGCTGAAGGAAAAATCTAACAGGCAGAGACCAGAACAAAGGGAATCTGCTGTCCTGGAATACCCTGATGAGGAGATATTAGTGTATTTCTTAGCCTTCCACAGCTGCTTAAGGGGAGGGGGGCGAAATCCGTCATCTTGATACCTAGCAGGTATTAAAAGCAAACTGAGAAACTTACTTTCAGGCAGATGTTAATTTACCAGGGAATATTATTTCTCTTCAGCTGCATTTTCCTGACCACTTTAAGCACGCAAAGCAGGTTTCTGATCCCTTGAGCCCACACTACAAGTCAAGAGAGCTGCCCAATTAGAAACGATGCATATTTACGGCAGCCTAAAGCAACCACGAAGCCACAGCCTTGCACTGCTAATGCTTTCACCAAAACATTTATGGGAATACAGCAAAAGCTTGTGTATTAATTATTAACAATGTAAATTAAAAAAAAAAAAAAAGTGAGAAATTACATTCATTAGCCCCTCCTACCACTTCCCTATTACTTTTATGAAGCACCTAATGCTAATGACAGTGTCCTTAACTTTTAAAAATGTATTTTGGTCTCCTTTTGTACTGCTGAGACCATTGCAAGACATACAACAAGCGAGTCTAAAACAGCGACATGCTCCAGGCATTACCTCAGAGTCTACTAACACAGCTGATCAACGCTTTCCTTGAGCTTTCAATTTTTCACCTGGCAGTCGCTATCAGCCTCGGTCACACCAGTGCACAGTTTGGCTGTATGTGCCTCTGCTTACTCGTTAGACCGAACACTGACTTCTCAGGAAAGTAAAAGTTGTATTTAACACATTTAACTGCCTCAGACTTTGTGGCTTGCAACTTAACTGTCATAGAATCACAGAATGGCTTGGGTTGGAAGGGACCTCAGAGACCAGCTAGTTCCAACCCCCCTGCCGTGGACAGGGCTGCCAGCCACTAGCTCACTAGATCAAACTGCCCAGGAACCCATCCAGCCTGGCCTTGAACACAGCCAGGGATGGGGCATCCACAACTTCTCTGGGCAGCCTGTTCCAGCGCCTCACCACTCTCTCAGTGAAGAACTTCTTCCTGATGTCCAACCTAAACCTCCAATCACTAGCCACTTCTGCTTCTACAATGGCAATATATACATGAATGAGGGGAAAAAAAAAAAAGGCAGATTTCAAATAAACATGTCCTATGTCTTGCTCAACCCTGATAAGACTGATTGCAGCAGTGGTGCATCAGAGGCGGGTCTGCCCAGTGTTGGTCATTCTGCATCAGCAGCAACAAGAGAAGAAATCCTAAGTCATGCCTTTCAGGTAGCATCTAGTTTTGGAGTTTAAAGGAAGATTAAAACACAAAAATACAGATTACTTCCTCCAATTTGTCTGCTTTAAAATACTATTCTGATCTAGAATATTTACCCACCCTTATCAAAAGAATAAGAAAAAATCATTAAAAAACTGAAAAATAATGATCTGTGTACATTGTGCATTTCACAGAACCTTGTCTTGTCACTTTCACTGTTGGTTTTTTGATCTCTACTGTCAATCGCTTTCTCATCTCCCCCCTCTTTCCTGCCTGAATGCCAGGAAAGCTAAATGTAAGGTATCAGAGATGAGGGCCAACTTCACGGACTTAAACAAGCAGGCTGCAAGCACTAAATCTCTACCTCATCCTGTCCTAAGGAGCCATTTCCAAGGGTGACTTGAGCCAAATGAGCAGCTCACCACTGCTGGAACAGAAATGTCACTGCTCCCATTCACCCCCCCTGCTCCTGGCTCTGTCCTCCCCCTGCCCAACCCAGGCAGCCCGGGTACCAGAGCTGCAGCCCCGCTCAGCCGAAGGAGCAAAAGGGATGAGGCTTCACTGTTTCTTGTGTGATTTTTCTACTAGGGCAGCACACTGAATCTATTTCTGCTGTAAAAACACAAGCTCCACAACCAATGGTAGAGGAAAAATCAGGAAAGAGAAGGTAGCAAGAACATTTTCACAGCTAAGCAATCACAGAATTACACAAAAGCTTTTAAATATGGAAGTACACCAGGCTGACAGGATGAAGATGCTGCTGCTTCTAAGAACAAGCAGAGCTGATCGGCTGGGAAAGCTCCAAGGGGAAAAGATTTCTATTTGATTAATAACCAAACTTGGTTCCCTCTTTGCTTCTAAGGGACACTTACTCTAGATGAGCTTCCCACTTCAGTGACTGTCCTCTGACTGTGCCCTGACCACTTGCAAGCATCTGTGGCTAGTTTGTCATTACTCATTAGTCACAAATTGTGCAGACTGCTTGCACAGATGCATGAGTAATGAAGGGTAGGAAAAGAATCAGGCAGCGAGAGAATAAGACTGGAAAAATGTGCCCTGGGAAGAAGAAAGCATGGTGCAAGAGAAAAGGGAACCTCCTCTGAAAACAGGACCAGTAAGTTGGGGAAACAGAAAATAAAGCAAAACATGAAAAATAAGCCTGAAATAAAAGGAGAGAAGGGCAGGGGAGAGGAAGGAAAGAAAAAAAAAAAAGAAGTGTGACACTCAATAGCAAGTACAACCAATACTGGCATTCCCAATCAGTTCTCTTCACAACTAAACGCACAAGATATGCCGATTTCCCCTCAGTACTCAAATCTTAATCTCTTGCAATCAAAACCGTCAAACATGAAATAAGTTTAAAGATAATTCCAAAAACAGCATTCACAGAAAAAAAAAAAAATCAGAAGCTATGCATGAAAGAATAAGATGACCAAGATGAAATTATTCTGATAGCAATTTCATAACTCTCATTTATATTTAGCAGAAGGATATGAATAGGTCAACACGCCTGCTTGGGCGGAAGGGAGCGAGGAAAACACTGCTGCTTACAGCTGCCACATATGGCTCTGGCAGGCATTACCAGATGGCCAGGACTGCTTCTCCTTTAACATTATGCAATGTTGCTGCAAGGAAGAGATATCATAATCGAAGCCAGTCAGTCAAATTCTGAATGGTAACCAAGTTAATTGGCAGACACTTGAAACAACTAACAAGGTCTAAAACCAAAACACAGAAATAGAAGCATTACCGTCAATAAAGTAATGCACACTATTTACTGTGTTTCTTAATGAAAACAGGTATTTTCTATGTACACGTATACACGTATACCTTGGATGACTTCATACTATGCCAATATGTGGCTGCAACTGAAAGGACCTTGATAACTGCGGAAACGGCTGCAACTAAGCATACTATTCAGGGGAGTTAAGTAATGAAATAACTGCATCATAGAATGGCTTGGGTTGGAAGGGATCTCAGAGACCAGCTAGTTCCAACCCCCCTGCCGTGGACAGGGCTGCCAGCCACTAGCTCACTAGATCAAACTGCCCAGGAACCCATCCAGCCTGGCCTTGAACACAGCCAGGGATGGGGCATCCACAACTTCTCTGGGCAGCCTGTTCCAGCGCCTCACCACTCTCTCAGGGAAGAATTTCTTCCTGATGTCCAACCTAAACCTCCCCTCTTTCAGTTTTAGCCCATTCCCCCTTGTCCTATCATTTGATATGTGCGTGTTATATTTAACACAGACTGCTGGGGGTTAGTATTAACCAATTCCTTCCCCCACATTTGTGTTCAATTTCTCTGTTCTCCACTTGTTGGAATACATTGCTTTTACTAAGCTTTCCTCATTTTCCTCCCAGTTTTAAAGAGGTGCAAGAATCTATGAAGACAAATTTATTTTTACTGATTATTTGCATGTTACACATACAGACTGACACCAGTGTATCAACACATACAAAGCCACTCACAGGCTAACATTAATGGAAAACTGCTCACAAAGTAAACACAAGGCAAAACAATTATTTACATTCCTAAAAAAAGCCTAAAATACAACAGTAAAACTGCAGGTGAACCACAAACAGCTAACCTAACTGCTGACTGTCATCATGTGGGAGCCTGATCCCTCTAATATCCACATGAAGACCTGGACAGAAAGATACTCTGCAGGGCTGTACAGGTTCACCTGCTGCAGGACATAGCTCTGGGCTGCTGGATTGCTCAACTGTGGTGGTGCATGCACACCTTCGGTTTAGGCAATGCACTGCTGCAGAACTTTCATCTACACCAGTTCACGCTGCCCATGAGGAGGCGTGCAATGCCACCTTCATTGGAATCTTAACTGGTCACAGAAGACGTTTTAAAAAGTTCAGTGTTCAGCTTGCCAGTACCCACTGGCAGCCCCACTTCGCTTGGACACATACAACTGAGCACTGAGTGCACCCTCAGTAAGTTTGCAGGTGACACCAAGCTGGGAGGAAGTGTTGATCTGCCTGAGGGAAGGAAGGCTCTGCAGAGGGACCTGGACAGGCTGGATTGACGGGCTGAGGCCAACTGCATGAGGTTCAACAAGACCAAGTGTTGGGTCCTGCACTTCTGTCACAACGACCCCATGCAATGCTACAGGCTTGGGGCAGAGTGGCTGGAAAGCTGTGCAGAGAAAAAGGACCTGGGGTGTCTGCTGACAGCCGACTGAACATGAGCCAGCAGTGAGCCCAGGTGGCCAAGAAGGCCAACGGCATCCTGGCTTGCATTAGGAATAGTGTGGCCAGCAGGGACAGGGAAGTGATTGTCCCCCTGTACTCAGCACTGGTGAGGCCGCACCTCGAGTGCTGTGTTCAGTTCTGGGCCCCTCACTGCAAGAAGGACATCGAGGCCCTGGAGCATGTCCAAAGAAGGGCAACGAAGCTGGTGAAGGGCCGGGAGCACAAGGCTTATGGGGAGCGGCTGAGGGAACTGGGGCTGTTCAGTCTGGAGAAGAGAAGCCTCAAGGGAGACCTTACTGCTCCCTACTACTGCTTGAAAGGAGGGTGTAGTGAGGTGGGTGCTGGCCTCTTCTCCCAGGTAACAGTGATAGGACGAGAGGTAATGGCCTGTACCAGGGGAGGTTCAGGTTGGACATTAGAAAAAATTTATTCTCCAAGAGTGGTCAGACTGCCCAGGGAGGTGGTGGAGTCACTGTCCCTGGAGGTGTTCAAGGAACGTGTAGATGTGGCACTTGGGGACACGGTTTAGCGGGCATGGTGGTGTTAGGCTGACGGCTGGACTAATGATCCTAGAGGTCTTTTCCAACCTTTACGATTCTATGATTCTAATTCACACCAGGGCCCTCCCTGCCCTCTTGTACAGCATTGAATTACACAAAATGAATGTGAGTTGACAAACAAACATCTCCCATCCAATGCCAGCTCTGTCACTGTTTCCCATTACTTTTCACATTTGACAGCATCTCTTAAGAGGGAAACCATGAAACAGACTGAAGTTTGTCCTATTTGCATGGATCCTTGACATGCCCACAGAAAGTAAGATAATTTATGAAAATCCCTGGGGAAGCTAATTACAGAATTAACACACAACAGAAAAATGTTCTGCACCTGAAACAACACTGATTTTATTTTGAAAGCAAGTTGCACCTGAAGACAACAACACTTTAAAAAAAAGTGAAACAAATTGAGCAGGGCCTCGCCTCCAACACAAGGTGGATCTGCTGCTGCTGCAGAGTTCCACCCACAAGGAGAAGCCAGCCATGGCTCACAGTGAATAATCATGCGTGCTCCGATGCAGAGCTACATTTTTACGTAACAACGAGCCAGAGATGCTCAGAAACTTTAATCCAACCACTGCACGCAATGGTCAGAGACCACGGGATTTAAGGCACAGCTGGTAGTGACTAAGTCCCATTAGTTCAAAGCAAGTGTCCACCAGCACCTGGCCACCTCCCGGGCATTTACCTGCAGGTGCTTCCACACTGAAGGCTAGTATGTTTAGGCCACTACTAGCTTCACAAGGAGGCTTTCCAGAATGCCTTGTACTTGCACACGTAGTGTCCCCAGCAAGCATGGAGACAGACGCATTTACTAGTGTTTGTAATGGTTAAAACAATTAAAGGCTTAAAATATTATGGTTTAAAATGTGCTTAATCCCATTAATACCCATGCAAAAGTCTTGGAGTTCTCAGAAGCAGTAAACACAAGTTTATTTAGAGTACAGAAATACTGAGGTGTCACATACCAACAACTAGCTCCAATTTTAGGTACGTTGGCAAATTATTACTTACTAAGAGTAGTGTTAGTGCTTTGTTACATTACTTATAGATTTAAGAATTATTGGAACGTAACACAAATATCCTATGTTCTGTGGTATTTTTCTAGTTGTACCCTTCTCTACTTCCTCAGACCCTTTTCAGATGAGCCTATTTCAAACAAATGAATTTTCTGTTATTAAAATAAAATGTCTTTGTCATTCAGCAGTAGAAGCTTCAATAATAAAGCATTCAGCATGAAACTGTACCGTCAACAGTAAAATCCAGCAGCAAAACAGTGCTGGAGAGAAGGCTGTTAAATATAGAAATAAAATCCAGTTTATCTCCTAGGAACGTGAATAATAAGTAAAACAGGCAAAAGACACCTGCTGCGTACCAGCAAATACTGAATTGACTGCACGCTCTATTCTAAGCGATAACTTTTCTTAGTGATGGTAGTAACAAAGCTCTTCAGTAAAGATAACAGCCAGGAGCACTGGTTCCAAAGGAGGATGGTCAGGGTAGGCCACACGCTGCATAACCATGCTGAAAGCTTCATCCCAGAAGCTTGATTCTTTGGAGCTCCCTTCTGGATCCCTGTTGTAGTTCTGCACCTACAGGACTTCCCTTAAGTAACCAAAAGATTCTCAAAAGATTAAGAAAAATTTTAGGAAACCAAAAGGTCGCCCTGGACCATACATTTTGTTTTCATACTACGTAATGTAAGAGATGTGCGAATGTGGCACCAGGAGCCAGGCTTCAGTGATGGCACTCAGCAGGTCAGGCCACACAGCTTCTGATTTACTTAGCAACTTCTATCAACACATACCCTCATATTTTTTGGGGTGCTGTAGACCCCTCAATTAGCATAAAAAAAAAATCCCTGAGAGACATAGCATTAGTATTTAGTCATCATTAGAATAACTTACAACCAAGTGCAAATTCTGCTGTTTTTTTTTTTTTTTTCCCCCCAGTTCTAAATTTCATAAACGCACTTCAGCCTGTAAATCCTGATGCTCAACTACCTGGAGAAAAACAGCTCTTTACAATTCCCAGCAAGGGATAATCAGAAGATTCTCCATCCAATTTTAAAAACTCTGGTAACATCACATTGTCAAAAAAAGAATAAAACAGCACAGTGAAGGCTGTGCCTTACTCAGCAAGCATTTGCCAAGGCGTGCACAGCAAACGATGCTGTTCTGTGAGTTTGCAGCTAACTCATCTCTGGTGAACAGGGACAAAAAAATGAATGGAGGGGTACAGAACTGGCAGGCATGTGTTACAGCATCAGCCGCCCACCCAGCTGTGAACTCTCTCCCTTTTCTTCTTAAGAAGTACCTGAAAATAAAAGAACCTTGATGCAACTTGCAGCAAGTCCTCATGGTAAACTGCAGCTCACCGTTCCCACCGCAACCCTCACCCAGCAAAGGGGCCCTCAAGCCAGCCGTCGGACACCCTCTCATTCCCACCCAGGATAAGCACAGCCCAGCGCATCTGCCACCCCCAGGGAATGAGAGAGGTGCCGCAGCCCCGCTGATGGCAGAGGCTGGGAATACAAACAGCTCAGCGAGCCTGCGGTCTGCCACTACAGCAGTGCAACTCCTGACCTTCCCAACAGCTCACATCACCTCGTCCTCTATGTTCCACCAGTACTGCAGCACATTGCAGGCTAAAATCAGCAGGACGAGTGAACTCACAACATTTTTCATGATTCTTTACTTTCTGGCATGGGATTAATCGTCTACCACTTTACTTCCCAGAACTGGCCATGCTGTGACCAGGTAGGTATCAGTGACAGATGAGTGCAGCTGGAACTGATTAAAGCCAGGTCTGACAGTCAGCTTCAGCCCAGCTACAACTGCCCAGCCAGAGGGGGTGCTCCCACTCGGTCCTGGCCACACCCCCTCCATCCCCCCCCTTACTGAGCCAGCTCCCCCAGCAGCACAGTCAGACCAGGCCACAGACCCACACAGGGAGAAGCGTCTCAGCTCCCCAGCTGGCTGCACGCCACAAGAGCGGACCCAGGAAGGCAGGGGACTGTTTAGGTTCCTCCTAAAGGTTCCAGCTTGAACTCAGTCTGGCAGTACAAGTGCTTTCAAAGCACGCTCTGCAGTCCTCTTTCCCTTCATACTGCCTTCATCTGCCTCTGGGCTTGACCTGGACGGCCCTCCCAGGTGACCACGGCCTTCCCACCACCTTCCTTCCCACCTACAGAGATGCTCAGGGAAACACTTCTGAACACCTCAGGGCATCCTACAGGGGTAGAAAGGCATTACAAGATTTCAGATGGCGCAAGACAAATTGTAGCCTAATGTCACCGCACACACCAGCATGTCCGGCCTCAGGGTTCGGGTCAGCCAGATCCCTCTGACTTCAGAGGATCCTTCGGCCTTTCTTGAGCAGTCTCATTTGTAATGGACTCCAGAGTTTCTGTCAACCACAGAAATGCTACAAAGACAAAATTCTTCTCTCATGCTGTCTTTGAAAAGCAGCACAGGACAGTGTGAATGCTGCACCCATTTGAGATGTCGCTATCACTGGCAATATTACTTAGTTTTTAAGCAATCAGCAAGCTTTTAAAACATTTTTATCTTTATTACCTTAAAGTAAGCTTTTGAAAACTCAGTGTTACCCTTTTCCATAATTTTAATGTTCTATTGATTTTCTGGGCAGAAGGGTACACACAGTGAAATAAATGCTGATGAAAGATGGAAATTCTGTGAAATCAAAGAGCGCTTTATAATAAGGGTGCTTAACGTAAAGACAAACCGAGTCAACACACAAATTTAGGTCAAAGCTGATATTTATCACAGATGTGTTAAGAGGGCCTGCTTCAGAAAGTTGAAAATCAGTTACTGTTACATTTTCAGAAGAAAAGATGTAGAAGTAAAAAAAATAGGTTTCAGCTATTTCCAATGTAAGTGTTTTACTGGATACCTGGTAAGCCACAACGACACTATTGAAAAAAAAGCCTAGAGTGGTGGAAAACTACACAGTTTACAAGGGAAGTGAAAACAACTGGGGGAAAAAAAAAAAAAAAAAGACGTTCAGAAATGGCAAGAGAAGCACTGACAATGAATGCGAAATTAGAAAAGTATGTAAGACTGAAAGGCAAGTGAAAGGATAAGGCAAATCCCTAGCCATAGAAGGGTGAACAGCAGACACCAATACAAAAAAAAAAAAAATAGACAAAAGTTGTCAAGATTACAATGTAAGAACGACTGAGATGGCAATAACAAAAACAAAACCATGTCTGAAAATGTTCAATAAATGCAAAACAAAAACAGCTGAGGAAAAAAAATAAATTCACATCCTGCTGCCACAATACAGTTCTTTCTAATATCCAAACAAATACATTTAACGTTTTTTGGAGTACAGGTTTGTTAAGGTCAACCACACCATGCAAAAGATGTAAACATTGGTTTTCATCTGAGCCTGAAGAAACTCAGTGGTCTGACAACTTTGGTTACTATTCTAAATCATTGCCAAAAAAAAAAAAAAAATTAGCAATGGTAAATGTCATGGTTTCACAGAAAAACAAGCCCAGCACTTCTGGATAACAAGTAAATAGCAATGGTCTGAGTTCATGTCCTAAGAAGATTGAGTATCGTCTGATGTTTCAATTAAGAAATTTGAATATTAGTGAAGTTAATGTGGTCTATCTTGTCTAGACTAAAAAATACATGAATAAGCTTCAACCCTACAATGCATTTTGTGACTGCTATACACACTGCCCTTACCTGTGGTGGCCAAAAGCACTTCAGTCACTCGTACTGTGAGCGCTCCAGGCAAGCGTCAAGTGAAAACGCGGAGCGGGCATCGAGCAAGCCGCAGAGCTGTATTCTGCCCCCCCACTGCATGTTTCTGCACAGCCTCAGAACAAACACTTACAGACAAGCTTTTACGGGAGCAAAAAAATGATAAAC
Source organism: Alectura lathami (assembly GCA_013399715.1). Taxonomy (NCBI): domain Eukaryota; kingdom Metazoa; phylum Chordata; class Aves; order Galliformes; family Megapodiidae; genus Alectura; species Alectura lathami. The sequence goes on along the minus strand of VXAV01009312.1, from coordinate 152,109 downwards.
AGTAATCTATTTCTGATACAATGCAGACTGTATCACTTGGGAAGCTTGGCACAAGCCAGAATAAGTTTTTTGACTACCAGCAGTGGAAAGGTCACGTATAAAATGGAGACCCAGCCAGGAAACTAGCCAGAAAGCACTGACGAGACATGCAGACAGATAATCGCAGGGCACAAGCTTCCAGTGGTGCCATTCCCAACAAGACCACCGCGATGGCCTATGTATATGGAGAACATCGGGTACGAACGTGGAAGCTGCTCTACTGCTGCACCTGGCCCTCTGTGGCTACCAGAAAAGCACTCTGTTCTCAAGCCCACTTCAAGACTGTGCTCAGAAAAATACCATGAAAACAGTTCAAGAATGAAAAAAGAAACAAGCCAACCAACCCTTACCTCAATGAGATCCTCACATGATCCAGTATGACTGCAGACCCTGGGTCTAATGGAGGGGTCTGATAATCATTAGTACATTAACTACGCACAGACAGACCTGCATTTAGGTAGATCTCGCTCAAGACCTAATGATCTGCAACAAATTCATTCTAGAGGCAGATTTAAGTACTAACAGAACCATTACATTTGGGGGCAACTTGCCCAGTTATACAGTAACAACCAGTACTATAAAACCTTCTTTTTTACTGCAGAAGTAGTATCCTGGCTGTAAGAAGAATTATTTCATTACAAAAAAAAACTTCAGTGCCTGGGTTAGGAGGTCAGATCAGCTCTGCAGTCCCCTCTGCCTATGAGCTACCCATGATCCGTGAAACAAGACACAGGGCTCAATACTAAGGATGATAACTTGTCTGAGACTTCATGGTTCCATGTTCATTTTTTTTACAGTAACACAGTAAATAATAACTGGTCTGAATGAGGTCACAAACGTAAGCTTAGCTCCCGGAAAGAGCCTGACTAAAGTACAGAACAACTTCCACACCTCTACAGGACAAGAACAACCTGCACCCCAACACAGCCTCAATGATATCAACAGAATCCCATAGGGATACTCAGACTGTAGACGTCAATGAAAGGCATGGTTTTTAAGATAGAAGAAGTGAGTGACAAAGTTAGCTACAACAAGTTTGCTCATTTTCTTTGAAACCACCACCAAGAGAGGATACCTCAGTCATGGAGGTACCGTGCTTCTAACTTCCTAGGTAGTTAGGTACCACAGGGAGAGAAACAAACAACACCGAAGGCTTCCAAATGGGATGATTCCTGCCAGAACTCCTAAAATTTTCTTCCAGCTTTGCAGGGAGATTTGTTTCTGACTTCAGATTAAGCCAAAAAATGAAGTTCCACAGCCAAGACTTTTCTAGTGCCAGAAGGATTTTGTAACAATTGGTAACTTACCTTTCCCTCAAACACATCCAACACAGCCTAACGACGCTGGGGAGTGCATTGCACAGCAGTAACAAAGCGAAGCCTCCTCTCCAGCAACAGTTCCCATTAGTTCAGCGGAGGTGCAGCCCTGAGCAGCTGAAATACCTTTGGCATTCAGGCAATATTAGCCCTCACACAAAGAATATTTTGCAAACAAAAAGAAGGAATGATAAAAACAACAGCCAGTTCCTGAACGTACCCCCACAGCTCTTTTATTTCAAGCCTGTCATTACCTACCACAGAACAATCAGGAAGTTGTCAAAAAAAAAAAAAAAAAAGTTTTGCAGATCCAAGGAATTCAGATCAGAAGGCCTATGAAGATCCTTTAGTCAAAGCACTAACAGCACAAGTAGCGTTTCCCATACTCAGGCTACACCGTACAGCTGATGTGGAGCTGGCCGTTGTGGCCATCACTAGACCACGTGCATGCTGAAGGGGGGAACAGAGAGCAGGGACTGCCCAGACCAGGGCGACTGCACCCCCCCGGGGTGCTCTGCGCATGCATCCCATCTCTTAGAGAAGAGCTACCACACGCCAGGACAGCTGATGCCCTCTGCACCCCGATCTGCACCTGCAGGCCTGCCTCTCTTGGCTCATCCATGCACAGCACAGCCATGCTGAAGGATCCGCGTGTATGAAAGCAGTGACACATCATGCAGACAACCAGTCAGGCCAGCGTGGCCAAAGCTCCCTGACGTTCAGTGATCTGAAGCACCATCCAGTTACCCATGTGCCGAATTCACAGCCTGCACGTTGCCTCCAGAAAGGCACCCAAACTTAAGCCGAAAGCCTCAGGACTTGGATAATCCACCACTTCCTCCTTTCTTTGTTACTCACCCTCAGTTTACCACTGGTGCCTTTGAATCTGATCCCATCTGTCTTCACTTCCCAGCCACTGGATCTCATCAGGTACATATTAAATGAAGCACTGCATCTCACTCAGTGCTGCAAAATTCTGACAATGGGAACTGAGTTTTTCCAAGCCTTTTACCATAAGGCATTATTAAAATCTTTTTTTTCTTTACTCTCTTCCACACTTTCTAATGTCTAACAATGACTTTTAGACTCAAAACTTCAATGTACCACTTCATGCTCAGCCGAAAACCATCTCCTTGTTCCCCTTCAGTAAAGCACCCTTCGATAAAATCAAGGAACACATCACATGTTTCAGTCACAGCATTGCTCTGAGAGCTGCTGCTGAACTGCTCGTTCGTATTTATACCCTGACGGTCAAACCATTTCCAGACACAGTCCCATGCCAGTGCTCCATATCTTCAACGCATGACGCAGAACATTGCTGCTCCAAGGTGGGCTTTGTTTTACTAGGAGAACTTCATATGAGCTCTGGACGGGTTTGCATGGTTGCTCTGACCTCACTGCCTCCTATCTATGCATCTTGTTCATCTGCAAGTTTTATTAATTACAATTTTGTAATTACCTCCAAACCATTCATAAAAGCGTCTCACATCTCGTAGATCCTCTCAGCAACAACTCCCTCCGTCCAACCATTTCTGAGACGCTGCAGGTGCCCAGCTGACTCCGTCCATTTATCACATGCCACAGGATCAAATAATGCTCATACAATGCTAAGTGAACGATGCTGTAGTGCAGGGCTAAAATGATGACTAAATGCTCTGCTGCTTCATTATTAGTCTTCTAACAACGTTAGCAGACAGCAGTGGGATCCACGCTGCAATAATAAACTGAACTTGGGTGAGGAAGAATAGCCTTTGAAACAAATTTCCCTGGTATAAATCAGCCTGACTTGCAAGTGGGGGGGGGGGGG